>VYXD01000212.1:799606-939566 GCA_013397195.1 Hylia prasina
CGGTGCGCCGCCAGGACCTGCGCGTCCGCCGGGTGCCACGAGCCGCGGCGGTTGCCCGGCGCCCGGCGGGCACCGGCCGGGATGAGCCGGGAACGGGGGCGGGAGGCTGCCCGGAGCCCCCGTCCTACCCTTACACCTGCGGCTACGGGCCGCAGGTGGTGCCCTCCGTCCCCCGGAGGTCCGGGAGCGGCCGGCGGGTCCGGGAGCCCCGGGCGGCGGCGGGGAGGGAAGCGCTGGGTCCGGCATCACCTGTGACTCTCCGTGCGCCGCCCGTAGCGCTGCCATTTGTAAACATTTTTGTCTTTTTCTTTGTTTTTTTTCTTCGCCTCCCGCTACGTCCCCCCCGTGCCCCCGCCTTAGCGGGGTGGGGGGTGGCGGGGGGCGCACGGTTCGGAGCCGTGCCCCGCGATGTGCAGAGATCCGCCTCGGGAGCGCAACTCCTTCACATTCTTTGTGTTGCGTCTTCTCGTCGTGCCTTTCAGTAAAGCGTCTGTGTGCGAACGTGTTCGAGCACCTTGGCTTCCGAAAGGTTTCCGAAAAAGTGCAGGAACCGTTTACCAGTTCAGTGCTTAAATTTGACTGAGACATTAGAGCAGACAATTAAAACCAGCTGCATGGGGTGAGATCAAAGGTCTGTCTTGTTTGGATTGCCGTTTCTGCAAGTGGCACATAGCAGATGCTTAGGAAACACCATAACAACAGGGTGAGCGTGCTGTGATTCTTTGGGAAACCAGCCAGGCCTCCAGCAATTTGAGGTTATGGGATTGCCTGAGTCAAATCTGATGTTTTTGTATTTAAGAGTCCTTTTTCACCCTTGGCTTAGATATACATGTTTTTCAAACAAGAACAAAACAAGGGCCTCCTAATAGAAAATGTTTATCTTTAAAAAAATACAAAATATTTTATATTATATACATATAGTATATTGCACTCATATTATTGTCATAGGTAGTTTCATTTTGCCAGGATTAAATTTGCCTGTCCAAGTGTTACTGATTCATGAGCAAGATCCTGTGTTTTGAATAGGTAAGGGGTATTTGCAATGGATGTTTTCTATAGCTGTGAAAACTGTAAATAAAAAAAATATGTTTCTTAACGTTTCTTTTTACAAATAATTTGCAAAATTTAAGTCTTAAAGTAACTGTTTAATAAAATGACGTATAGTAAGAGCTGTGTCAAAATAGCGAGTGTTTTACCATAATACAGCTTTGGAGATAGTCATATGAACCACTAACATTTAACTGCTTATACTTAAGCTTAAAGACTTAAATTGTTGTCTCATTGCATCAAGATTTCTGGTAAAATCATTTTGAGGCTACCATCACAGATTTTACCACAATAGCAAAATCATGGTGATCCCCAGGGATGCTACCTATCAACTTGATCCTGTAATCGTAATTCAAGAAATAGCTTCATGCCAGTAATTCCTAACCTGGTTGCTCTTATGAGGAACATTTGCACGAGTGGGCCTCCTTTTTCACAGGCAGTGTGAATGTCAGGCAAAGTAGAGCTATTTCAAAAAACTGCATATTCCCCCACGCCCCCAATGGAATTTTGTAAGAAGGTCATTAGCAGTTTCTTGGGGGCTGAAAGGAGGTAGTGGGTTGACAGTGTATATATAGATAGCTATTTATAAGATTAAAAATAGCTTAGAAAACTGACAACTGTAACTGTTATGAATGATTTTCATAGAAAGACTTTTTTTTTTGTACATTGCATCACTGTTTCTGACAACAGACTGGATTTCTCACCTAGTCAACAGATGTTTGGTGTAAAACCCTTAACACATTTCATTATTCTGTGAAAACCCTACTCATCTTGAACTATACTGAGCCCATGATGGACAGCTTAAAATATTCAGTATATTTCCTTCAGTAAGACAGTGAATAGATTTAAATGGTTCTATTGTGAACTTGCACCAAGAAAGCTGTTGTAGTGCATCTGGTTCATTTTTATCACAAGAAATTAATTGATTCAGCTGAATTTTCAAATAAAATCAGTTTTGTTTATATCTAGCCTTTAGAAAAAGTTGCACTTGTTTTATGTAATTATTAAGCATACTTAAAATACACAGCTTTTAGCATTGCTTTTCATTAGTAGGTCTCAAAGCACCTTGCAAAAGAATTCAGTGTAATTATTCTCTTCTTATCTTAGCGTAATTATTATCATGTTATCTAGTGCTCATAAAGAGGTCATTGCCTGTGATCACTATAAGAAGGTCTAATAATAAAATCAGACTTTTTGATTTAATTCTTTTTTTACAATAAAACCCCAACAAACTCACCTTTCTGTTTCTGTTGTAGCATTTTTATTTCATTTAATGATGATTGAGGTAATTTCATACCATACCTTCCATGCCAGTGTTGGAAGCTAAGCCTGTTCTTTATGGAGTACAGACTTCTCTTCCTAGTGTCAGAAGAAACCTTGCTGAAGGTTTAACTAAATTCATTGATGAGTTAGAAAATGTTTCAGGACAGTTCCTGTTAAGGTGATCCAGGTACTAATGGTGCACGTCTCTAGTTCAGTTACCAGGGAGCTTTTCTGCTCAGAGTTTGTCCATGTGTCTCTTGATATCCATCAGGATAAAAAAAAGTGTGTGTGAATGAGCGAGTTACATGCCCAGCATCCTCCTCTCTTATGTGTTCTGCTTCATCTCTTCTATGGTAGAGCTGTAGAAGTGGTACAGAATCTTTCCTTTTTTTTGAGTCACCATCAGTGTCTCATTTTTGTAATGCATCTGGTAGCAGAACAATCTCTGATGCTAGGGATGTGAAGTACACATCTTTAAGTTGTTTTCCAGCAGTCTCTATCAGCTAGGATATGCAGTTGATTATTAATAATTACATTATTAGTGCATTTTCATAGTTACTTAGGACTTGAGGTCTTATGCTGGGTTGATAGTTGGCAAAATAGAACAAAAAGCTGGTGGGGTTTTTTTTAAATTCAAGATAATATATTAAGTCATTGTTTAGGGACAAAATACAAGTTAGGAAATGTATGGTATATTTGATAATGGAAAGGTTATAATTTGAAAACTGTATAGTGTACTATATGATAAATAATATGGGAACTGTATTCCTAGACAGTGTAATATCAAGGAATATAAGCTTGTATTACAAACTTAGATCTAAGTTATAAACGTTTTATTAAAGAGAACAAAGGCTTAGCTACTGTAGTTAAATGTTTGTTGGAAGTTGGGCAGGTGTAGTCAGTGATTTCAGTCAGCTCTCTGTAGAAACAATGCCTTCTTTTTGGCAGGCTTGCATCTACGTTTCACTTAGATTTGTGTGGTTTTGAATTATTTGGAAAAAGGTCCAAGAGGAAATGTTTTGAGAAGTCCAGTTTCAAGAAACTGCCTGTTGCTATGCTCTTTGTTTTTGTGTGACTCTTGTTTTGATCCACACTTTTCTTATTTGATCCATTTTTCTCTGTTGCCTTTGTTTTAACTAATGCCTTTGTTTACATCATTTTACAGTATTTAAAACTTAAATGTCTTTTAAATGGTTCACAGTAATGGTTTTCACTTTGTGCTCACATCCATGAAAGACCTCAGTATACTCTGCTGTGTGCCATATCCTTGATAGCTATAATATATCAAATCTGGTTTGGAGAACCTTCCACTGGAAAGCTGGGCTGTGTAATGGGGAGGTCCTTTGTTGCTTTCTGCATAGTTTGAGAGCTAACAGACTCAGCTGGTAGTCATACACTTTGCTGGTGCCCTGGTTTGAATAGTCTCCAACATCCTTGTCTAGTGCAAAATACTCTTTGGAAGGCATTCACTTGAAGACTCACTGTGCCATTAGAATAGAAAGATCTAGCATTTCTCAATACTCACATCAATCCATCCAATCAGTTCCTCCTCTGCTTTGTGTGTGCCATGGAATAGATTCCTCTCCTTTGGAGACACTCTTTTCATGAAATGTTTGTTGAAGCAAGTATCTTCCAGCTGAACTGTTTTCTAAATAAAATCCTCATATATCTCATTTCACTAGTTTGAACAGTGAATTTCAAAGGCAGCCAAGTCCATGCATATAGCCATTTAAAGAGATTTGGTGCAAACACTTTTACCAGTGGTCTCTGGCACCACTTAAGCAGACAAAATATATGAAAAGGAGCCATAAATGTTGGACACAATATGCAAGAAAATAATCCATCTGCATGTATAGCAAGAATATGATAGAAGAGCAGTGTTTTTGAAGATAAGCAGCAAATAAAGTTATTGGGAAAAGCAGAGGTTGACTCCCTGCTGTGATTGTGATGGATCACAGTCCACACGAGACTCTTTAGCTGGAGAAAGACCATAACTAACAAAATTCTTAAATGAGGGAGAAAGCACTCTTACTTGTATTCTCTTTTGGATGCAGTATCTAATACAATAGGAACCTTGGTCTTTTGAGCATACAGGCATCAGTAGAAATGTTATTGCTGTCTCTGCTTTATAAAGAACAGATCTCTCTATTCTAATGGAGTGGTGGTTGACTTTGATGAAATCCTTTCAGTTGTAAATAACTAAAAGATGAAACAACCCTAGAGATCTACCTATCTAAAATCTGATTAAAATACACAGAAAGTAGATTGACTAACACAAATTCCATCTTGAAGATCATAGAGGGTATGGATAATAGTGACTGTTGTATAAAAATAGAAAAAATGTTACTCATAAAGCTATTTTAAGTGTTAAGCAAAACTTTTAAGGGGGAGTGAATTCAGCTAAGGGAGAAGGAGGAAGAGTTATATACTTGTGGTGTCTTCCCCAGCTCTCACGAGTCATGTAAGTATATTAAGAACTGTTACTATATAAATATCTTGGCTGCCATACAAGTGCCCTACATAGTGTTTGGAAATGAGGGACTTGAACAGTGTGGGTGTTGAACCAGCTTTAGATATTGTACCTTCTTTTTACCCAGGCACAAAAATATGGACCTATGAATGGCATATCATCTCAGACCAGAGGTGTTTCTACATCAGTATCTTGTTTTTAACAGTGAATGGTAGCAGATGCCCAGGGCAGGGTATGATAGGGTGTTCAAACAGCTGAGTGTCTGAAGGGAAGTGTCGTTGGGTTCTGGCAGGGTGCAGTTTAGGGGTCTGTGGACAGATGGTATTTAATCATTTGGGTTTTAATAGTTGTGGTGAATTTATGCCATCTTTTTTTTTTTTTTTTTTTTTTTTTTTTTTTTGAACCCTTGATAGCTTTGGCATCTGCAGCATCCTGTGACACAAGAATGACAAAAGTTTAACATGTCCATTTTTAGTTCATCTGTTGCCAGCTTAAGAGTTATGATCCTCCACTTCTATAATTTGCTTGATGTAAAACCCTGTTTTTTTAATTTGTAAAATTTGATAAGAAACTTCTATGGATAAAGCTGAATGCTTGATGTGGAACACATGGAATGTCAGGGCTTGCATGCACACTCCTATTTACTGTGAAATATAAAGAAAGGACTCTTCATAAAAATTCTTTTCACTTTGAGTGAAGTCCAGTTCATTTATGGTCTGCATTCATCTTAACAGGGAACCTGAGAATTGCTTATAGTGAGTTTTGCTCTTTGCAATTCATCTTTTTGTAAAGACTGGGGTTCATATCTACTGTATATGAATTCTGTCTGTGAAACATAAAAAAGCTGGCCTGTGGAAAGTAATTGCCAATTTTATAAGATTGAAGCAAGTTTTGACTGAGATTTTAGTGGAGTTTTCTGTAGTTGCATAGTAGAAGACTGGTATTATATCCATATTTGTCCATTAGTCATTCAAAAAAAAGAGACATTCATGAATAGTTTGGAAACAGAACAATATGTAAATGAAATTACTCTTTCCTGTGGTCAGTACAGGAACTTTCACCTAATCTGTAAAGAAATAATTAAATAAATCAAATGGGTTTGATTTGCATTTCCAGACTTGTGTTGGGCTGGAGTCTGTTGAGGACTTTTCTAGTCTGATGTGGACTTATCCCTGGTTTGGATTTCTGCTTCCTTCTCTTATCTGGCAGAGTTTGTTAGAAGATCTCTAATGTTTGATACTTAAAGCGAAGGATCCTTTATGGCACACATATTTATATGTATTTATGTTTTTTAATTTGTCATCAGAAAATGGGGCTAGAGCTTCCATTGTCCCCTAAGTGTTTATGAACTCAATTGGCTAAAACAATTAAAGTGTTTGAATTCTAATAGAGAGTTAAATAAATACATTTGTATTTTATATTGACATAGGAAGCTATGCAGATTTTCACTGCATGAACGATCAAGGGATAAAATTAAACCAGCTCATGTTACAGGTATGCAGTTTGGAACCATTTGCTGTTTTTCCAAAGTGGAGATGAAGATATAAAATAGATTAAAAAAAGATTAGAGCAGTGGGGGAAGGGACATGGTTCTTCAAAAGATACCTGTATTGTGAATTGTAACAGAACACTGTGAGCAAGAATTAATCTGTTTCTCTCAACAGCCAAAACTTTAATTCAGCAATAGGGTTCCATTAAAAGCAAACACAAATCATAGGATTAAGTCTTCTTTCTCTGAGTTACAGACTTTTTAGGGGTTGATTCCTTCCAGATTTGCCAGCCCACTGAGGAGACATTCTGTCTTAGGTGCAGGCAGTGGAATAACCCTGTGAAACATGTACTAAATCCAATATAAGTTATTTCCTGGTGTTGCAAAGAGAATTTTTGAATTTGAAAGTCTGTTCACTGGACCTGTAATAAGATTGAGGAAAGCATACTGTATAAAAAAGTGTAATTTGAGCTCAGTACTTCTGCTAGGAGTATGCCTGTACAGTATTAGTCCCTCTTCCCAGAGGCCTCAGGGGCTCTTGATGGGTAAATGCAGTGGCAGCATCTCCTGAAAAACACCTCAGCCTACATGCTGCAAGTGTGAATGGAAAGGTGCTGGTGTGCTCTTCTACAGAGGAGATGGACATGGAGAGAAGACATAAGTAAAACAGAGCAAAGATGAGGTGTACAGTCATATTTCATCCACATATTGTCACAAGAGCTGTGTATTATATACTTTGCAGTAGCAAATTGCTGACTGTGTCTTTTAGAAAAACATATTCTGTCGAAATATACCCATATCTGGTGGATAAATAACTAATACCTGGATGACAGAGAGAAGGTGCAGGAACAGGGGTGAAGTGAAGCAGTATGAGAATTCAATAACCATATTGACTCTTATAGGTGGTATTCACAATGACTTTTTAAAGAAAGGATTTTAGAGCCTGGCTGCTGTGACTTTTGCATGGTATCTTTTAAATCCTGTTAAGGAGTTATAGAGGAGTTGTTTGTTTCTTTAGTTGTTATGAATTAGAAGTCAATAACAGAACCCCCCCCACAAACTAGTACTTTTATTATTAATACAGGAATTGGAAATTGCTCTTTCTTCCAAGGATTTAAATGAGAGACCACTGAAGAGAGTGTGATATAGCTTGGGAGTCGAGGAAGAAGAGGTATAGAAAATTCTTACAATACAGTTTCATTTTCAATACTGTATTGGTTGGTTTTGCAGTTATTAATGCAGAAAGGAGATGACCTGAATGGTGGTTCTGGGCTAAACGTGACCATTAATGCTGCAAGATCTCATAAAAGATACTCTCCTCTTTCCATGAGATGCAACAATAAAGTCTTGTTTCTGTCATAGCAAGTTTATGTTCCAAAGGTTGGATAGTTGTCTTCCTCTTCTCCTTTTGGAGTTTGCTTTAAATATTTCTGATGGCTTGGAGAGAAAATATTTATGATTTTGATTGTCTGGTGCTGTGGTGCCAGAACAAGCTCTTGCAGTTTTAAAATAGTATTACTTGTTAAAGCTCCAGAAATACTAGGAAAACTTTGTTCCCTGCTTTGGATTTGAGTTTGTGTCCATGCTTATCATCGAAGGATGCACAAGGAAACCAAGAAATAAGCTAGCATTTGCTTAATGAAAATTCTCCTAAAACAATCAAATGACCTCTGCACAGGAAAGTATAATAAAATTTTTATAGTGCCTTCAGGAGGAAATTTGTTGCTAGTTGTCTATTTTTTGTTAAAGATATAATGGGACAGATACATTGTGAGGATTTGGATCATACTGGTTTGCCTCCAGCAGCGTTGTCACAGCTTTGACAAATGTCGTGCCTGATGACTGAGCGTCCACAGTGATGTGCACCTGTCTGTTTTCACTTACATTTACTTCTGCTTCGTTTTGTTGGTGTGGAGACTTAAGATCTCACGGCTTTCTGAGCCTAACACTTGTTCAAGCTGTGGAATAACTTTTCTGCCTTGGAGTATCCTTAGAGGTTTGGGTTGTTGCCTTCTTCACTGGCAGGACTAGCATGGAAGAACTGAATGGAAAATCCTTAAGTGCTGACATTGCTCAGTTTTGTTTGTGATTTGATTGTCCCTAATGACATCTTTAAGTGAACCCAGTCTGGGGTGATAACACTTGATGAGAACAGGCTTGAGGTGATGTAGGTTTAATGGAGAAAGCACTGGAGAGCCTACTGAGGAGTACATGAGCTCTTTCAGTTTGTGCTTTGATTAGGCTGTGAGCTTGGGGCATGTGTTGATATTGTTTGTGTGTGTTTTAATTTGTTTGTTTGTTATGGTTTTGATTTAAAATGATTTTTCAGTGTTTAGGATAATTTCTTCCAGTCTTTCTGGTTAAGAATTAGGAGCTTATTTCCTGGGTGTTGCTACTGTCTTTGCCTTCATTGAAATTTACAATTTTGTGATTTTGTGGAATGCCAAGCAAGAGACTGCATTTTGTTATTGCTTCCTGATTTCCTCTACATCTCTGTAGCAAATGTGATCATAGCAAATGTGATCAGGAGAGAAATCTCGGGGGTTTCGTTTAGTTTTAAAGCACCTCGTTCTGTTAGCTGATGTAAAAACTTACCTGGAAAATTACTCAGATTTAAAAATAAATAACAATTGCATGCAGGCATGCTTGGCCGCACAGCAAGATTTATTTTTAGAGAAGGTTTCTGTCCTGTTTTTGCTTCATTTTAGATTCAGAGTTTTACCTTCATTTGAGACATCCTAAGGAATTTCGGCTTCTTTTCCAGTCCTTCATAATAGATAAACGCATGCATCCTCTGGACCAGATTTCAGAATTGTTTTTGTAAGGGAAGCTGTGCTTATCTGTAGATAACCTTAGGTATTCCAGTAATTCCTAGTGTGTTTGAGGTTCTGCCTTAGCTTGTTTGGTGTTTACTAGTGGGTCTTGTGGTTGGAAAGGTGAAATAGGTTGTAGGAGGCTGCTGCCATGTGAGTACAGCAACTTGAAAAACAATTGCAACCTCCTGCAAATGGGTGTTCTGATGAAATGAGGATTTAGAAAAAAAACCAATGCCAGTCTAAAGTAACACCTGAATGTTGATTTTTTTTTTTGGTGCTAGCTGATGATTACAGCAGCAGATTAGAAGACAGAACTCATGTACTTCTCTCTCAGTTCTACCATAAGCTTCTGTATTGCCTTGAGATGCTTAAGTTGTCTTTTACTTTGCAGTATAATGGGAATAATGCTATTTTACTACTTTTCCTAGAATCACTGACACAAGTAGAACACTTCTAGGACACTGGGTAAAGGGTTCAAAATATCAGGGTCATGTTAAAAGAAATCATGGTGTAGTTGGAATTGAGCCAAATGTTCGCTCAGCTGAAGATGACTAGTCTAGGTACACCTTAAGCTAAAAAGGTTGCAGAAAGAGAGGGGCCTCAAATGAGACAGGTGAAACTATAAATACTGTTATGCAACTCCTTATTTCCCCGTGTTCCTGTTGATTCTTGAGACTGTGCATTCTTGGCTTATCACTTAATGTCTGTAAACCATCAGAACAACACTGCTAAAGTTACAATACTTCAAAATATTATTAATAACGGCAAAAGTGCATGGCTGGATGAGGAGCCCATATAGGGCATGTACTTGAACATAGCCACTAAAGTGCACTTGTACTGAAAAATTCCTCCACATGTTTGTAGAAGATAATGAATTACAGAAAGGATCTGCAGCATTGCTTAGAGTACTGTGTGTTGGGAGCTTTGGGAGTTAGCAATGACAAGTCCTTATCACTCATTCATTAGTAAGGGTGTATTTGTGAAAAAGGTTAGTGCATTTTATTCTCCCCTGTGTAATAGAAAATATACCTGTAGAGTATTCAGCTTTATTCATAGAGACACTTTTTGGCTGCAGGTATTTATGTAAGGTTGGGGGAGTTTTCATTTTCACAGTCCTTTAGCACTGTTTGTATTTACTCAAGCAGTACAAATGAAGCAGGGATGTTCTTTTGTTGGAAAATCTTATCCCACCTGTTTGGGATTGTTTCTGGAGAACGGACTGCTGAGTCCTGTTACAATTTTCTTTAATACTTAACTATTATGCCCCATATTTATTTTTGGACAGTAGTATACAGTACGCAAAATATAATTTATCAATGTCAATGTTAAGATGAAAGTGAAATATTAGGGTACTCTGAAGTTCCACGCAGCGTTGTCTTTGGATTATATGTGAAGATGAGTGCTTACATTAAACTAGTGTTCTTCTCAGAGGAAGTAAGATGTAAATTCATGGTACAGGTATGAGGCTTGCTCTCACACACAGTCCACTGTTAATAGGCCTGCTGTTTTCTTGTATCTGGATATAGGCAGAGACCTTGTGAAGAAGAGAATTGTACTCCAGGCAAAGAGGCAAATATAAAATTCCTCAAATCACAGAGATGATAAGAATAGTCAAGAAGGTCCTTTTAAGAAAAGTCAAGAAGGTCCTTTCTCAATAAACATAAAACCCCCTGGCTTATGGGGGTTTTATGTTCATTCAGAAATTCACCTGAAGAAATGAAACATGCCATGAAAAATGCAATGAACAAAAGTGCATTCTTTTGCAATAATTTCCTTTTTTTCTATGTTTCTCAACTTGTGGCATGAAAGTTCCTGTGTGTCTCACCTTGAGCTACTTGTTACCTCTCTTCGTTCACGTGTCTTGTTCACCTATTCTTTTTTTCTTTCTATTTTTTGAGGGTCTTTGTCTTTGCAAGTTTACTTGTCTTCTTTGAGTAGCTGAGTAAATTCAGGGATCTCTCAGGGATTTAAATTCATCAAAAGATGATAGCACTGTCATTTTTCTTCCTTTTTCCCCTCTTCATTTTCGAGTTTTTTCTTTCAGGACAGGCTCCTGTGGCGCTGTGAATGATAGTGTGCACAGATCCTCAAAGTGAGACTGTTAAGGTTTTTGCTCTCTAGACTGTGATGTTTGTTAGGTAGCCTGTACCATAGTACTCAGGTCTTCTCTTTCAAGCTTTTCTTGCAGGATATTTCAAAGCTGTCTGTTTTAAAGTAGAATAAGTGATAACAGGGAAGGAGAAGTTGGGGGAGATGCTGAATACCATACCAAATAAAACTCAAAGAGGTGCACAGCTTGTTTCACAGCATTAGGTTCTCTTGTGCACTTTGCAGCACACTTCCTGTGAACTAAGAGCCAGAGACCTTTTGTTCACTGTTAGAAAATTTGAGGCCCAGCACTCTGGCCAAAACAGTATTTACACAAAATATGGTGTATAGGCACTGCTCTGAAATCAATAGTCTCTCTCCTAATGTTGAGGTTTTTGGACTCAGCATAGAGATGTCCCATACTCTCTACTATTTGAAGAATCAAAGGCTTAATAAATGTGATACTTGAAATTGTGAATTATGTGCTGTAGCACTTATTCACATGAAGTGTCTTCTGCAGAATTTTTCTGGTATTTAGCAACAAAGTGGACAGATTTTCCTCAAGTAGGTTTGTTTGGTCTGTGTTTAATTTTTGTTTTTTGTCCCCCTCTAGATTCAAAATCTTTACTGATTATAAACAAGACATTCTCTCATGCTGGTGATAAGTCTAAATCTGCCTCGGGACAATTCTCTCTTTCTTAGAATGATGTCACTGCAAAGCCTGAAAATACTGCCACACAGGAGTTTGCTTTCTCAGCTAGAAAAGCATTGTTGATTGTCAGTGCTTGTTAGAGCCTTTGTATCACAGAAATTGGTTGTGTATAGCATGGTTGTGACATCCTTTGGTCAGATGCCCTGACTTTGTGGTGATACCCACAATCAGCAGGGTATCATAGTGTGTTCATGGCTTGAGAATATAGAGATGTATTTTGCTGAACCTAGGCCTTGATCAACTGGAAGGATTTCTTCCTGGTTTCTACTGCTGTGCTTTTTTGCTGCATGTTTGTGTCATGCAGAAGTGAAAATGAAACAAAGGTACACATGTTTTGTGTTGAGACAGATGTACTGGTTGTCAGAGAGGTATTTTTGCATGTCCTATCCTGTTCCCCCAGCTGTGTTTTGTGGTTACAGTAGTAGCCAAAAATATGTCTGGAAAGAATCCAGCATGAGGATAACACTCTTCTCTCAGGAGTATGCAAGCTGTATAATTTTTTTAAGGCAAACACCTATTATATGTTTCTATCAGTTGAGTCTTTAGGAGAATAATATGAAGGGAATCACTGCCCTCCTAAATTTTTTTTCAGCATTTTTCTCTCTTTTGCTTAATTGCTGATTGTAGATTGTTTTATAAATAAAACAGTCCAGTCTCCCTGTGTGGACTTAGTATCTGAGTTATGGAGACAGGATTGTCTTGCATAGTGGATTTTATGAACGTATAATTTCTCATGTCAAACAATGTAGCATTTCATTAGCATGCTGATAAAAATATGCATCAGTAACTTTGGTTTTGTATAGTTTGTTTGCTTGGTGTTTTGTTTTGATTTTTTTTTTGGAATGTAGAAGTGTCTTACAGACATTACTACTAGTCTGAAGGACACAGATTGTCCCACTTCCCCCCAGACCCTGTATCCCTACTGAGCTAATTAAACATTCCTTGTACTAGATGGCTGATGATGCTCTAATATGTTTGTACGGACTCTTGGCCTGTTTACTCAGTCCAGGTAATTGATACCATGCCTGAAGTCTGATTTGAGCCTTTTGGCCAAGGACTGTAGCATCATGGCTTCAAAATAAAACTGCATGACTTCCACATGTTAATCTAGTGCTCTTTTTACCTTATGAGCCACCTGCCTTTTCAGTATGACCTTAATTCATCCCATTTTCCCAGAAGGAAGCTTGCTCCTTTGGTCTTTGCTTTCCTCTTAGAGGGATTCCCTCCAGCTCTGCCGTCATCTGCATGATGGGGATAATGCTTGTCGTGACCTGATGTCACAGCTGGAGGGGAGCAGATCAGGCACTGGTCTGGCTGGAGCCAGCTTCTAAAGATTGACTCACTGCTGCCATCTGACACTGCTCAGTTTGGCAAATAACCATTGCACTTTTTCTTGTCGTGTGCATATGTAGGCAGCCTTGAATGAGGGGAAGTAGAGATACAAATTTCTGCATAGCGCCTCTGTCATGGACTGGATGTGTGCATTGTTCTTGCCATTTTCATCCATCTGAAATCTTGTGGGTGTTGAGAATTATGAAGACTCTATTTTTTCCTGAAGTTTTAAGTAAATAAAACTAATACATCCAAAGGGATTTTGTTTTTGTAAAGTAGACAAAATGTGTTGAAGTCTGGCTCTGTCTTTTTAATGTCTTCTCCTGCTGTACCTGGCAGAGGCTATCACAGGTCTGCTGCTGAATGATTAGAAGAGGATCTATGCCTGTACCTCTATGGAATTCACTCTAGAATTTGACTTTTTAGCTTGGTTTATCTTCATTATTAGCTTTTCAACTGAGATTTGGGACCTTTTTGTGTTGTGATGGAAGTGCAGACATGGGTCTGTAATGGAAGAGAAGCCTATGGCAATAGCATTGCCAAGTTTTTTTTACTATGCTGTGTTAGAGAACATTTACAGGGTGGCTAAAAATGGATATAAAAAGATGCTATTTTTAAGTAGGATTTTTTGTCTTAGTCTGTTGTAGTAAATTTAGCCTTTCATAAAAGTTGTCAAATTGAAATAAAATAGCTTTAATAATAAATAATGTGACTATGTATTGCTTAAATGTTTTTGCTGAGGTTTTAAAAGTGCCACGGATCACTAAAATGAGGGAAATTGCTGGGTAAATAACTGGTTTCAGTTTGCTGAAGGGGCAGATCAGCTTGCAACAGATTTTCTTCAGGCATAGAGGAAAAAATGTGTCTATTTCATTATAGTTTATGTGGGGTTTTTTATCAAGGAGAAACTAAAAAGGATTGTTTTTTTCTTAGAAAATATATTAAAAAAAGAAGTCTGATGTTGAGATCAGCTGTTTCTACTGATGTAGTGATTCAGCATCTAGAAAGTCACCTCAGGTCAGAAGCTAAAGGTAGTTCTTCCTTTTATTTAAAAACAAATTAATTTTCCATGAAAACCATGATTAATATGAATCCAAAACATCTAGTTTTATTAGTAAAATTCTCTAAATCTTGTAAACCTTGGATTGTAAACCTTGGATTTCTGTAAATGGAATTCTAGTATCCCTTGAAAGTAACTTGATACCATTGTGAGTTTGGAAGATAATGCTAAAATGCAATCCTTTAAAATATTGCTTGGGGGGGGGCGGGATATTTTTGTTATCCCCAGCAGTATTGGAGATTAGACAGACATTAGATTTTTGGCTGTGGTCAGCCTTGTTCTAGGCTGGGTCTTACAACACTTCAGAGTACCTTGTGTACTTGGGGTTTTCTGTATGCATATATTGTGTGTCAGTGGGGCAGTTGGGAGAACAATGTGCCAGAAGGAAGGACCATTTAACCATTTTTTTTGAATGCAGACTAGAAATGGACAGAAATGTTTTGAAGCAAGATAGAAATAGACTGGAAAACATCAAATGAACTACATCCAGGGGTGATGGGATCATACGACGGACTGGAAGCCAGTAATGTTAAATTCTGCCTTCTTATTTATGAAGAATGCCATTTTCCCCTTCAGTATTAAGAAGGTTGATCTGGTTCTGTCCCATGGGGGAAGTCCCATGGTGCATCTGAGCTGAGTTAACATCTTTTTGTTTCTGGAACGTCTTCCTGCACCTCAGCCTTGTGCCTGCTCTGTTGCTGCAGTTCCAACACTCACCTGATCCATCAGCAATTTAATCCAAATCCCTAAAGCCACAACATATTTATCACTTTTTAGAAAATATTTATTTTGTGCTGTATTAAGAAACTGAGTCTGGCCAAGGAGATGTCAGACAGGCACCTGGCAGTGAAAACAGGGATGAGGGCCAAGTGGATTTAGGAAGGGAAATTGGAGTGGGTCACTGAGGTAGCAGAGATTAAGAAGTCTTTCTATGGCATAGACTTCTTTGAACAGTTTGCTGTCTGGCAGGCCTTTGGGAAGGAATTGTACTTATCTATCTGACAGAGTTGCTAAAAAGACTCTGTAGTGTGTGCACTCAAGGCATCATAGGGTGTGGGAGATTTTATAGAAGCAATCCTGCCTTACTGTATATGGAATGTACTACTACTTTGACCATAAAACTTTATTTCTCGAGAGAGAAGATGTCATAAAGCTGTTGGATTGCCAGTGGTAGTGGTGACTCTGCCAGTCACGTACCAGATCTTCTGTTGAAGATGGATGAAGCTCTCATAGTAATTTTGTGGTAAGAGCAGGGCTCTCTGAGTCACTGAAGGTTGCTATGAGAAACCCAGTAGTGTTTCCATTGGGCATAGCAATGTAATTATAGAAGCTTCATTTGAAAATTGGTGAGGTGTCAGTTATTTCTAGCTCTGCTTCAGAGCAAGAGAAACAATAAATATTGAACAGAGCAGATGACCTGTGTGTATCCCGATTTTCTCTGCATCTGCATGTGCCTTTCCAGGAGACAGGCACGGCTTTGCTTTTAGTCTGCTGGAGCTCTTGCTGATCTGGGTACTGTTCTGAGAAACAGCAATAAAGGACATTCCCTATCAACCCAGAGCAGTTCCTTTGTAGTTTGGCTTTTGGCTCTTGCAAGGAAAGCAACAGATCCAAGAATCACAGAGCACATTGCATGAGGTAATGTTATTAAACAGTAAATGCCTTGCTATGTTCTGCTTAAAAATTGTGATAAAAATGTTGAAGCATTGAGAGAGAATAATTGTGCAACATCTGTAAGGCTCTACATAAGAAACTGTTTTATTGTAGAACATCCCAGCCTATGTGCTCCCCATCCCAGTGGGAGACTGACTGCCTGACAGAAGATACTCTGTAATCAGATCCCTGCAGCTCTGCATTGCTTGAGTGTGTTTGTTTAGAATCTAGCAATGTCTTGCTTCATTTTATGGTTCATATTGCTTTCTGTGAGATGAATTTCTTCATCTGAAATGAAAATTGGTAAACATGCAAGTGCAAAATAAAACTTGTGAGTTAGATTTATAAAAACCTATGTTACTGGTTTCAGTCAACCGAAAAATCAATTAAAATTTTCTTTTGGATGTGAGCTCTAGCTTCTCAAGCTTTAATCAACATAACATAACTTTGCAGCCTTTTTTTGCTGACATTAGTTACTAGATTTCAGAAAGTATTTCATTACAATTAGCATCTGAAAAAATCATAGGGGTTGGAAATATATTATTTTATTGATGTTTTGCTCTTAAAAGGGGGACAAACATCCATGAAACTTGTTAATACTGCCTCTTACCTACTTATCCAATAGAAATAAAAAAATATGTGCGAGGTAATTAAACAGACCAGATAGGCTTTGCAGATAGTTTATAGCTGTCTTAAAATACTGAGGGTAAAATATCTCAGTCTATGTGGATGGGAACAAGAAAGAAGTGTTAGAGACTTCTGAAACCTAGTGCTATGCTTTGATCACTCCTGGGAACAGGGGGAAGAAATTTTGGGTTTGTTTGGAGGCCCCTTAAATGTCACATTTGTGTGGGATTTTTTGTTATTGGATAATAATCAGCTAAGTTGCATAAGGACTTTGTATACAGTAGAGATTTGACAGGAAAGAATGGAATATTTGTTTTATGGGTTAGCCTTCAGTAAAATGTTGTTTATTCCAATTGTTAGTGATAGATTCTGGTAGGATTACTGTGGTATTGACACTGTGGGGAATAAAAATGAAACAGACAATATTACATATCTCTTTTAATTTGTAAAATTTTACTTTTAATTTATAAAATTATTTGTTCCTATATGATAATTGCCTTTAGGGGTTTGCTTTTTGCAAGCTTACTGTGGAACATTTATCCACTCACTTCTATGTTAGGGTTATGTAACATCCTTGGAATGGTGTATGCCATCTCCTTGCACTGTCTGATGGCTTTGTGGTTTTATTAATACACTGAATTCCTCATCCTAGGAATGTAATGAGTGGATTATTATTATTACTATTTTCTTCCTCATAGATAATCCTAGCAACCTTTCCACATTCTGTTTTGACCAGTGGCACAAACCTTACACAGCCTCATTTACAAGAGAAATATGTTACAATGTAGATGTAAGGAGAAATAGCAGCAGCAGTAAAATGACTCTGCTGTGACAGTGTACAGGTATAAACAAGGCAATATATTTACATGTAAAATTAATCTTGGTTTATGTCTTTTTAGAAAAGAAATGGACTGATTTCAGGCAAACATGTAATCTGTGGATTATATATTAAGTATAACAGATTTTGGTTGGGCTTTTTTTATATATCTTGCACCATTTTAATAAAACAGCCAAGTAGTGAGTTGTTAGGCTGACAATCCAATGAAATCAGCATCTGTTAGGTATTATTTGAGGTTTTAGAATCACTGAGTAACCAGATTTTCCCATTTTTAATTTAGGTATTTAATTCTTTTAATAGCTAGGAGTAGAATTTTTGTATTCTGATATTGTAATTTCTGTATGTTCATCATCTTTGTTTCATGCTGTCATTCAATAGAAGAGTAAGTGAAAAGCAATATATGATTTTAGTTATTGGGATAGAATTTCCTTACAATATCATTAGGTTACCTAATTTCAGAAGCATTGTATGAAAATACTTTATTAAATACTGTATTTTAACCATTTTCTCTAATGTTTGTTGTGTGCATTCATCTGCTACAGATCAAATGTAATGTCAGTTTCAAGCAGATGCTGAACTGCTGAATTCATTGTAATCTAGCTAATAGAGGCAACAACAAAGCATGCAGTTTCCTCATAGTAACCTGTTATTATGTGGTCTGTGAATAATACACAGTTAATGGAGAATGTATTAAGGTGTCAGTGCAGCATTAGCCACTGAAGTACTGTACTGTCTTATGTTCCTTGAATCTGAGAAGGAACTGGAATACTCTGATCCTCTTAAGCTACTGTATTGAAATCCTGAAAAAGATGTTTTCATGTAATTTGTTTTAATAGACTTTGTAAGCTCAAGGGGATGACTGACACTGCAAGATTATGATGTTACCTTGCCAAGCTGCTTACCAGAAAAAGCAGCAGAATTTTCCTTACACAGTTTGCAAGTAGGCTTTTTTAATACAGATGTTGAACCTTCAGTACAGATGTTGAGTTTTACAGAGGGAATGATCAGAATGGATTATATGTTGTTTATTTTCTCTGATTCTGCCTTTTCACCTCTTCACAAAACTCTTAACATAGTAAATATTGGGCTTTCATACAGCTCTGGAGGTACTTTGTGAAGTACTTATTTAACTAAAAAAAATTGTACTTAAATAGTCTTTTCTAAATATATGGTAGTCTTAGGCACAGAAGGAAAAAAGCAACTATGTAAGATAGCTATAAAATTTTACATCAAAATTATCTTATGGAATGACCTCAGATTGCTTTTGTCTTATTATTACTTTTGTCTAGAAAAGGCAAAGCGTGCTTGAGCAAAGTGTGATTGTAGGACTCTGACCTATATTTGTCAGATTTAGCAGAAGGTGTGTGCTAAATAGCACATCATCTACTAAATGCAATCATTTTACTTTCCCAAATCCAGGTTTCCAAAATGAAGTACAAAACATATGAAGCTGATATTCTTCAACCAAATGGGTCTTTCCTCTGGCTTTTTTGAAAAGTTTACTGTCTTCCTCTGAAGATCCTTGTATTCCTTGGGAAAGGCAGTAAAGTGAAACTTGGCAATGGGAAAGAAGAAAATCCAAAGGGGAAAAAAAATGCACACCAGTATTCTTTCTCTTGTTTAGTCATGCATAATTTTAGCTTTAATTTTATGCGAATGTATTAGCTCTGAGTGTTTATCTAAAAGATACAGATTTAACTATGATGATGAATCTTCCCTTTTGATTCTCATGCTTTGTAGATTCTGAATCTGAGCTTTACCAAAAAAAAACCCCTTTTGGGTTGGGTATGGGTTAGGTAAAGGTGCATTTAAAGAGGCACTGAGAGTTTTCTGTTGAGGAAGAGAAATAATTTGGTCCAAGTAGTTTGACAGTTACTTCATTTATATAACTTCCTGGGGATAAAAACAACAGAATAAAATTAATTATAGCACTAGCTACCAAGTAATGAGAATATTACTTTTCCCCAAAAAACCCACACTAATTTACTATAATTCTTGACTTTCTTGATGAAATGTAAATACTTGTTCAGTGGAAGAGCATTTTCATAATTTTGTAGAGATTGGAGTTAGAAGCAACCACTATCTGCTAGTTGTACAGAGGGCATTGAATGAAATATTCAGAATTCCTCCTTAAAATAACTCATGTTGCTCCTTGAATATACTTCCCTAGAGTTTTTTCAACCCTTTTTCTGTTCATTCATTTTTATCTGTGATAATTTTAACACATTTATTTTTCATGTTTAAGAAAATAGAAGACATCCTCTCACTGAATACCTCTGTAACTGGCAATTTTTAACTATTATGGACTTCTTACTAGAAAGGTTGCAGTGTCTCATTTATGCATGAAGAATAGCATACTGCTATTTCTTTTCCCCACTTCAAAGTTTTGTTTTTTAATATAGCTACCTAGATAATTTATGTCCAGCAGGAGCTAGGCCACTATGAACAGAGAATTGTGAAGACATCTATGAAGTAAAACTACTTGCACACAAGACTGCTCTGTGAATTTATCTAGGTGCAGATCTGCCTTCCTGCATTCACCTCAGCCACCAGAACACGACTGTGCCTGGTGGACACCTGTGTCTTGCTGACCTCCTTGCTGCTGTGTGGACAGGTGAGCAGTCAACACTTGGCATATTAATACAGAGCAGATCAAAAGCATCATTCACCTAACAGGACACATGTGTATGCAGCTGATCCTGTGTCCTCTGAGTCTTGGTAGTGAAATTACAACTTAGAGAAGTCTTTGCTTTGCTCCAAGCATTTATTTAAAGCTCCTGACTTTTACAAAGGCTTCTTCAGTGATTCTTGATTATCAAGGTTGCCTCTAAAGCAACCACTCCTTGAGTTAGTCTGTTTCCATTATAATATATGCCTCCTTTAACCCAGAGATCTTGACATGACCTTCCAGAACTGTGAGGAAAAAACATGGAACTTGGAGCAAAAGAGGACAGGTAGAGGGAGGAGATGAAGCTGTTCTTAAGGTTTGCATCTCTGTTGCAAGGGCAGAGTATCCCTGCTCTGCATCTGAACCTCTAAGCAGTGGTTGTGAGGTGAGTGCAGGTCCTCAAACACAGACTGAAATCTTGAGTTACACCACTTTTGTGGGACAGCCAGGACTAGAGTTAAGTTCTTCATCCCAAAGACTGAGAAACCCAAGTTGTTTGAAAAATGCAACTCTGTCTTCTTGTATTTTTAAATATATACACACACACATGCACACACACCCACATGCACATATCTCACAATCCATCTCACACCTGTGGTGCAGCTTGTGCATCACCAGGAGCTCCCTCTCTGCTGCAAGACGCTGTACTTGTACCACTTCTCAGCAATTATCAGGTTTCTGACTTAAATATGTCTTACTGTCCAAAAGAAATAATTCTTCTTTATAAGGCTCTTCTGAGTTTTAAAAACTGATGACATCTCTCCCTTCATCCCCCATTCCTTTTTTTTTTTTTGTTATTGTTTGTTTCCAGTGCGGTAGTGCATGTGTCACATGCAAAGGTGTATTGGGATTTTTGAGGAGAATATTGAAAGTTCAGTGTATGTTCATAAGAAAGTATTAAAGAGCCTGTGGGCAGATATTGGAGATAATTAGGAACTAGCTGGAACTGCTGCAGACTCGAGGGATGTTTGCAGGCTGCAGAATGTTCCTATGGGAAAGAAATTGCTCTGTAATTACAGGCAAGGTCAGCGCAGTCAGTTCAATGGAAAAGAGATGGTGAGAGCTGAGGCTCCCTCCCATGAAGGTCTTTGAATGTTATTAGACACAGCTGTTGCCACTTTTTGAGGAAGTGCCTGGTGAAGGATACTTGTCTAAGGGTTCTCTGGGCTGAGGAGTGTGGCCTTTTCTTGAGAAAGAATATTGACACTTAGAAGTGTAAGGAATTTCTTGGTCACACTTCATGTTTCTTTGAATCGCTAAAGCGTTTGGATGTGTTTTTCAGTGGTGTGGCTCTCCCAACTCTTCAAAAGGCTGGTATGTGTTATTTGTGCATTTTTATTTTCTAAGATGGGTTTTTCAATACCTATCTGGGGTATTCAGCTCACTTCTTTTTGTTTGAAAACGAGACATATTTTCATGGCTGTTGGGTAGCTTTAGCTCCAGGACATCCAAGCCATCTTAAATTCATCCTCAAGAGGAAAAACTTTGCTTCCCTTTCTTCTTAAGGACAAACCCCTGAGTTCAGAAATATTCTGTGCCCAAACTTTGTTATCAACAGCCTTCAGGTGGCAATACAGGTGGCAGGTACTCCTCCCTTCTGTTTCTCACTTGTTTTGTACCTTTTCCAGTTTGCCAGTGGAGCTGAATGTGGGACAGCACTGGGGCTATGTCAGGGATTGATCCTACTGAAAAGAGCAAAAACTCTTGGGCGCAGCTCAAACTGACTGAAATTTATTGCCACAATGCCCAATCCTTTTGCGCATGGTGAATTCAGGATGGGAAGCTCTCTTAAAATCAGTTGCTGTTTTTGGAGAGTTAAGTTTTCAGCGAGATCTGCTTCTTGAACTTCACGATTGAAAGTGGGTTGGTGCTTTGTGTTAGGAGAGGCTGGGGGAATATGGCTTGTCACAAGGGAAACTGAGAGTATGGTTGAATCTAGTAAAGCAGATATATATTGTTCAGATTATGAATCTTAAGTTCTAAAATCTTTCATTGGATCTTTTCTCAGATACACAGACTGTAGCACCTTGAATTGTCATTCTGGCTTAAGTGAGTGGCATAGTTTTCATGCTAAGGGCTGAGAAGGAAGTGATTAGAGTGGTGGGAGCAGTGACTTACAGCTGAATGCTTTGTATTGTGAAGTCTAACCTTCAATTATTTTTCCAGTTTGCTACCCCACCATAAAAGCATAACAGATCTAGCATTGTTTGACTCAGAAATTTCCCACGAGCGTGTTTTACCAGTAACTGATTAAAGGGACTTGCATCAGTTCTTTCACAAATGGATCTATTATTTATTCAACAAAAGGATGTAGTTTTTAAAGAAAATGGTTTCAAAACCAAACAACAAAATGTGGATATTCTCTCTTGCATGTTTTGGTAGTTTTAGATATCTCAAATACTCTTAGATTTGAGACTGAGTTGGTTCTGCAGTACTTTTATCTTTTCTAACTTCTTTTCCCTGTGAACAGCATGAACTGTTTACCTCACTTCCCGCACACACAGGATTTTTAACGACCTGCTATATTTCATGTCTGCAGGCCTTCATCTTTTGGAGAACATGTATAAATTTGGCAACTCACAATTAGTATCTTCTAACAATTTGCTTAAAACCCCTAGGTGTTTTTCTTGAAAAATATTTTTCTGAAGACACTTCAAAATTTGTTCCTTGAATATTGTTTCTAACTGTTTTTAAATTTAGGTCCCATTTAATCTGTTGGTGTAGCATCAAGAATTGAAAGTATAATACATATAATAGTTCTGTAAATAAGACAGATATTTCTCATTTTTCATGTAAGAGCTATAATGAAAAAGATCTTGCATTTTAAAAAATGTATGCAACATAGATCTATTGCCTTCTCTACTATTACAAGAGCCTGGGAAGCTCAATCAGTTACTCCTCTTTTTAATTTTCACTTCTCTGAGAGTGTAATTTGGGGAGGAGATGGTAGTAAGTTTGTCAGAGTATTGCACTGAAATAAATTTTGTCAATATTCACAGTGAATGTTTGCTGAACAGCCCCTAATACAAGTTTCACTTCCCTCGATATGCCAAGAAATAAATTTTCAGTCATAAATTTTCAGCAGTTTTATCTGCTTAATGATACATAGGTACATAAATAACATTACAGTGTCTGTATTAATGTGCTGGCAGTTATCAGTGTCACATCTCAGTGCCTGGCATTACACCTTTGCTGCAGGTCTGTTTTGGGGCAGCTATGCTGGAGCTGCAGATCTTTCTGCATCTCTGCTGACTGACTTGCCCAGGCTGTCTTCAAGCAGGGGAAGAGCTTCTAGACTTACACAAGGACAAATACTGAGAAAAGAAAGCCATTTAAGAACAACCACAACAAAAATCAAGTATCTTCCTTTTCATCTCTACTCTTCCTTCATTTTTCTTGGGGTAGAGAACATTTTTATAACCACTGGTTAGCTTATTGGTATTTATTTAGAATCACGTCCTCCAAATTAATTTTATATTGCTCTGTAATATGCAAGGAAGGTGTTAACCTCAGTGACTTATGCCACAATGGGAGGTGAATAAAGTAAAGATAGTTAGAAGATGTGAGTGAAAGCAGAGGAAAACCAGTACCTATTCAGGTCAAAATAACATTTTTTTCCCTGTGGAATTGGCCCATTTTAATGGAAAAAAGTCTTTTATCTCCAAGCCAGTTAATTTTTTCTTCAAGCTTTTTAGAAATATAGTTAGTTTTGTTAAATAATTTTCTTCACCTTTTTTGATAGGATTGTTTAATAATTTTTGGTTAATTTATAGGTTGGACCAAATAAACAACAAATGGTTTATCTTACCAGCTTCTACCTCTATAGTATTTAGCCTGTAATACAGTAACTCTATTACTCTATTACAGGATGTGCCAATTTTGTACTGTGGTTTTCAGCAGTAACCTTGGAGGTTGCTCCCACAGTCCCTATTTGATAGCTGGTGGGATCATCTGCCATCAGCTTGTGCCAAACCAGTTGTGGCTGGAATTTTTAAAATACCTTCCTACACAGTGCCCTGTCTTTGTGCACACTGGTGTATGTTTTTTCCTTCTTAGACTGTAAAGGGAGGGAAAACTACAGTTTCCATTGGCTTTACGCAGGTTTGGCAGGTAAGAAATCAGGTAAGAAGTCTTTTCAAAGCCTCTTTATCTTCTATTTTTTTCCTTAAGATGTTTGGGCAGTCAGAATCTTTCAAAAGCAGGCTGTGAGTCCTTTTTTGTTTTGGTTTCTTGGAGATAATTCAGAAATAGTGTGTATTCACTTCATTTTTACTTCTTTGTTTCCCTTCCCAGTCCCCTTTTATCCTCACCTTCAGATTCTCTGCTCTGGAGCCTTGAAGAGTAGGGGTTTGAATAAACATGAAGTACTGAAGAGCTTGCTGCAGTATCGGTACATTTGGCTGTGCATGGCTTCTTTCTGTCAACAAAAGAGACACTTTAATGAAAGATGCATGAGAACAAACAAATATTTTTCTGGTTGTCCAGCTGTGGCTTAACACACTTTATATAAATTAATAGAAACAACTTAGAAGATAAAAAGGATGAGTTAAATATTGACTCTGCAATAGGAGAGCTACTGTTTATAAGCTCATTTTTTTAAATTAGTACCTAAATTTTCTGTCATGCAGAAACATAGCTTGCTGCTGGCTTTTGCATTTGAGAAGAGCTGTGATTTCTAAACAAAATGAAATAAAATAGTTGTGGATCTTGCTTTCCTGTGTCACAGGTCTAATATGTTTTTGTCTCATTAGGTGACTGTGCTTAAATGTTTTACATCACTGGGCTTAGACTCAACAGTATTAGAGGATGAGTTCAAGTAGCTTCTCCCTTTGTTAAAGGGAAAATCCAGAGACATGTGTTCAACTGACTTTTAAGTGAGAGTGAAAGTAGGCAATTTGTTGCTATTTATTGTCCTAGTAGTGTCAGAAATTACCAGAAAAATCAGATTGTGGCGTACTTCTGTGATCAGTCCTTGTACCCCTGTGGAAGGAAAGAAAGGTGCATAAAGTTTGATTATAAAAAATCTTCAGTTAAAAATTTAGTTCGAATGAGTTCCATCTGGAAGGCCAAGTTGTCCCTGTACGGCGAGCCCAAACTCACTTCGGACTGGTGGTAGAATTGTGCAGGTAACACCCAGCACTTCTGTCATGCTTTTTATCATGCTCTGCTATTACACACTTCACAATGGAGGTGGAAGCTATTACCCTGATGTTCCGTGGTGGGGAAAAACAAGACAAAAAGCTTGGTTTCGATGTATGAAAATGAGCAGAACTGTGAGACTGCTGTAATGGTGGCAGAAGGGGAGTGTCTAAATTGCTGATTTGCTGGAGGGAAGATTAGCACTTGTATCTTTTAGTTGGGTTATTTAGTAGGAAATACAGAGTGGATGGAAATGAAGAAGAAGGAAATGGAAAGAGTTAATATATGATATATGTAATCTTAATCCAGCCTGTATTTTGAGTGCTTGATACTACAGTTTTAAAAGTCTTTTTTTTTCTTGTCTCTGAATATAACATAAAGGTAGTGTCAAACCTCAGTGATTTAAAGGTAAAATATTCTCATAGGTTTTATTGTACTGAGAAAGTCTTTGAATAATGCATTTGAATAATGGCTGATTTAATTTCTTTTGTAGTTATTTTAGATTTTCATCTCTCCTTGTCCAGCATTTCTAATGCAGTTAGGGTATTTTTAAGAGGGAAAGCCTTTGGTGTGTCTAATCTTGAAAGTGATGCTAAATGGGACTAGGGTGAGAGAAGGTTATTGACCAAGATGCAGATGAGTCCTTTTCTCAAACTTGTTAATCTTATATGTGGTGAATAAGGACAGAAATTGCATACAGATTTTATGCAAAGCTACTGTATCTATAGTTACCTGTATTTTAAAATCCACTTGTAAACTCATGATTCTTGTACAGTTCAGACAGTTCTGTTTAGTGCTTACCTCACTCTGCTCTGACTGATATTTCATAGACTTTGTTTTCTCAGTAAAGATTTTTTTTATTTCTCTGTAGGATTAGTAAAGGCTTGCATCATAATACTCATGCTGCTAATATAAAATGTCAACTCTTGAATGCAGATGTCTGTTAGGAAGATTCCAGTGGGTATGAAAACAATGGCGCTGATCCTTCAGAGGGTCAAGTTTGTTTATGGGATAAAGGCAGAAGTTTGTCTAAAACCATTGTACTCTGAAAGTTTTTTTGTGTTTTCCTATAGATGAACTTTCTCTGGACTGTAGTTGATAAGCGTCGGAAATTTGGAAAGGTGACATTTCTCATATCATCATCTTGCCATGATGAAAAAGAAATTAATAGCAGCCATTATTTTTAAAACTTCAGCAAGTTGAAGTGCTGAAGAGGTCTGGCAGTGACTCACCAAATCTCACAGACAGTGTTTCTGATAAGTCAGCCAACTGTGTAGTGTTGTAAACGAGTTTATAACTTTGCCTTTGTGTCTATAAATTTGTTTTCTTATCTATTTTCTTTTTTAAAAAACCAAAATTAATTAATACGTCTATGCTAGAATGAAGTAAGTGGTTAATTGTAGGAAACATGAGGTTAGTATAGTGCTTTATGTAATAAAGACAAGACCTTTTTACAGCTCTGCTGACTTATGAATGCAGCTGTGAATTTAAATGAGCTCTCTGTAGCAGTAACTGTGTAGATGCAATAACTGTGCATATGTGTGCACTTCGGATACAACTTCTGGAATATCCTGAATGGACTTATGCTTGGTCTCTTGTGGTTTATTTACACTCTCTTGTATAAAACTGACTTTGGGGAATTTTTCTCCCCTTTTTCAAATGGAGATTTAAGCAGGATTTGAATAGTTTTTAAATTCATCTGTATTGATTCAGACTTTTAAGCTTTAATTTTGAAGTACTTTAGATCTTTTAAAGCAGTGGTTAAAGCCCTGGAGGAATCTTCCCAGTCTCAAAGAGATTGATAAGTTCAGTACTGTATTTTCATGGTTTGGAGCATCTTTTCTGTGAGGAAAGTCTAAGGAACTGAGGCTTCAGCGTGGAGAAGAAAAGCTAAAGGAGATCTTTGTGTTGTGTACAGTTGATGGGAGGGAATTAATTGAGAGAGACTGGCTCTTAATGGTGGTATCCAGTGACAGAACCAGAGGCAATGAGCACAAGCTGAAACACAGATGGTTCCCTCTAAACATCAGCAAACACTTTACTGTGAGGATGACTGAGCACTGGCACAGGTTGCCTAGAGAGTTCATAGGGTTTTCATCCTTGGACGTATTCAGAGGCCGCCAGGATACAGTCCTGGACAACTGACTCCAGGTGACCCTTCTTGGGCACAGTGGTTGGACCAGATGATGTCCAGAGGTCCCTTCCAGGTCAGCCATTCTGTGATGCTGTTTGTGTGCCTCAGGGTCTAACCCTGTGCCTGCTCTCTCACTAACATCTCCCTTCCCCATCTTCACTTCAAAGTTGTGATACAGACTTTAAGACTTTGCCCCAGACACTGTGACCAGGACAAAGGTCTTCCTCTTTCTCTTCCCCCTCAAAGTATCCTTCCCAGATACATTTCATTAGCTGTACTTGTCCATTGTGAAAATTTTGGAAATTTTGGAAGTGAAAAAAAAATTTTTATAGTTCGTCTTTGTGTGTATATCAAATACAAATATATCAAATGTGTATGTCTGAATAATGTTTTTATTTATATATACTGTATAGGAATCTGATATAAAATCTGTAATCATAATACTTTGATTACTGTAACAGTAAGTACCAGTATCTTTAACTTGTTTTGTGACTTATTTTATTCACTTTTTTTCTTTTTATGTGTGTGTGTTTTGCCTTGCAGAGTTGGAAGAATCCAGGGATTTCAAGTTTTGAGTAGCAGGCATCTTACAAGATTACCGCGCCTCAACTGAAAAGGCAGATGCAGCTCTGAGTTCCAGATTGATTTGTGCACTGCATGAACATGAAGACACACGTGTTTTTGTCATCACGTAGACTTGCTCTGGCATATTCCTGAGAGCTTTGCAATTGATGAAAATTAATTTGAGAACCAGATGGAGCACCTTCACAGCACAGGACTCAGTAATCCATGGAGAGACACCTGCCAGTAATGTTCAACTTTCCACATGGTCTTCACGGGTGAAAAAGGTTTGCAAGAAGAGAAAGAAAAAATACCCTCTGTGCAGAAAAAGCCCAATAAATACCTCCACAATCTAAATAAATAGCTGTGAGGGAAACAGAAGAACCAAGAGGGCGGAAGAAACTGTTTTAGTTCTAGCAGAGGAATAATGTATGGTCTTTGTCACGTTTTCCTTTGGGCTCAGTAGATTGTGAATGGACAAATAAATCGTGACCTTCTGCTGAGTAATGATGACTGGAAGTAAATAAGTTGAGGAGCTATGGGACAAGTCTGGGCATTGAACTGAGCAAGCCTCGCTGTCCTTCTTGAGTTAACCAGGTCATCAAACTTGCATATTCTTTCTCCCTCTCCTTTTTCCTCTTTTCACTTAGTGTGGTATAAATACTAGCTAATTGAGCTCATAAATGTTATTCAAATAAAACGATTGGAATACTTCATATGTTTCCTTCTTGTACAGCTGCAAATGTTGTGTCTGGAACTATGAATCTGTGCTGTAGACAAGCATCAAGAAGGAAAGATCCGATCAAACAAGCAAGGAAAATACCTAGAGAAATAGTGAACCCAGGAAGTCAGATTTTTAATGCTGCTTCTCTTTCTTTTTTAGATGACTATATTCCTTCCTTCCTTGAATTTTAGAAGATTTTGAAAGAGTGCTTACTTGATGTGCTTTAATTCTGGCATTTGTTTTTTATGGTAGAATGAAAAGTCTGTGATTCCTTGTAGCAGAAAAAAAGGGAAAAGTGAAGGAAAAACAGCTTGACATTTTAGCCTGTTTTACAGGAGAGAGAACTTCATGGTTCACCTGAGGCAAACTTATCTACTTTGAAAGCTAAAAAGCTTTAGACAACTTTTGATTCTGCTATAAATGAAGAGGGGGTTCTTTTTCATTCGTGTGTGGCAGCAAAAAGTGGGAAAGCAGGCAAGATAGCGTGATAAACAGTTCAGGCTGTGTTGGGTCTCTGGTGGAAAAAAAGTGCTGCGGTGAAAATTGGATTGGCTTTGGATTGCAGAAACTTTTGAGTCCAACGAGCGGTTCAGTACCAAGAGGGATTTCCCAACTGGCCTGGCACACCAGTGCCTGCACAAGTTCGGGTCTGTTGTTTCACACGGTTTGTGTGCCTTTTTTTCCCTTTATGCAATCTCTTTCAGCTTTAGCAGCAGAAATACATCCGATGGAAAAGATATGCCAGAGGGCAGCTTGGAAAAGAGGGATGTCATATGTATACATATATATGTATGTGCGTGCGTTTAAATTTCTGCAACTGAACTTTTGAAGAAAATCTGACCGGAGGAAATTTTAAAAGCCTTAAGTTACTTGAAACCTACACATTTGCAACTCTTTGTCTCTGGAATTGCATTATGCTAAACTGGAATCTCAGGCTGTATAAAGATTATATCAAGTTGAGCAAAAAGATGACTTAACCATTTCTTGAGCGCCTCTTATGAAGTAGCTGTTTCTCCAAAGGATAAGTGCACCCCCACTCTACAGACTCAAAACAAAAATGAACCCGAATTTTTTTTTTAAGTGTTACTTTTTCTTAGCCAACTGCCATCATCTTTTATAGAGGAATTTTTCACTATGCATTTGGTGGATATTTATAAACACTGACCCCATCCTTCTCCCTTTCAATGATCTATCCCAGGTCAGTCTTATCAATAAAAAAAAAAAAATATTGATTTAAATTTTGTGCACTAGACATATTGCTTTCTTATGTCAAAAAATAAAATATTTAAAAAGCATGTATGCAGCAGTGGAACATGGGCCTGTTCTTTGCAGCGATTCCAACATCCTCTGCCTCTCCTGGAAAGGCAGAGTCCCCAAAAGTGAGAAGGAGAAACCGGTGTGCCGGAGGCGGTACTATGAGGAAGGCTGGTTGGCAACAGGCAATGGCAGAGGAGTTGTGGGCGTCACTTTTACTTCCAGCCATTGCAGGAGGGACCGGAACACCCCTCAGAGAATCAACTTCAATTTGAGGGGCCACAACAGTGAGGTAAGCAAAATGTGTGTTACACTGTAAAGAAAGTGATAGCTATCTTTTTTTAGTGTTTCTGCTCAAAATTTGACAGAGTGGTATGAAGGAGGCTCGACACTAATCCAAATGTGATTTGGGTCAATTGGAATTTTTCTGGTGAATTCGAGCATATAAGACTGATGGTGGGAGGCTCTCTGGAAATGTGTCTGGTTTTGGTTTGGCCTGCTTTCTCCTTCATTCCCCAGCACCTGCCAGTTTCCAGGCAAATGCAATAAATGCATGTTAATGGAAGTTAAAGGTTGTGATAGTTGACTGCTTTCACATGGTAGTAAAGTCTGGCCTGGAAGGCTAATGGAAAGGCAGGGGAATGGGAGAAAAGCTTGGTTAAGTCTGCCAGATTTTTGGAAGCTGCAAACTGGAATGGCCTGTGACAGAAAACAGCTGCTGTATCTGGAAAATCTCATTTTGTTAGCAAAAAGGCCAAGTGTGACTTATCAGAGAAATGCTGAGGTGCCTTGCAGTAAAATGCTGTAACTTCAGTGTGCAAGGCATTGTCCTGGGTACAATGATGCAAAAACTTTTGCATTTGTGTTTTTTGAAAGGCATAAATCTGTTGGTATAAACTGATACTTCAGCTGTGCCTTATCATCTTCTGGCATCCATCTCACTCTCTGTGAAGGTGCAGGTGATGCCCAGTAGCATACCAAGTGTCTTAGAAAACAGGGAGGGCTTAGTTTGTTTCTTTTTTTTAGTTAGGATGCTGTTTGGATGTGCTCTTTGAGACGAACCTGTCCAAATCCAAGATTTACTGTTAGGTTGGTGGGTGGAATGACATTTGAAGTACTGAAATGCAAACCAAAGCTACAATATGGTTTTTTGTCTCTTATGCTATTTATTGGGTGGACTCTGGGAATATATGTTGCCCTTTCAACGCAAGCTGCACCAGAGTTTCAGAAGGGGGTAGTTTTGGTTCTTGTGTAACATTAATAACAGTCCTCTTGAAGGAAAAAAGGGAGCAGCCAATAAATACTTAGTCTGAAATAATTGCTTCCACATGCTTTGTGTGTATGGAGGTGTGTGGGTGTGTGTAAATCATACAGACTTCTATATGTATAGATGAAAGACACATTCATGTATATATTTGTATCAGGTTCATTCAAACAAAATTACGGCCACATTTTCCCAAAGGGAAGAATGATGTTTGAATCCAGCATTTTGGTTTGAATGACATCTAGTTGTTGGTTTAGTTTTCGATTACAAATTGTATTTTATTTTTCAAGTGTGTGACACAATAATCACTTTTCATTTCTCCATATTGTGTTATCTAACTTTTCTGTGAACCTGGGCACTGGTTTTTCTGCCTTTGTGTAATATATATTTTTGGAGCAATATAGCAAGTGCTGTTTACAGGAATGTGAAGTCTTATTGCAGAACTTGGAAATACAAGACTAGGTTTCAGTATGTGCCCACTTAAGTGGAGAAGATGCTCATGTGTATGCTGCTCTTTGGGTTTGGCTAGTTTTGGTTTATTTACTCAGTTGGCCTTTGCAGTCTCTTTCTGGGTCACTGCATCATTGCTGTGTGGATTTAACTGTGCTGTTTGCACATTCTTTCAGCTAACAGCGAATGGCATGAGAGAGAGACTCAGATGAAATGAAAATTTTCTGTTTGAATCTTGTTGTTGTTGTTGTTTGGGTCAAGCTTGTCATTAATAAAGGGTTGTGTTCCTGTAAGTCATCCTCCTGATAGCAGGAATTGTGTCAATGACCAGAGTGGAGAGTGCCAATTTATGTCTCTGTAAAACAAAACTGATGTGATGGGATATGACTGAAGGAGGAGAGAAGTGGCTTTAGTGGAACTTGCTTTCTGTGATGAGTCTGTGGCTGCTATCAGATTTTCCTACTGTCATGGTTTTTTGACCATCATTGTAGGAAAAAGTTCATTCTTACAAGATGATGTGTTACACAATGCTCTTCACCAGGCTTACTGAATTTAATCCTTTTATAGGAGAATCCCACTGATTTGGATAGGAATGTGAAAGATGTCTAGTTGAATGGACAGCGAGATTTTTTAATTAGAAAACACCTTTTCTTCTAAATCTGTCTGCCAAAAGATTCTTGAAAGAAAATATTGAACAGCAGTGCTTGTTGCTAATATTTGCATAAGAAGTCGTCAATGTTTTGTTTTCCTATTCTCCTGATAAAAAGCAAGCCAACAACAACATTGTTTCTACAGTGTACCACCACTCATAATGGAAAATGCTGATTTTGCAAGCACATCCTAGTATGTGTGTCTGACTAAAGCCATGTTTGTTGCACAGAATGAGCCCTTAGATTGTGCTTGACTTAAAACTTGTACGAGTGTTTGATTTGCTGACCAGTTCTAGAAGCATCTTGTGTTGTCTTGTTCCCAGAAATGGTGATTTATACCTATTTTGTAGTCTATTTATAAATGGTGATTTATTCCTACATTTTTCTCTGGGATAAAGCTAGAGTGCCAAGTGGAGTTTATTGCTTTTTAGTCATACAATGCTATTTCAACAATAGTATGCGTTCAATTATTAAGTATAAAATGCTGAAATGAACAGAATGGAAGAATGACAATATGGGAGCTAAATGCTTTCCATTTGTGGTGTAATTAACAATATGCTGTGGGCAGAGTGCTACATTGTATTTCAGTTTTAAAGTGAAAATCTAGAGGAAGAGGTAATGTGGCAGCGCTGTGCTTCTGGCAGGAATGTGAGACTATTTTTAAGTGAGTCAAGAAAGTGAATGCTTGTGCTGTATTTTTGCAATCTTTTTATGACTGCTGATGAGATTCACCGAAATCTTTTTGGTGTATTTTTGTGACTCTAATAACATGCCTGTAGCCTATCAGAACAAACAAGAATGAGGAATCCCCAGGACTGAATTACTGACATGCATATTACAGTGCTGGATTTGAATGACTCATCGTGTTGAACGATAATTTAGAATTAAAAGTGTTGTAGTGTGAGCCACACTTGTGTTTCTACAATTGCTTCGTAGAGTTTGCAACAACCTCACTTGTTTGTAGTCACTAAGGAGAATCACAATTAAAATAAGCATATTCCCATTTATTCTGTGGCAAGGGGTGAAAATACTGCATTTTGTGATACAAAGTGTGTGACCAGTAGGCCCTGAAGCATGCCAGGCTGAGTATTTTTTTATAGTGCCACAGAGATACCCGCTTTCAGCATCTGATCCATCTTGAGTTTTTGAGGGAGAGATTTTCAGGGGGCTGTGTGAGAGGCGATTAGGAAAAAAGCCCAAACTTAATTTAGGAAGCTTCAATTAGTCTTACAGAGATTTTCCTTCCAGTGAAATATTTGGAAGGTGTCTGTAAATCTAATTGGTTGGCTGGTGCAGTTGTAAGTGTTTCTTCTAATGGTTTTTGCTGTGTCTAGTGTATTTAGATGGTACCAATTTTTATGGGACTTAATGTTTCTTAAATTACTAGTGCTTAAAAAAATGTTTTGCAGGTGTACGTTTGCTTTTGACTGTGCTAACTAAAAAGACATCTTTGCTATATTTAATAAGATTCAGCATGCTAATTGCTAGACTGAAGCATAAAAAAGTATTACAAGTATATGCAAATTAGATGCAGTGAATTAAGTAACAGGCTGAATTATTGAGCATATATAAAATTTTTTACTGTAAAGATAAAGGAAATTATTTATTTACATTTGTCATTATTTGAGTGTTCCAAGCACTTGTCTTCAGCTGCAAAAAAACCCCACCCTGTTTCATTTAGCACAGATTTTAGTAGGTATGTAGGGATGCAAATGTATCTCAGCTGGACTGTCAAATGAATTAGTTACAGCTTTTCAAAGGAACACTGTCCTTTAAAAATATTCAATACATGTTTGTTTTCATACTACATTAGTTATGGAAGTCTGCACAGTTCTTGGTTTTGTTTTGGTTTAGAGTAGAAGGAGCTTAAAAACAGTTTTTCCTGATTTAAAAAGAAAGAAAGCTTTTCTTTATCCTGTCCCATTTTTTTTGAGGTTGTATGTATCTTGCAGAGCATATTTTTTCCAGAAGTCTAGTGCTTGTTTAGGAAATAAATCTTAAAAACCCAAACAAATAAGCATTTTTAGTAGTGTTTTTTGGTTTGTAGTGTCACTGGTAAGAATACAGTAAAACAATACAGGAAAACTTTTGTTTGTTTGTTTGTTTAAACTTTGTTTTAATGTAACTAGCATTTGAATGTTAAATGTGATTTTTTTTATGATCCTTGGACAGAAAAATTGAATCAGCATGTGACTCTACAGTATGGATCCCTTGCATTAAATGTTGCTTTCAGACATAGCTGGAACAGTTGTTACTGGTGAATAATTTAAAAATCTTGAGGTAGAATGATACCATGATGGTGCCTTTTGGCTTCAGAAGCCTCAGTGGTACAAGACATACACTGTTGTTATCTGCAGTGGTACTGCAAATCTCTTTTCTGTTTTTCTGTCACTGCACAAAGAAGACAGGACATCTGTTGGCAGAAATACTGTCTCTTTGTTAAAGCAAGCTGGTGTAATTGGAAAAGACTGACAAGCTTTTGAGCATATAAGGTTCTGAAGAAGGACGTGTTTTTCTGAAAGCTTGCATGGTTTTAACATCCCTCCTACCTGATACAATGCTAAATGTGTCTACAGACCATGCCCTTCCTCTGTCCTTAAACTATTACAGCTACAGAAAAATAATGCTGCAGAGAGGCAGAGCTAGTGGGAAGTGACTTGTAGGACCATAGGTCCTGTGCCTGCCTGTGCTGGCTCTGTTCAATTTGTGACTTTGCCAGGCTTTCCTGGCTGCCTGTTTTCAGAAAGGACAGACACGTTGGGCTTTCATGTAGTCTCCTTATTGCACCCTCTTGAACTGTCTGCTGTGCATTTAGTCTGGGTGCTTGAGTGTTTTTATTTCTTAAAGCAAGTATTAAAAGAGCCAAAATACGTTTTAAATCTTTTTGATAGTCTTTTACCAATCTTTTCAACCTTTGCTGGAGTTTAAACATGCTCCGTGGCATGCAGAGGTGTCTTTCATAGCCTTCTCTTAGGAGAATTGATAAAGAAAATAAAGGGAGCAATAAGTTGGAAATGATTGATTCTTTTCCCTTAAATGACAAATAGGAGTCTTGCTGTTTCCCATTTATATGCCCTGTATCAATTTGCAAATGCCAAGGTATGGCCTAAACTTGTTTATCAGCACACCCTCTGTATACACAGTTTGTTCACTCTAAGATCTGTGACCACTTTCAGTGAGTCTTTTCCTTTTTCTTTGTGGTACTGTTTTTTTCCAGCCACACCCAGCTCCTATTTTCACAAATATTTCTGTGAAAGGCCTTTTCTGTCTGTCCATTTTTTCTCAATTGCCTCAGAAACCCAGCCTCTCTGTTCAATGTTTATTCTTAGCAGTTGTGGCTTTGAAGCAAACCATCCAATATTGCCACAATTGTTGCTGAGTAATGAGAGTTGGTAATGCTGCATTGATCTGCTACTTTGAAATTGCTCTTGTAGGTCATGCAGCAGTTTGTTTCCTGCAAAGGTTAGGTCACCATCTTTGGAAAATTTTAAATGACAGTTTTTCTGGTTTGTAGTAATAAGCATCTAGATAATTACCCTGAAAGTTGCACAAAAAAGGAATATATGACGTGAAAATGATACTGTCAGCTTTGAAACAAAATTAATTGTATTTGTAAGTGGGTCATCATGCAGTTTAAAATTTTATCATGCCATAACATGTAGCTAAAGTTGTGTTGTCAGATAATTCTACCCAAAAAAAGTTTGAGGTGGAATCAGGCTCACCTATATCAGAAATTACCCCAAGCTTTTATTCAAAAAATTGCTGAAAGATAACAACATGCATATTTTAAGATAATGATATGCCTGAGGGGCATTTCTTGCTTTTTGAATTAGGGTGAAGATACTTTGTTGTTCTGTACAGAAGCAGTTGTTCCACATGGTAATTTGAGTGTTCAAGGAAAATAAATGCATTTTCTTTTAAAAGCTTAATGATGAGGACCTATTGATGTACTGAATAGATGAGATTACTCACCTATTAGAGAGTGGATGTCTAAGCTTGGAATAAGAACACTTTCTGCTCATGAGTAAAGTGTTCAATAAAGAACTTAATATGAAATTCTGAAGGCCTTGTATAGCATACATACATATTGAGCATCTGAAAAGTGGAGAAATTAGGTTTTATGATAGCATTTTAGCATTTCTGAGCCATAATAATCATTAAGGGCACTGCCTTGGTTTAAACAGTTCCCAGAGGAATTCATCAAATTACAGACAGTCAGAACAGATAAGAAAGCCATTACAAACTATAAACATTTTACAATTTAATTGAATGTAGAGTACCAAGTAACTGCTTGTCAAGTGTAGCTAGAATGTACTAGGATAGACAAAAGATATTTTATAGGTACTTATCCTTGGGCAACCAGCATCTCTGCATTAATAGCAACCCTTTGTGTACATGCATGAACTTCTGAGGGAGTTCTCAGTATCCTCTTTGCATTAGGAACTTCTTTAAAGAGAAGTAATCCACTTGTATAATACAAGCCTTATGGGAAGTAATGAGAATGAAGTTGAATTGGGGAAATTCTTGTGCATTGTCAAAAAGAAATGCTGGTTTGTGGTTTTCATCACAATTGTGATGTTCTATCACAAATTCTAGAACTGCTTGACAAATTTGTATACTGGGAAATAGTATCCTTATGCGTTGATTTTTTTATTATTATCATTTTTTTTGCATTTTAAGGAAAAGAAATGCATGTAGATGAGTTTACTAATGAGGAAAACACAGCTTTCTTTACCCTAACCAGAATGTTGAACATGAGCAAGCAGTGGAACCCGTACTGCAAAGAGGGCAAATGGAGTCCTCGGTGACATCAGAAGTATTGCCAGCTGTTAAGGGAGGTGGTCCTTACCCTCTGCCCAGCACTGGTGAGGCCACACCTGGAGGATCATGTTCTGGGGCAGGGGTTCCTCAGTAAGCCAGGTCAGTGAAGGGCCACAAAGATTATTGAGGGACTGGAGCACCTCACCTCTGAGGAAAGACAGAGAGCTGGGACTATTCAGCCTAAAGAGAAGGTTCAGAAGAATCTTATTAATGTATGTAAATACCAACAGGGAGGGTGCAAAGAAGGTGGAGCCAGGCTCTTTTTGATGGTTTCCAGTGACAGAGGTTAAGGGCACAAACTAAAGCACAGGAGGTTCCCCATGAACATCAGAAAATGTTCTTTTACTGTGAGGGCAGGTGGCTTAGATAGCCCAGAGGGGTTTTGGAGTTTCCGTCCAAAACAATCAAAAGAGCCATCTAAACACAGTCCTGGGCAAGCAAATCCATGTCCCTCCTTGAGCAGGGAGCTCAGAACTTCCAGAGGTTCCACTCAAATCACTCTGACTCTGTGAAATCTATTTGTAAATCTGAGTGAAATCTTTTGCACAAAAATTGGTGAGGCAGCATCAAAAAACAGCTCTTGAAGGCAGGCAGGAAGTGCTAAGTATACAAAAGTGTGGAGAGAATCCATTCAAGTTTGGCTAAAACGAGAACAAACTGATGTGCTAGAAGAGGAAGAAATTTTAATTTTTTCTGAGGAGAAATCCAGATGGTTTTTCAAGTAGTCAAAGAGTTGAAGAACATAGCCAAAATCTTCATGCACAGTTGCAGGCAGAGGTTATTAAAATGCAGAGGAAAGTCAGGCTGTTGGATGTGAGAGTGACTTTGTAAGAGAAACAGAATTTGGAAAGGAAAATTGAAGAGAAGGAACTGTTTAGATGCACAAATCATGGTGTTTGAAAAGTTTTAGAAGAAGCCACAGAATGTGAGTGTGTTGTAAGCTATAGAAACCTACAGCCCTGCTTCAAACAAAGTGATAAAAAAAGCTAAATGTAGACACTGAAAGATCAGATTTCTGGAGGAAATTGTGTCACAAGGTAGCAGTGCCTCAGTTACTGAGTTGGCTCATCTGCTTGTAGAATGAGAAAATGGCAAGTAATTGTTTCATCAGGGAAAGACAAGGCAGAACTGTGAAGAAACCTGCAGCAGCAGATGCACACTACCTGGGAGAGGTGTGTACATGCACCTGCCCATGTGCAGGAGCGACAGGTGCAGCTGGAGTGCAGCCAGCCTCAAAATGTTGTTGGAGAACGGCACTGGCTTTTGTGAAGCTGAGCAAACGTGTGGGGGATCTGGCATGCACTGGCAGTCAGCAGAAGGCAGCAGTCAGTTCCACAGATGTAGCTTCCAGAGGATAATGGCCAACAGCAGTAAGGCTGATCATCAGCAGTATGGTGATGTCCTGTTAATGTCTTGAGTGGTGTCCTGGAGAGGAGGCCAAATACAAGCACCTGCAAGAGATATTGGAGAAGATGGGAAAGAGTGAATATTTCAGCTTAATAAATCTAGTCTTAGTAAGGTGGCAAAAAGAGAGTTCTGCCTAGGGCAGAGACAGCTCTAAAGCCTCGAACCTGAAAGAGGTAGAGGGGGTTGAATTTCACAGGAAAACCAATTCCACCAAAAGGGATATCAAGGTCATTGTTCAGGTAGAGACACAACAGAGAATTATGTCAGTGGAAAAAAAGAAAGGTAGAAAGGAGACTCAAAAATCTTGATTATTGGATTACAAAAGACTAAAAGTGGGCATATTTAACTTTAAACTGCACCAGGGGAAGTTTAGGTTAAACACCAGAAAAAGATTCTTCACTGAAAGAGTGAGTGGGCACTGGAATCATCTGCCCAGGGAGGTGGTAGAGTCACTGTCCCTGCATGTGTTTAAAACAAAGACTGGATGTGGCACTCAGTGCCATGCTTTAGTTGATAAGGGGGTGTTAAGTTATAGGTTGGACTTGATGATCTCAGAGGTCTTTTCCAATCTAGTTCATTCTGTGATTCTGTGTGATTTGTAGCTTCCCTAATGAGGACCTTTCTTGAGGAATGACCTTATCTGTCAAGGGTACACATGTGCAGATATCCCAGAAGGCTGTTTTGAGGATACAGTGAGGCTGCTTTCTGATGCTCTGCTTTGAGTAAAAGGAATGTTGATTGCATACTAGAGAGCTTAGCTTGTAAGGGATACAACAGGACATTTATATTAGGGCTGTCTTAAAGAACAGAGACCCTGTTTCTTCTTTGCTTTCCCCAGTTCTAATTTGGTATTGGTGCAGTATTTTTTGAGCCTGATAATATACAAATGTCTTGCTCTTCATTTGAGCGGTTTCCTATGAACTGTGGTTCCAGCTGCTGCACAGAAGTGAGAATGTCAAATGCCTGATTAATTAATAAAGGTTGTTGCTGTGGAGGGAGTTGTGTTTATTTTAAGGAAAGGATGCTCAAAATGTTCAGTTCCTTGAAATAAGGTGTCTTAAAAGTATGCAGAGGATTAAGTGGCTAAGAAAGGCTGCAGTTTAGCTGCAGTTTAAGAGTACCTGTCACTTCTTATTCTGGTAATATCTTGAGCTAGGCATATGCTTGATAACCTAAATGGGACCAGCACTGAATAAAGTGTATGAAATGGAAGAACATTTGATGTTCTTCCAAGCAGGCTCAGATTGCTTTACTGTACAAAATGAGGCCTTAGAATAAGTTATGTTTATTGGTGTCTAAAATAAATGTTTTCTCAGGTACATTATTTTAGCAATTCTACTTTTGCCCAGAAGATACCCCATTGATCACAGATGCTAGAGTAGGAATTACTGCTTTCCTGTGAAAAATCATCATCTATGTGTTTCATTTACATTTCACTGCATTTCCAGCATTCTTACTGTTTCCAGAATAATACTCTCAATGGTTTCTTCAGATTTAGTAGTCCTCCTGCTGATTAGAGATTCCAGACTCTGCATTTCACTTGTGGGAGAAATCTGGTGTTATTAGGTTTCTTGAATATTAGCAATAATTATGCAAGTTATAAAAATGTAAACCAAGGCTTATTTATTGAGAAATACCTGTTGGCGTATACACAGATGTTGTTCTCATTTGAAGGAAATCAGAAAACTTTTGAAGCAGTGCTTCAAATTGAGAGTTGTTCGTAATGACAGGATTTGTCCTGCCCTAAGTTCTTCCTCCAGAAGACACAAATCCAGCAGGGAGATTAACAAATTAGATTTTGATATTTCATTTTCATACATACTGTTTATTAAACCAATTATGCCTTGTTATTATGCCTTATGGCTGTCATAAAGTTATTCTGTTGAATAAACAGATTCAAATTAGGTTTTGACACAGTGTTATGTATTATTAAAGGGCATGTCTGAAGCTGTTGTTTCTTTGGGTTAATTGTGGTAAAGGGTTCTAGTCTCTGTGGTCACTTAGTAAGTGTTAAAATTGTCCTGCCTCAGCCAACTTCCTCCTCAATTGCCTTGGAGTGGAGAAGTGAGATGTAGTTGTGATTACCCTGCTCAGGGAGATGACTGTGTTTACTGCAAGGCAGTGGGTGTCAGTAATTACAGGTGTAGGTCATTCTTCCATCCTGAAGGTCTTGCTGCTGAGAAATAAAATGAGCCATTTAAAGCATGAAATGGGAGAGATGCTTCTCTAAAACCAGGTGATCCTTTTGAGGCAAATACATGTAATTTTGTTTCCATACATACAGAATATTTTCATAATGCCTTGTTCACATTTTAAGTGCTCTTTCTGCAGCTTTGATGCATAATCGTAACAGTAATCAGAACAGGTTTGCCAGAGTTAAAAAACTTCCATCTTGTCCGTAAGACTGGAAAGCACAGTATAAAGAACTTCTATGCTATGCACTAGGCATTTTATCACTTCATCTGAGATTTTTTTCAATGAAATTTCTGAGCATGAGACTTTGATACTAAGATGCACTGAGGTTTAACAGCAAGTGTATCTCCAGTTTGAAAAGAATAAGACAGAGACTTAAAAGATTTTAAACTTGATGGGTTTGAGCAGCTGGTTTTTAAATTTCTTATGGCCTTTACATTTGTAATCTTAAGGACAGAAATTTGAAAGCTATTTAGTACTGAAGGCACTTTAGTCTCCTTTTTTTTCCCTAAAACTACTAGTAGTATCAGAAATACCTTGCTATTAAAATTTTATTTTTAAACTACTGGTGCAAATAGTGGTAGCAACTGAACTGCTAGTTTTATGCTATAGAAATTGTAAGCTTTCCAATATTATTATTGTGCCATTGAAAAATAGATAGTATTACCTGAGTATTTTTACTAGTATTTGTTCCAGCAGAGGTTTTTACTTACTTGACGTAGGCACTAATATGTAATTAATTTCAAATTAAGTGATAGCAGCTTTTATGAGAGTAGGGAAAGAGCTAAGAATTCAGGTAGAAGTGGGAATGAGCCTGAAATGTAGATAGGGTGGGAGTTTTGGGACTGTTTGGATTCAAGATGCAGGAATACCTGGAGGAAATATGTGGCAGAGAAGAGGGCAAGCATGCCTGCTGCTTTTCTAGTGTGCCTTTCTGCCAGGCCTTGGGGCTGGACTTATGGTTGTGATGTCCTGAATTTGTAAGCAGGTATCAGATGTGGTCACAATATCTTCATCCTCTGCAGTGAGTGATCCAAACGAGAGATGACAACTTTAACAGTTGTTAGTTAAATCTAGAACGTAGATATCAGTCCTGCTCATCGCTTTGTGGGTTGATGGTGGATGTCAGGAGCAACATGTATGTAGGTTTATCCTACTTCTTTTGTAAAACTTGAGCAATTTGTCAGACAGCCATTGTGTATCAGAGAGAAAGATTGAGCTATCAGAAGTTATGTAATGTCAGCATTAGCTGCAGCTGATTTACCGTGTCAGTTCATTTCTTTGAATGTGTTGGTACATACATATGGTGATTCAGTTTTCAATTACCTGAATACATACTCTTTTTTTTTTTTGACTCCTTGTCATTCTCTTCCGTTCAGTGCCTGTGTGGTGCCTGCAGATGAGGGAAAGTTGCCCAAACAAGTTCCATATTACCTGTTTTGGAAAGTATTAAGTATGCAGTGAAGGGCATGAAGAACAAAATGTGATGGTTCAGCAGCTCAGTGTTGCTGTGAAGGAGTTTTTTGATTTTTCACCAAAACCTGGATGTATTTCTCATTTTCTGAAAAATGGTAGTTCTGATTTTTCTATTTTTGGAACTGCGAAGATGAATCAATTAATTTTCATTAAATAATCCGATACTATAATTCTACACAGGTAGCCAACATTTCTTGGCATTTGTCTTTGTCAGTTTAATCTTGATATTCTTCTGAGTATCTGATTTCACAAGCCAATTTAAAAATAAATTTTCATGACTCATCTTCAGAGTTTGATCATGAGTAATATTTGACCCCACTGAACGTGGGCACCAGTACAGTGAGATTTTTTTGGTATATATCTAGCTAATCTTGAGGAATTCCTCAATGGACAGCATACCTACCTTCAAAGCTCAAAACCTAGGTGTACAGCAGTCAGGCTGAGGGGATATTTAGCTATGTCTTACATCCAGTTTGCTGTGATTCAGTTAGTTAATCAGCTTAGAAATCACCTGTTCTGAGCTTTAGAACAATTGTAATGATGCAGATTGTGCCCAGAGGACGGATAACATGATTCATGTCCATCAGATGTTTCAATAATTGAGTTCAGTGTTGTTGATGATAACGTCAGTGATGTGAGATCTAACATGTTCTTATTAAGTTTGACTTTTAAAAGTATGCTAAATAAAAAGATCTGTGATGTATTTCTATGCTGCAGTGATTATTAAGACTGAGAATCACAGGTATTTGAGGCTGAAACATGGTATGTGACTCCCTTGGGTAGGCATGAAAGCTAGAAGAAAGTCAGATAGTAAATGAAGTTTCTTATTGCCAATTGACTCCAGAATCACTTGAGAAATGATGAGAGATGATGAGAAGCTTGGCAGTTTATCAGCCAACTTACTGCATCCTCACCACTACAGCAAATACCTCAGTGGTCCAAAAAACCAAGCTGAGCTTTTAATCCTCACCAGTTATCAAGGTTTTGCAGGTTAATGTAGGCTTGCTCTCCTAGATCATGGGTTAAACACGGTATTTCAAACAGGTGTTAAGTGTGTTTAATGGAACATACTGTTCATTTATGAGTAAGGTTATTCCTTTTGTTGTGAAATAAAAAACCATTACCTTTCTCTTTACTGTGATAACTTTGAGGTGTTAACTTTTTATCTTGAATGTCAGCGGAACTCAGTTTTGAATACACACAGGAGCAAATTCATTGAGTTTATTTAACAGTTGCTACTGTTAAATAAATCAACCTTAAGGCTGCATTTTCTAGTCCTTACATTGCCAAAATGAGGCAGAGGCCCATAAAATCACCTGCAGAAGGTGCATGAACTGTACTGGAGGCTTTAAAAAGAGGGTAAAATGTCTTTTAAAATTATTTTTATACTTCCAGGCTGTGGCAGAAAATGCTTTTTCAGGTTCACTGTCCAATGTGATGATGGCTGATTTTCCAAATTATTTTTGCAAATGTTCTTTAGCAGTGACAGTTCTATCATACTGTGCTGTGGCACTCATGGGTAACTTCTGTCAGTGTAGATTTAGCTACTGTTCTTGTGAAATGAAAATTTTCCCTAATAGAGAAAGATGGGTTATTATTTTTTAAATATTTGTGAGGATGGCACTGCTTTTAGTGGAACATGTTAGATTCTGTAGAATTTTAGTCTAATCTGTTTATAGTGACAAATTTGTTTTGTTTTTTGTTTTTTTTTTTTTTACAAATTAAAAGCATTTGAACTTTTCACTTAAAATACAAAAAAGCTTTCAAAAGACATTTGCTCACTCCTCTTCATCTTTGTATTTCTGCTTAAAAAAAATAGTTTGCTTTCTTCATTCACTATTTGGGATGAGTAAGGATGGGAAGCCTTGAAAACACTTCATGTAAAATTGAAGACACAGATTTCTATTTCTGTGAGTCAATAACAGTTGAAGATAAGAGGCTTGTTTTGAGGATTTTTAATCAGCTGAAAATTTCTGGAGCAACTCTAGTCACGACAGTCACAGAATTGTTTGATGGAAGGCTGCTCACCAATTTGTATTCTTTTTTGGGTGGTTATTAGCAAGCTAATAACTCTGGCTGCTCTTTTGAAATTTCCTGTCACTTTGTCATTGTTCTGGAAGCAGATGAACAAATATCTTATTCAGGCATTAATAGAAAACTGGGTGCTTTGGCTTCTCCTCTGGCACATGACTGGACTTTGTGTGGGGCACTACTGTGATGTCCTTCCCAGAACCAATAAAAGTAAACAGGTACCTTGTACCTGTGGGTTGTGTTTGTCCCTGTGGTGGAAGTTACCTGAGCAGCAGCTGGAGAATGGGCTCATGGCTGTGCTTTGCTGGTGGTCCCTGTGGAGCCCAGGTGCTTTGTCACAGCCCTGTTCAGCAATGAGGTCTGGCTGCCTGTCTCCTCTGAGTTGTGACCACCAGTGATGATAAATTGACATGCCTTACACAGCTGCAAGAGCCACTCACATCTGCATTGGTGGCACTCTGTGTTGTAGGTAGCTGGAACTGATCTGTCCCTGGAGCCAGGTTATCCCTGAAGCTGGAGCAGAAGCTCTTTGTTTGCTTCCTGTGTTCTGCAGGGGTTTTTTTTCAGTGAAAGATCCCAGCAGTAAGTGACCAAGTGAAGCTACAGAGCAGAAAAGATGGAGGCAGGATCTCTCAGTCACAAGGATGCCAAACCAGGTGACATCAAAAAGCTGTTAAAACTTAGGAGTACATGACAAACTGTAGTAGAAATAGAATGCTGGATCTTACAGAATATTAATCTATTTCCCTTTTATAAACAAAGCTGTATAACAAAGTGCTCCAGGGTTCTTTCAGATGAAAGGCATTAGATAATGGTGCCTTTAGATTTTACCTCTTGTCTGGGCCTGTGAATTCATTTATCACTGAAATGCTTTATTGAAACAACTCTGTTCTTGCCCGTGTGTGGTGTGAAACCATTTGAATGTCATAGTTATTTATTTTAGATCATTTATTAAGTTTCCTATTGAGGCCTCTATGGCCTGAATTAAAACAGTAAAAGGAAATCTCTACATAAAGCTGCCAAATAAAATACATAGCCAGGCAAGATTAAAAATAAATAAATAAATAAATACATGATAATCAGGCAAGAGGTCTGTCAGGCTTGTCCTTGTGCAAACCACCCAGACAGGGATTAGTTCCCAGTTACTGAAAGGAATGGAAAGAACATGGGTAGCAGATAAAAGAGCGTAGGGAGGGGATGCAAAATAGACAAAAATAGCGCAGTTGAAATAAACAAGTCTTGCAGAAAAGGGCAAGAGAAGTGCCTGCTGAAAAGTAACACAAAAGTGTGAGTTGTTACACAGGAGTGGAACTCATGGGGCAGTGGGGCATCCTGGGCCTGGATCTGATGCAGAGCAGGCAGGGTGCCTTGCTGACATGCAGACTGTAGTTTGGTTTTGCCTGGCCCTGTCAACCTGCCCATGGGTGACCAGCTGCAAGAAAGGAGATGGCAGTGGTGATAGAAATAAGAAAGGTGCTTTTCCAGAATGTGACTTTGCTTGCTTTGCTTCGAGTTGGTGTATTAGGGCCCTTACCCACCCATTAAGCACAGAATACTTAAGTATTCAGTGTTTTGTAGAATGAAGCACAGAAATGTAAATAGGTGCATCCTTTTGAGGTTTTTGATGTTACTGGCCTGAGTGATATCTTCTTGCTGTCTTTCCCAAGGGAAGCCTTTTGGAGCCATCAGAATGCTACAGGCAAATGAAGATCAACCACAAGGGCTTATTTAAAACATCCTGGTTTTTATAGATTTCTCCATAAATGGCTCTTCCTCGTTATAAGATGATATAAGTGAAATCTGTGTTGCAGCTGTGTTTGTTATCTCAACTGAAATCTTTTTCCTGTGCCAAATTATTGTCTGCAAACAGCTTAAATTATTGAGGGCAGAAGAAAAATGTATAACATGACTTAGTACTTTGGAAGGGTCCACCCATGCTCTCAGGTCTAATTTTTAAAACAAATACACCCTGAACATCATGCTGTGTTTTTATTACACCTTCTGGCAACCTATGATTGGTTTCTGCATTGCATGGCTGCCACTTCATGGTGGCATTATTGGTGGGGTTTTTTTCCACATGGCCCTTTTAGATATTTGTTTAAATGGTACACATAAATTATGATGATGATAGTAGCACTAATAATAACAATAATAACAATAACTTTCATCATCATCTTTCATTTCACTGCTCCTTTTTCCTAGGTAGTATGTCTCTGATTTTCTCTTCTTGCCCCCGTAGTTTCTTTTAAAAGTATTTAATACTTTTTCCTTAAAAATATTTTAATAATTTAGTTACTATATTTTGCCTTTTCTTCTTTTATTCCTTTTGAGTCTCATTATGTGAAATCAGTGTTTGTGAAAAGCTGCAAGGTGACTATACTGAAGGATAATCAGAGAGATACCAGTTAGACTGGATATGCAAAAAAATATGACAGGTGCAAGAATTTTTTCAGCCTTTAAGGTTTATACTCACCTGTTGCCAGCAGTCCTGGTGCAATCCCTAGTGCCAGTGCTGGGGTGGCTTCTTTGTGGCATTCCCTGTACATTGGGATCAGGAGCACATATATATTGGCTTCTGAGTGAAAGATTTCAGTCATTACTGTGCTGTGAGAGCATAACTGAAGGCAGTCTGCAGGTGACTGGAAAGATGCTATGAATTCTTACCTGCTGAGTCTTGTATAAATTGGAGAATTGTAAACTTTCTGGTTTATGACCGTTATCCAAGGGTTTTTATATACAGTATGGCTGAAGGTTTATAAAGTAGGGAGACATTGCAGATTTTAGTTTCTCCTTACTAACATGTGTTTGGTGTTTGGAAGTTAAACATAGAATGGCTATTTTAATTTAAAACATACATTCATTGAAATAGCTAAAAAGCAGAGTAATAATTTGTGTTTTATTAACCAGAGCTCTGACTCTGTTTAAGCTTTCTTGGACACTGCAGTTGTCTTTGTCAGTTGTCATACCCGTGTGAAACATCCTCTTCGCTGTAGCTTTAAATGGATCCACAGGTAGATGCTATGCCCAGATATTCAGGGGTGCAGGTAAATGGAGTGTGATCAAAGAAGTCTCCTGTACAGCCTTGTACATAATCTGCTGTTTGGCTGGCACTTCTCAATTCTTGTTCTTCACTGGTATACTGCCAGACTTCTGACACAAGTTGGTAATACCGGTCTCCTGTAGTACTGGTTTTATGGTTGTGATAAAACAATCTTCTGAACTTTCTGAGAAGGTGCTGTTTGGAAAATGAATAATTATTTTTCCTTTTTTAAATCTCTCATTAACCATGATTGCATTCTGCAGTTCTGTTTTCCCAGTATTTTTCATTTTGAAATTAAACTCTTCAGCTTTACCTCATTCTTATTACTTTGTCTCACTCATCTGATTCCTTGTCTTAATTACATCTGCTCCAAACCCCATCTGTATTTCTGAAATGGCTCAGTCCTACTTTCTGTTGTGCCATTTAGGTACCCTCTGCTTAATTGTTTGGGCCAGCGGTTTCTGCCTAAACTTTATGGTGTTGAGATAATTTAGTGAATTCCACAAGGTCTTCAGGTGTTCATTGCAATTGAGATTTGAGCACTGGTCTGGTAAGGCTCTATGCTGACATGTTATAGAAACAGAAGTATGTTAAGCTGCCTCTGTTGTCATACTAGCTTGCTTGTAGATATACCTCTCAGTGTTCTTAAAATGTCCCTTGACAGAATTTTAACTTTATTATACAGTTGAACTTCTGATGTGATGAGAAAATAAAAGATACTTAAAATTTCAAATATTGACCTTTTGAAAACAGGAGTGAAAAAGAAATACAGATTTTGCCAGAAGCAGAAAGAGAGGGAAAAAAAAGGTTAATGTTGGCTCTGGCAGTTTTTAGAATTAATTTAGAATTAATCCTAAAATAGAATGAATATAATTTATTGTCACTCTTTTGAGACAGGACAGCATGAAGTTTTACATGTTAAAGGCTTTGTCCGCAGTGGTTGATAGCATCCATAGAGTATCAGATCAAACATCCAGATGGCGCAGAGTGTTTCTGGCAGTGACTGGTAGTCAACACACAGGAAAGAGTTTAAGCACCAGTAAGCTCATAATTATGCTTTTCTGATACACATCCAGGAGTCTGCAGCTCAGGAGCCCTCTGGGCCAGGTACACAGACTTTGTTCTTATGGCTTCTGTGAATCTGTGTCATTATGACTTTTTTTTTGTGAATTTGCTTTACTGCTATTTGCATCAAGTGTAAAATTTTGACCCATCCTGTATAGTGAATTGTACAATTTACCTATGGGTTGTGTGGAAAAAGTATTTATTTTGTTGTTTGAATAGCCATACTTCAGTTTTTGTTCAACAATCTTTTTTTCTTCTGCACTGGAAAAGGTCATAACAGTTGTTAATTATTTATTCCATGCCACTCCAGTAATTTATTTTCCTGATGTGAATCATGCCAGTCTGTTGCTCATACAGAATCTAATGTACCCCTGTGTCTGAATCATGTATTCCTTCCCTGTTCTGAGTATTTTGAAGTTGACTTATGTGCGTTTTGAGACTAGAGGAACAACAACTATGAATAGCAGGAATGAAACCTGTGCAGTGGTGTAATGCTGGTCTCTGTTTTCCCTTTCTCCCCCACCTCCTTACAGCTGCTAATGAAGGCCAATGTAATAATAGCAGTTGCCACTTGTTATAGTTAGGGCTGATGTGTTTCTTTGAAAGAAAGCCTAGTGGGGAACATTTTAACTGGTGACAGATAGAGGACCTGACATGGGCTCCCAGCACAATTCCTGCTTCTTTGTTCCATGTAATATTTGTCAAAACAGTGACAATGAATGATGATATGTATTTATTTTATTTTCAGTGTGAAGGATGGCTGCATTCAGCATGCATACAGACAGATAAAAGAAGTTGAACAGCTTCAAAAGCTTTGTCAGTCAGACTGCCAAAATCACATTGGCAGACCTGGAGTCCTGTATGTACAGATGGGACCTGAAAGTGAGATCTGTTTGCTCGTGGGGGTAAAGGGAGCTCGATTTCACAAGACTGCTGCAGAGAACAGCTGGCTTGCATGGCTGTGACCACATCCTCATGTCTCATAAGAGGCTTACACTAAATATGTATTTTTTTCGTTTTCTTTTCTTTTTTTTTTTTCCCACAAGCCATTTTTCTGTCTTGGAGATGTGCAGCATTCGTGCACCATGGCCTCTCTGGGGCACCAGCTGCCTTTGCTGCCCTGTCCCTGGGGTCCTGCTGAGCTGTTCACTGCATGGGGGCTTCACATGAGGGGTGAACAGGCAGGAAAAGCTGCTGCCACAGTTTACCTTTGCTTGTGCTCTGAAGGGCTTGCAGGGAAGCCAATGGAGGAAGAGAGTCCACTTTTCCATGTAGTGGAGTTATGGTAGGTCGCAGGCTGTGAGCCCTCATTCCTGAGCCTGCCCAGGGACCTGAATCCTTACTGGGTTTTGTGTTGAGGAGATGTGTGTCTGTCCTCAGGAAATCCATCCTACATCCCTTGGAGAAATCTTATTAAGTGGCATCAAGCCTTGAAGCTAAAGTCAAATCACTTACCTGTTGGCTAGAAGATCAGGGGTTTTTTGTTATACAGTTGTCAATTCAGAGCAGCTCTTCACCTACCAAGTTAACTGAAATACATGTGTTTGAAAAGTTGGGAGATTCTTCTTTCTGGCATCTGTAGCCTTTATGTATTTAATGTTGTCATATAATCAGTTATCTGTATCTTTTTCTTTTGTCATAAGAAATAAGATCATCTTTCTTTGTTTTAAAATGTGAACCCTAAAAATTTGTGCATGTAGGCAGTATATTTGATTTATCTCTCTTGACTGGATAATAGGTATGGATTACTTTGCTGGGCTTGGTCCGTGGTAAAACTGATGTACTGAAGTATTGATCTGTTTTCTGGTGACTGTTTTTTGTGATTGCCTTTCTCAGAGAGATTTCATGAGGGAAAGACTTGTGGGTTTTACTGGAGGTGTCCACTTCCCTGTCTTTGATCATGCTGCGTACAGTGCATACTCTCATCTCAGCTTGCAGATCACTTAATTCAGTAACATTTGCCCTCCTGGAAAAGGGTCAGCATTTTTAAAAGTTTTTTTAAAGTTTTAGTGAGGAAGACATTAAATATGGAATACCTGTGTTGTTGAATGTAGTAAAGCAATTATATGGAAATGATGCAACTTAATGAGCTTGTTTCCTTGAGAAGATATTAAAATGCAAAGCGTAGGTTGAGGACACAGGCACCTACAAACTACAGCAAACATACAAAGGAACAAAATTGCCGTATGATAAAGATTTGGAAAGAACAGAAAAAACTAGGGCACAATAGTAGTTAAAGGGCTAAAGTAAAGAGTCGTATTGGGAAATGGAAAAAGAGAAATTTTGCAAGAGAATGCAAACATTAACATAAATGAAGTTCTCACAGGGTAATTACTACCTAAAATGTTCTTTAAAATGTCAGAGGCACTTATTTTTATTGCCCCCTAAGTCCTTGTAAATTCTAATTTTTAAAATTTTTTTGTTTTGTCTGAGTAGAGGGTTGAGTTGTGCCCAGTGACAAGCCTAGAGGTGATGGGTACAAACCAAAAGACAGAAAGTTCCCTCTAAACATCAGGAAATGCTGTTTTACTGGGAGGGTGACTGAACTTTGGGACAAGTTGCCCAGAGAGGTTGTTAACTTGGAAATAGTTGAAAGCCACCTGGACATGGCTGTGATCAGCCAAGTCTAGGAGTGACCCTTTTTGAGCTTGGGCTTGGGCCAAATGACCTCCAGAGGTCCCTTCCAACCCCAGCTGTGCTGTGATTCTGCCCAAACATCTTTTAATTTTAAAAAGGAATGTTTTATTGCTATTTGTATATAAAATGCTCAGCCAACATAGTGGATAGTTGTAAAAAGAGACATTCACCTGTAGATACTAAAATGAGCTTTCCAACCAAATAAATGTTTAAAATTATTTATTTCAGTGATGAATGAGGGCAGAAGGAAAGCTTCAGACCAGTGTGAATTTGGAATTTTATCTTCTCTAGTTGCAGAATAGAGGTTTTACATAGCACTGTTAATTAAACATCTTCTTATGGAGGATAATATTCAGAAACAACCTTGCTGGGGCCTTGTTAGCAGCACTGAGTATTCAGTATTTATGACTCACTGGGATGCTTACTTACTAATGTATTCTTGGGTGAGATCTAAAGCCTTTTGTTTGAGAAATTCTTTTTTTTAAGTAGAAATGCAAAATTAATAGAGAGATTAATTGCCAACCAAATCTGATTATTTGGCAGGGCTTCATGTGTAAATCCATTGGCATCAGTGTTTGGTCTAAAATTACTATGACATTGACACTGAAATGTGAAGCACTGGCATTTTAAGATGACTCACTTTAGGAAGAAATTCTCTTTTAAAATCAATCCTTCAGTCTGAGCTGCGGGCTGGGAGAATGTTATTTGCTTTTGATAAGAGATATGAAAAAATATTGATTGAAGGTTTACTGAGGGACAGAAATGTTGCAGGCATGCAAAGTTAGACAAGGTAAAGCCTTTTGGAGAGGACTGTAGAGGAAAAGCCTGCTTTCAAAGACACAGAATCCTATGTGTGATCCAAGACAGGTACAAGCTAATTGGCTGACCTTAACTGCATTTTCTGTGAGGTTTGGCTTGAAAAGAAGTAACTTCCAGTCGAAGGAAATTTTGTGTCTGCTTCGAACTTCGTTCTATGACTTGCATTAGTAATTGTCAATGTAGCTTGAGCTGAAGTACAACTTGTTAAAGTGGTACCGTATTTTTTTATTCCAGTTAGTTCACATTTTCATTGCTTTGAATGTAAAAGGAGCTGTGGAAGTGTAAAGTGTTCTTGTAGCTTTGGACCACTAGGCCTAATTCATTTACTTGCATTAATTTGTGCTCCAGTTCTGCTCTCCCTGTGATTTCCCTTCATATCTACATCTTATGTTTCTTGGGATAGATGGCTTAGCGGGGAGTAAAGCTGAATATTTCATAATTTTTCACAGAATCACTTAATGGCTGTTTGTGATGCTAGTTTCCATAAGGGATGCATTTATATTTTTCTTAGTTTTTTTCTTTTTTGGAGAGTCTTCAAAGCTTCACATTGTTTCCCTATGTCTAAATCTAAGTTTTAGTATTTATTTACTTTTTTTTTCCTGAATGCAAAAGTATCTTTTTATTACTTAAAAAAAAGCATACCTAATATGAAATGCTATCTTAGTTCCCTGATATGTGACACAGCAGTAATCAAATATATTGTGTTTCATTCTCCATATCAGAGATTTACATAACACTTGAATCTTCTGTGACTGTGGAGTTTAATAAAATTTAGATTGCATCTTTGCTTTGATATCAAAGTTATTGTTTTTCAAGATACTGGATTTTGCTTCTTATATTTCCTCTCCACATAACTGTAACTGATGGATGCAAATCCATCTCCAGTTCAGCTCCCTCTTTTGCTGCCTGCTACAAGGTAAATTTGATTTTTATAGAGCAACTTGAAATAATACTTTAATAAGAAAGAATGGTTAAGTTTATGAAAAGAATATTGCTTTTTCCTGTCTGAGGAACCAGACTTTGCCTTTGTAGATCTCTTTGAAAGAAAGAAAGTGCCATGGAAACAGAAGGTTGTCTTAATATTGGGAGAAAAAAAAGGAACATTGGGTTAAGCAACATCTTGGTTCCTATTTAGTTGACCTATTTGGATTTCAGCATTTATGGGAAAAGGTGCTGTCTACAATTTTTGAAAGTTAAACCATCCAATTACAGATTCTGTACTGGTTCATAAATGGAAAAGATTCAAAAAGTTAATTGCAAGTAAAACTAGTCAGATGGGATTAAATTGCTTCAGTCAGTAGGAAAAAAAAATGTTTCTGGGGAGTCTGACATATGTTTGCTCAGAAAAAAAAAGTGATAATAATAATGTCCATTTAGCAGAAGCTATTCACAGCAGGAACTTCACTTTAGAAGTCTGGTAGCAAGCACCATGTAGTTAAATGGTTTGGCTTGCTGGGGGAGCATACAGGATGCTGTCTGTGGCTGCTGTGCAGTGGTAGCAGTGTTTTGAGTGTGGTGAAAGAAATGAGATGGGAGAACACAGCAGAGGAGGAAAGGAGATTAAAGCAAAGTGCTCACTCCAATAATAATGAAAAGGAAAATACCCTGCAAGACCCCTGTTCTCTTTGTCTCTCCTCCTATTTGTTGGTATTGAGTAATGTTTGAGCAGGAAACAGCCTTTCTTTTCAGCAGCTGTCTTCCAGGAATTTCCAGTAGTGAGTAAATAGATGTGTTCAAGACTGGGACTGCATGTTTCTTTTTATAGGCAGATGCTATTTTTGTTATGATCTATTTATAATGCTTTACTTTTTTAGTTCACTGGAAAAAAGCTTGTTTTTCATATGAGCGTCTTTTGGTCCTCACATTTTCCATGCCTTGGGAAGCTTTTGCTGCGTTGTTTCAAAAGTTAGGTGTGGTTTTTTTGGTGTTTTTTGTTGTTGTTGTTGTTAAATTTTTTTTAATTGATTGGTGACTTGAAGCTGCAGTGACTTCTAGTTAGGCAATCAACTGTTTGGTTGTTAATAGGCTTAATTTTAGGTGATTTTAATTTTCTTGAAAGATTGGTGATGGCCAGCACTCTTCAATTCTCTCATTATTTATAGAACTCTGCTTTTGAATGTCTTTTCTAGGAGTCCACTAGGAAAAATAAAAAAAAGGTAGCTCTGTTTTTTTGCAAATGTTAGAGAAATTGTTGAAAAAAAGAAGAGACTGAAAGCTGCAAAAGTCAATAAGCTTATGTGATCTCCTGGAGAAAGAATGTAGACATACTCTGCAGGTTGTCATTTATGTTAAAAAACAAAAAGTGTACTAGTACTATTGGTATGTCAGTGCAAGCTATGATGATGATTTCTTTAATCATCATGTCAGTGTTTACATCATGAGTTTCAAGAATTAACACTGTAGGAACCGAAGGAAACAGGAGAGTGCATCATCAGATTTGGCCACCAATAGGTCACAAACTGTAATACCAAGTTCACTGCAGAATTCAGTAACTTGGAAATCAATCACACAAGTTTCATCAGGTAAAAATTCTCTCTTGCAGTTAAAAAATGCCCACTCCTTTTGTCTCAGCTGTTGCAAATTTCTGTTTCATTGAGGAAATAAAAATTGTAAATCCTTGCGGGTTTTTTTTCTTACCTCTAAGTAACTATCTAGTGGCAACATCATTGATAACCTGTAATTGCTTCCAAGTACTGCTGAAATACTAACCCACTCACATGTAGCTGTCAAGAGAAGTGCAGAGGGCTACTTGATACAGATTAATTGGTAGGAGTTAATGGGACCCAAAGGCAGTCTGCTTGTAACTCTGCAGAGAGATAACCAGATGCTCCAGTCCCAGCATTGTCTTCCTCATACTGTCAGAAGCCTTTTTAAGTGTCTGTTATTGTTCTAACGAAGGACTGCAGATATTTCACAAAATCAATTATTTCAGTCTTTTCCTCTGGGCAAAGGGAAATTGAAGTAGTGTTTCATGTGATTGCTGAATTACTGCCAAAAGTGCCCCAAAATCAATCCTTTGTGTGAGAGGACGTCTCAACACATGGTGCCTTTTTTGACTTGTATGTGGACTGTGGAGAGATCAAAATACAAGTGCAATGCAGCTGAGTTACACCCTTTAAACATAGTGGGAAAATCACCTGAATTATCTGAAGTTTGTAGAAAATTAATGCATTTGGGTTGAGTTATGAAAAAGAAAAAACCTGTCTGCATAATAGGTGTACTTGCAAGTATATCTTTATGTGAATCTGTTGGTTTGTTTTTATATGTTGCCTATTTTTTAGCTTAGAACAGGTACAGGGATTGTCACCTACAATATTTTTAGGCTTTAGGGCACTTTCTAAAGGAAGAAAGTAAGTTATTAAATCTAAACAACAGAACTCGTGAGGAACTTGGTGAAAATCTATTTAGTTTTGGTCATCCTCCTTAAACTTGATTTCTATTCTGCCTTTAGGGGAAGAGTATTACCATGCATTTTAATAGTGTAAAGTAAGTTATTAATTTTGGTGTGTTAACTTGATAGTATTTCTATGCATTTCTATTGCTACCTCTTATGGATTGGTTATGGTTCTTTATTCTTCTCAGTCTAGCAGTAGGCTGGGGATTACTTCAGAGCCTGTCACCACTGGTTCATATTCAAGCAGAAGAATGACAGCCAAGCTGAATGCTGGGCTGAGAGTGCAGCTCTGTAGCAGTTCCAGCTCCTGCAGTCCTGGGCAGACAGACTGGGAAAAAGAGCCAAATTTTCCTCTCAGGAAAACTGCAGCCGCATCAGTGAGGCCACTTGGACTGAAGGCTGCTTTAATAGTTCTGTAAATCAGGTTAACTGTCTATGCCTCCTTTTGGGCTATGCTGAGCTGGCCACTTGTGCACAGTCTGTACAGTGGCAGTTGCCATGGATAAAAGAATTACGTAATTTTTTTCCACTTTTCTTGACATGCAGTGCCCAAGCAAGACACAAAAATGGGCTTCAGAGCTACAGGAAGCATGTCAACCCTCCAGATGCTCAATGAAAACAATTAAAATTCTGATTAGAATAGAATCTGTCATGGTTTTAGCTTCACAATGAATAATGTCTTTGTGAAAAGATGCATAGCCTTAAAATTATTACGTGTAATAATTACTGTATATAAGGATTTTTCTTCAGAAGGGTGAGCTAGTAATAGAAGAAACATTGCTATATTTTAATGTAATGTTTTATTGATTCCAGTTTATTAATGACAGATGGCACCTGCCACTAATTATACTACTATAGAGGAAGCAGTCTAGAATGAGCTGCTTTTCTTTGTGTCTTGGTTATCTTTTATTCTGAGAGGAAAGTCCAATGCCCAAATGATTTGGTATATTGAAGTTGAAAGCATCTGTGCTGGTAAGCCACCTTCTCACTCATTAAATGCTTTCATTTTACCTAAAATAGGATTGTACTAGGCTGTTGCTTGGCATGTTGCACCTGTTCTAGTGTTGAAATGAGTGGGTACAATATATTTTAAAAAGTGTGAAAGAACACTATGGCAGATGAAACACTGAGTGCCCAAATGTCACAAAATTCCTGAATTAAATTTGTCTGTGACACAAGTTTCTACTTTATGCATAGGCTTCATGAAGAAGCCTTTAACTGCACAACCAGATAGTGGGATTTCCTCTCTTCCCTACAGCAGAATACCCAGCCTGCTTGCATTTACTGTAAAAGCCTCCAAGAGCAGCTTGGCATCATCACTTGTTGTAACAGTTGGTGCTCAAAAGTAAAAAGACTTCAAAATGCCTATGGAGAAGTACTAACCTATGTTAAATGTTTGTCACTGCCAGTTGTCTGTGACAGTACAGGATCCCTGGCAAGTTGCTTAAAAATTAGTGTTAAAATCCATGCACAACATGCAGTAAGAGGATTGTTAACAAAGTTTAAAAGTTAGGAGAGCTGTAGCACATAGCCACAGAAATTTGTGTCAGGAATTTTGCAGCTGTGAAGAACAATGCCCATTTCACATATCAAACTGAAAGGTGCTAAAAAATACAAAACCAATTTTGTTTCTATTCTGTATTATACTTAAAGAAGCATAAATTTAAAAATTGTAAGTACAGGCTAATGATGAAGAATCAACCTGAGTAGATACTGAAGGATTAGAATTACATTGTTCATAATCAACTATAATAATAATTTCATAATGATAACAAAATATGACAATATATAATAAGATATTGTAATATATTACATATGCATATATGATATATAATAATGGAACAATATGCTACATGCACTGTACAATATTATATTATGTAATTGTAATATAATAATGATAATAATACTATAGGACAAAAATAGGCTTTGATCTCATAATTGACCTTGCACTGAAGATGCTTGCAGTGATCTCTTCTGGAGCCAGTTCCTGGGCTGAGCCTGCATTCCCCAAATGCTGCAGTGGAGTGTTTGTACAGGCTTTGACACAAGAGCAGAGATGATCTTAAGGAGCAAGAGGGTAGCTGTGCTCATCAGTTTTTCTGCACCAGACCTAGTCCTTGTTAGCTTTGGGGTGGGTCAGATGAGTTGCCTGAGCCCCTACAAAATTAATTTTGTAGAGGAATTAGTGCCATTTCTTCTCTCTTGGAGGTTGCTGTCCATTTTACTTATTTGGATTCTTGTGTGTATGAGCTGTTCACTGATTCTCTCTTTGGGTTGTGCTTAGCAGTTTGTGGCTCTTCAGTCTTGTACACTGCAAAGATTAACCTGTAAAGCTCATCATGTGGATTTTATGTGGCAATGATTGGGTTTTAACATGGCCTTGTGCTTAGTTTTGAATGCCATTTGAGGAGAAAAGAGAAACACAAAGACATCATGTATTTTAGAGGGAAGTAAGAAAGGAACTGAAGGAAGGCTGTGTGTGGAAAGCAGTTTTATGGGAGTTGGGATCTTGGTTGCTCTGGCTTTTCAGGGTAAAAGAAATAACGAACCTATGTTGCTGCAGCCTAGAAAATTAAGGGTATTAAAAATGCAAGAGCAGTTATTCAGTAAACTAAATTGCCAAGGGAGATAGTAGAATTGTTAATTTAAGCCCATGTAATCATAGGACAGATGAGGCTCCTGTCCAGTAGAGTTGTCTTAGGACCAGTGTCATTGTTTCTGAGATGTGGCAGCAAAACAACTGGCTAAGGAGCTCTCCTGAAATTAAAATCAGAAACACATCAGGTATCAGTTATTTGATGGCTGTGGTAAACATGAAGTTCAGAATAAGCTTCTGTTGATCTAGGTGCTCTCATCTGAGCTGCAGCTTTAGTGTCAGCTCAGCCAAGCAGGTCTGGCTTGTAGAGGGAATGGAAAGGCTTTGCTTTTTCCAGTTTCCATCTTAATCTTTTTGGGGTTAGATGAGACATTGTCTCAGTCATTTCCTTGCAGTGAATTGTTTCTGCTCTTTTCATTCACTGCTAGATTTGTGTGTTCATAAAAGTTTTGGGTTCATTTAGGCACCTTGAAAGGTTGCTCCTTTATGGCCAAGAAAGCTTCTCCTGTAGTGAGTAACTATGAGTTCTCAGTATTATCTATAAAAGCTTGCCAAGGAGGATGACAGTCTTTCAGTAAGCAATAGCTGATGATTTGGTAGCAGCTCCAACTGCACAGTCTTTGGTAAGTGACTATTTTGGTCAGTCACTTAATATTTTTCTGGTTTGATTTTCCCTTTATAAAGCATGAGTAATATTAATTCCCTTGTTGTACTCTTTTGCTCATATATAGATTTTATACTTTTGGGACTCTTTATGGTAGAGTATTTGCACAAAATCTAGCACTGTGGGGTCCTTGTCTTGGTTGAAGCCTTAGAGCACTGTCATAAGTAGTGGCAGAAATAGTAAGCTCCATTCCCTATTTATAAACCTCACGATAAGTGAGAGAGCTCTTTAGGTTGGTACTTAGTGTAAGTCCCCACAGACTGCTGAAGGCTGTAATCAGGAAATTGTTATCATATGAACTCAATGGAACAAAAGTCGAATTTATTAGAGAGTTACTTTTTCAACCATATATTCCCAGTGCAAGCCCTCATTAAGATGAAAGCCATGTTTAGAATGTGCACAATTAATTTAGAAGAATCTACAGAAATGTTTTAAATACTGGGAGCTGTACAGCCTGACATTAAGGAGAGAGTCCCCCAAACATGAAAAGTCCTGGAGTTAATGTTAAATTCCATGTATTTGGCTTTCTTCTAAGCTCAGAAATTTAAGATGTATGAACTACTGGTCTTATGTGATGTGCTTTAGTGGTCAGAAAGCTCTGTCTGTGAATAATAGTGTTGTATTCCAGTTCAGATCAGGCTGACTAATTAAAACATGTAGAAATCTGTATTTTCTCTCAGTTTCCCCCCCAAGTTTATAGCCAGAGAACAAAAGGAAGCCTTACATGTTGATTAGCAAAGCCTTTCCATTTTTCTTCCCTATGGATGAATGGTGGTTGCTTTGAAAGAAAGGGACTGTCATCTTTCCTAAAGCTGGGTTGCATCACTGTTCCTTCAGGTGCACTGGGATGTGGCCATCCCTCTGCATTGGGGTTCTTAATGGAATTTTCTGCTACAGAGCAAAAGTCATCAGTCCCTGTTAATTTAGAAAGAGCAGGGGAAGATGACATAGCCATTAATCCTTAAACAGATAAATAGGCAGAATCTTTGAATGATGCATGAGATTTCAGGAAGCTTTCAGAATATGAGAGATTCTTACAATGAGATCCCTTGGGACACAGGAATGATTTAAAGCAAGATTTTCAGCATTTTAGTAACCTGTTCTTAATATGATTTATATCTAGGCTTACCTCCGAGTTCTGCATTTTATGCAAGCGTTGCACTTGCAGATGTTGATATATATGGTATTATTCATATGTAACTATGATTGGATTTTTTGTTCACTTGGAAAGCCTTACAATGTATAAAAATGGTATTTGGTATTTCCACAGTATCAGAAAGATTAAAACTAGAAATTTGGTTTTTAAGATAGATATAAATGCTCTCTCCCCTTCCCCTACTGTGTTTTTATAGACAAATCTTGAAATACTAATTTTAGTGCCTTCTGAAACAAAACGTTAGTAAATATTTAATTTTCTGATTATTAGCCCATTTTATAATCTCAGTTCATAAATATGCATTTCAGATTTTGTCTCACTTCATTACTAGCCTCATTTCTTTTTTTTAAAGACACAATCTCCTGCTGAGCTAAAATATAAGTTATCTGGTGGATAAAATCTGTTAGGGGAGCACCTGGGCAGACCTTCAATATATCTACTTATTTGAAAGACAGAGATAATCTGCTGCAGAAATAAAAATAGCATCTGTATTATCCAGACGAGTCAGAGAATGAAGCTACTGGATTAGAATACTGCTCATTTGTATGTAAATGTACTGTCTTTGTTCCTGAATTTGATCCTTAAGATCTGTTAATATGGAAGAGTAAGGGATGAAAACCATTCTTGAAATTGATCCAGACAGATGCACACAGGTTAGTGCCGTGTGGCTGAATCATGATGTACATGGTGGGGATTATGTGAAAAAAAAATCTATACTTGAAAAAGCCAAGCTGAATGCCTTGGGAGAGCCACACACTGCATCTACAATTGCTGAGGCTAGTGATCCTCTATGACTTTAATCATACAAAGATTTATATTTGCTAGAAGGTTTCAGTGCCTAGAAAATCAAGTGGTAAGTGCCTGCATTTTAGCAACTATACATTGCTGTTTACCTCTGAATAAATATTACTCAAATGGAAATATTTTGTGGAAGTGTTTTTTTTTTCCCCCCTAAATTGTGTACGGTTTTTTTTTGCTGCAGAAAATTGAGGGAAAGAAAATGGGGAGGGGGAAAGAAAGGTAAAGAGACCCTCTTAGAGACTAAGATTTCAGCCAAACTTGCAAATAGTTATTTGCATATTTGAATCATGTGGTAGCTCTATGGCTGAGTTCAGTTACCTGCAGCTTAGGCTCTCTCAACTGAGTCCCAATGCCATGCACTTCCAGGCCACACTGAAGTTGTCATTTAGAAACTTCGTGTCATGGAAATGTACCAAAGTAAGTTTGCACACCTGGCTGTGTGGGCTTTACATGGCACTCTGTCCATACCTAAAATTATATAGATTCAGATCTGCTGTCATGTCATGCTCATCACGTCGTGAAAGAACAGTTCTGAATCTTTCTGTAGCAGGAAAAAATCAGGAAACAAAAATGAAGAAAACCAGAAATGCTTATTTGGAAAAAAAGCATGGATATGAAATCAATAAATTCAGAAGTAATGTTAGAATTAAGGCTGTTGTTCTTCTTCGGATCTTCTTCCTCATATGTGCTATGGCTGTCTGCTTGAAGAGATAGTAGATTTCATAGGTTTGTTCTTTGGGTCCTTTGCTTTCACCAGGACACATTTTGAGTGATGCAGCCAAAGAGAGAAAAGCAGATAGATCTTCAGTCTGACTCTGATGGGTGCAGTGATGTGCCTCTGGATGCTTTCTGCCCCATTGGACAGGAATGCTCTGGTGCTGCGGGCAGAGCAGCCCAGGAGCAGGTGTGCATGCCCCCAGTCCTGCTGCTCCTAAGGCAGGTTTTTCCTCAGCCAGGAAATGTTGCATTCTTTCAGTTTAGCAGTTTTTTCCCCCTGAAATTATGTAACTTTTCTAACTTGAATCTAATGTTCTTAAATGAGATGTTGAGAGAGAGTTTATTTGCAGTGAGTTTTGTATGTATTGAACTATTTTGTCTTACAACACAATACTAAAATGTGTAATTAGGCAAAAGACTAGAAACTTTAAAGAGCTGGAATTTCCTGATATTTGCATTATTATATGTTAGCTTAAACTTGCAGTCAAGAATTTTTTAATGCCTTCCTATGCAGCAGTTGGTAGTCAGTCTCTGGACATGCTTTTTTGCGTAGAACTTCTGACCTCTGTAAATTACATGGCTATTGGTCTGTAGCACTTGGTATAAAATTGAGAAAGGTCATCTGCAAATAATTGTCTTGAAGGAAGAAAGCATGCTATGTTTGTTTTATTTTTGGCTGGTGCACTTCATAGTCTGTTATCTCTTCCATTTGCATGACTTGTTTCCCACTTAATTTTATCTTTTACCTCCTGGCAAATAGCAATGTGCCTCAGCATAATGATGAGCAGCAGCAAAGGTAAAAACAAATATATTATATGCTTCCCTGCCTTCCAAATTTAGAACCGAAATAGAAACTATTTAATGTTTACTGTTCAGAAGAGTAATAAATAAACATGGTTTGGGGAAAAGACTGGATATACTTCACTTTTCTATATTATGGTCTTCTGTAGTATGGGAAGATTTTTGTAAAATAATTTAGGATTTAAAATAATCATGCTGACAATAAAAAGATAAGCAGGAGGATAATTAGCTCCTGAAAACAATGTGTAGCTTTCATTACACTGAAACTTCAGAGGCTCAACGCTGAAATATGCTGAACTGTTTGCAAGATGAAATGCGTGACATATAGAAAGCAGCATAGTGCATGCAGAGTATTTGGAGTCCATCAGAGCTTGGAATAACATCTTTAAGGCACATATCCACCTACTGCTGTTTAATTATTCTGCCATCAGTGCCTACTGTTCCTCTTTACTATTAAGTTAGCCCTCTAAATACTGCAGCAAAATCCTGTGTTTCCATTGTCACTTGGGTGATCAGATGCAGGAGGATGTTGCCTGCAGAGGCAGCAGAGTATCTATTCTTGAGCTACTCAGAACCTGACTGGACACAGCCCTGAGCTGGAGCAGGGGCTTCAGCTGACCCAGCTCTGAGCAGAAACAAGGTGATCTCCAGAGATCCCTTCCACCTCAATTCTGTGATGAGGTAGCAAAGAGGGATAGCTTTTAGTAAAAAGTGCTGAAAGTGTTGGGTCACGCACAGACTCTGACTTCATGGGGAGCTGGGGTTATGTAAGGGCAGCTGAGAAGATGTTGGCAGGTCATGGCCATAGATGTTTTTTTAAAATGTCTCCAGAACATCTGTAGAACTACTAATGCTAGTAAGAAATCAAAGGCAGGATGGGTGTGACCAGGAATGTTATCAACAATAATGATCAGCTTAGGTAAAAACCCGATGTAATAGAGGGGTTGATCAGGTAAGTCAGCAAGTGCTTAAAGGTTTTGAAATTAAAGAACTGGTGCCAGGTTGTCCATGGCTGGAATTTTTCACATACCATTCAGTGGTTTCATTCAAGTGAAAGATGATCAAAATGGGTGTTTTAGCATTGCCTTAACGATCTAACGTTGGGGTGTTTTTCAGTTTCTTTCTTTCCTTTTCCCTTCTGGAAAGCCAGAGAGGCAGGATGGCAGCAGAAGCAGTATCTTTTGGCTAGTACCTTGTGTTCCCCTGGCAGCCACATTTGGGCAACGGAGTGACTGGGGCAGCCATCGCTGCAGGGCCACTGAGGGTCGAGGCTTGCTGGTCACAAAGATGTCTGGGGACACGAGCTGTGCCGGGACTGCTGTCAGCACAACTTCTCCCCTCTCTCTGCAGGGCCATGAAGTCACAGGGCAGGAACTCTGAAGTTGTATTTTCTTTCAGGTTGTTTCTTGGCCAAGGATCACAGGCCTTTGAGTGTAGAACGGACCATTGTAAACATTCAGTCATATCTTCTATACTCTAGGCCTTGGGGTGTCTTTCAATTATTGTATTAATGAGCTTAGACACAGATTATCTGTTTTTAGGAGCTTGATTGTCTGTAGTTTAGCTTAGTAATTATCATCACTGTTACACATCTCCTCATAATGATTTTCTTGCCAGAATTTAACTTGTGATGGATCTTTGCAAATGTATGTTGGAATAAAAAGCTCGAGGACAAACTATGGCAAAATATACATTTATGATTAAGTAATGGGTTAGAAAATGTTTTCAGGAAAATTAGGTTTCAGAGGTAGATACATTGTTCTATGAGCCTTCAGTGTTTTTATCCTTGGTGATGAGAGTTGAGAGTGATGATGTCAATCATGATTGTGAGACAGGATACGGTCTCCTGTACAGGGATGCCAATTTAGTGGCTGGTTACTGGCAAAAAGCAGGCTCCTCTCCTGGCCCCAATTATTTTCTCTTTTCTTAAAAATGGCTTTATTTATTTTTCACTTCCTGCCAGTTTAGCCCCTGGGGTTATGTGAGTGCTAGGAGAAAAGGCAGGACAGGAGCGGTTCCTTTCTGGAGCGGCCTTCAGTTAGATTGGCTCAGCAGTGTCATTCAGGTCTATGGGACCATAACAAAACCCTGGGAACAAAGGATCTGACTAGGAACAATGTAGTTTTGTCTTGTAGCAAAAGCTTGAAAAATCTATATTTTCTGAGATTTCCATTCAGATTTAGATGCTTTGGCTTTAAAATATTAATTTGAGAATGCAGATTATTACTGTATTAGGGCATTGCTGTGGGAGTCCATTGTTATTGTGGAACATTCAGAGACACTGAAGTCACAGGACTGACATTGGCATGTCCACAATTTGATAACACCTTCTGAATAATACATGTGATGGGTACAGGATGCACTCACTGGTGCTGTGTGACTGACAGGGACATGAGGAGAGGAAAAAAGGTTAGGGCAGCATGACACCAGAAATGTGATTCTGCTCTTTGGCTTCCTGATCTTACATATCAGGAATTGGAAGAAAAAGAAGGAAAAGTGGATGGTGCTTTGTCATCTTGCATCACAAAACAGTTAAAATTATAGTATGCTTCTACAGACACATGTACGTTAGGGAATTTAGTAGCACCATCATGTTAAAGGCTGCTCTGTAACTAGGCTTTTTCTAAGGCAGCTATTGACCTGAGTTGGACCTTACTTTTGAAGATAATGTAGGAGAGAAGAAAGCAGTTTATTGCTATTTTTTGTGCATATCCTGAAGTACTCCATAGTTAAGAAAATTTTTAGAGATACATAATCCTGTTTGTCCTTACTTATTGATTGCACTGGAGAGCCAGGTAATTTGTGCTCTTTCAAACTATCATGAAAATAAACTGCGTGAAACATTTGACAAAAAAAGGATTTTTTTTCTGGAATATTGTCCAGCCTGCATTTGACTGCAGCCTATCAGAAATAAATAATGAAGAGCTTTATATGCTGAAGGAAAAAATATCTCCCCTTTTCAGATCTTTAAAGTGTGTGATGTTCATATATGGGTATATCTTTTATAGCAGCATAGAAGGCTTGGCAGTTCTGATACAAAAATGCATGGGATATTTTAACAATGAACACCACCACTCCAGCCCCCCAGGAAAAGCCAAGATCAAACCCTGTGGTATTTGTGTGCATGAACATCAAACATGTAGTTATGTGTATGCTTATAATGGGGCAGAGTGGACACAGTGGTTTCCTCTGTGTCTGATTATATTTCTGAAAAAATCCCTTCCACTCCAACACCAATATTTGAATGGGATAAAGCCTCATTCTCCTGAGTTTACTCAAGTCTGTAACTATGTGGAATCACAGAACAATCGAGTTTCAAGGGACCTCTGGAGATTGTCCAGTCCTACCCCTGTGCTCAAAGCAGTGTCAGCTGGGGCAGACCAGCACTGTGTCCAGTTGGATTTTGAGCATCTGCAAGAATTGTGACTCTGCAACTTCCCTGAGTCCAAGTAGCACACACAGTGTGTGGCACAAAACATTGAATATGGGACAGGAGGTGAGGTGAAGAGCCAAGTTTTATGATCCATGCTCCATGGAAGCATTTGAGTGTATACTTCAGTCTTATTACGATAAACACAGTTAATGTTTGGGTTTAAGTGCAGTACTGAGCTAGAGTCATTAGTAATGTTTATTTACATTTAATGGTGCTTTTTGTATTCTATTCAATCACAGAAATCAGATGGACAATTGCCAGTTCTGCGGCCTTTAGTCATGCCCTTTTATTTTCCTGCTGTCAGAAAGGGCTACAATTGGGACCCAGGTACAGCAACTGTGTAACTCAGTGGGCTTGGTCAGTTTTATTACTAGTGGCTAGGAGTATGTTTTCATTTTTATTACTGTAATACTGCATAGAACTGTAGGAACTTATAATGTTTGCATATGTACAGGTGTCATTTATTTAATATGTGTGCAGTAATATTTTTTAATGTCATAAACCCTTTACATAAAGCCTTTGAAAAAGTAATAAGGCTGCAGCAGGCCTGTGCAATAATCTTGTCATCCTTAAATTATTTTTCTGAAGCACTGCCTCTCAAGCTGTCATGTGGGATACTTTAATCTCTTTTGCTGATGGCATTCACTGCGTCCGCTTCCAGGGCAGCCACAGGCAGACCTCTTTAGAAAAACAGATGAAGCAGTTTATATATAGCATTCCATTTATTTCTAATGAAATCAAATGGCCTTGTGGCCAGGACCTGGGTTAAAAAGAGCAGTTTATTGAGAACCTCTAAATAGGATAAAAAGAGTAACAAATGGTGCTGTATTCCCTGGCTAGTTGCCTTTTCAATATTACATGGAAAATTTCCCTCTGAAGTGGAAAGAATTCACCACACCCTGTTTATGTAGAGGTGATTCAGTACTTCCTTGAAGATTTTATGAATAGTAAAAAGAAAAAAAAAAAGATATACCCCCTGTGGCATTGGATGTCAGAACTGGGACACCAGAGTAACTGACATGTAATATTTATCAGGTTTCACAGTGTTCCTTCCTAAACAGATACATCTGACTAGATGTTATTTTTAATTGAGATGAAAGGACAATTAAAAAAAAAATACTGCAATTCCATTGCAATTATGAATTTGGAGGGTAAACCTGAGACGTATTTGTATAACAGCAGGGCCACAAAGACCTACTGACCATGATTCCTCGTGGGCAGAGCTCTAAGTAGAAAGCGTGCTTCATCTGTCAGTGCCTGCACAGTGCCCAGCTGTGTACGATTAGACACATTTGCACAACTACTGGTGTTGGTATGCTGCACTTACCAACTATAAATGGCTTTTCTGTGGAAAGACATTTAGGGTTAGGATTGCCCCTAGGTCATTAGCTGGAAGAGATGCTGAAGGTACATCAGTGTTTCTTGGCAGAATGATGCATGAAATTCAAACCTATGAAGTCATCATCTATTCACCTCATTGACTGTACTTTTAACTTGAAAATGCAGCGTCTAAGTTTGTTTCTTTAACTAGTATTGGCACTCACACTGAATTATCTGCTAGAAAAGTTTGTTCTTCTAATAGGCTTCTATTATAATATAATTCTTTAGAGTTCAGTTAATGTAATATGGCTTCGTGGATAAAAATGATAAAAAAGCCTCTGAAACAGAGTAATTTTACATCTCTGTAAATGTTTGTGCTAGTTTCAGCTGTGGTAGAGTTAATTTTCTTAACAGAACTTAGTGTGGGGCTGTGTTTTGGATTTGTGTTGAACAAAGTTGATAATATCGAGATACTTTTCTTGTTACAGAACAGGACTTACAGCCAAGGCTTTTCCGGCTTTTCATACTGCCACACTGGCAAGGTTGGGGATGCATGGCAGTTTGGCAGGGGACACAACTGGAACACATGACCCAGACTGACCAAAGCGATGTTCCAGGCCATATGACATCGTGCTCAGTGTGTAGAGTGGGGGGAAGAAGAAGGAAGGAGGGGATGTTTGAAATGATGGCATTTGTCTTCCCAAGTCACCATTACATGTGATGGGCCCCTGCTCTGCAGGAGGCAGGTGAATTCCTGCCTGCCCATGGGAAGGGGTGAATCCTTGGTTTGCTTTACTTGTGTGTGTGGTTTTTGCTTTCCCTATTAAATTATCTTTACCTTCACCCACAGGTTTTCTTCCTTTTATCCTTCCAGTTCTCCCCTGATCCCGCTGGCAGGGGAGTGAGCAAGCAGCTGCCTGGGGCTTGGTGGCTGGTGTTAAACCATGATGATGTTATTTTCCATCTTGTGTGTTTGTTGTCTGTCAGTCTTCCACTTTGCACCTGCCTCTATGCCTTCAAGCTAATTTCTTGGATACGAATGCTTTTTCCCTGGATGTTTCCATCCATTTCATACATTTTCATCATGCATTTTCTCTAGGTCACCACTGGTTTTCCACCTCTTCACTCTTTTCATCTCTTTTGATTTTTAGTACGTGGACACTTAGATAATGTTAATCATCCAGGGCCAGTTGATTGAGACAGTTGATTCAGATTTCAATCAGGCTTGAGTGAGCACGCTCTATGAATGTGTGCCTGACTGTAATAAGCCTGTAAAAGAAAATTATATGAAGTTCAGCATCTTTACAGTTGAAGTAGTGGTTATTATTTGAAATCCACATTTTTCAAATGCTAAGAAAAATACTTGTTTTTTAAGTGCTTGAATTTGCAGATTCTAGATGCTGAAGGAGACTTTTCATTGACCCAGCTGAGTGTTTTGGCAGTTATTGAAAGAAAGGAGTGTGGAGCAAATTGGTCTTTATTAGCTACCATGGGCAATCCACATTTTAAATGTTGTAATATCAGAATTTACTGAATGAAAAAAAAAAATAGATGCAGAGAATTTATTTGATTTCAATAAGGTTTATCTTTTAAATTTGATACAGCTTTGTGCTAACTTAGGATTGAACACAAGCTTCCTAGCCTTTTACACGCAAAGGCAGAAGTATCCTTGGTTTCAAGAAGGAAACCAAAGTATGGAGAATAATAGAGCTCTTCTTTCAGCCACAAGACACTGCTCTTCCACTTGTCCTCAGCTCTCCAACCTCTTTTGCAATGGTATTGCAGGTAGTAGTTCTGATATTTCATGTTCAGGATTTCTTTTAAAAACTGAAGGAGACCAACTGCAGAGAGCAAAGCCTGCCTAGATGTAAGATCAGATTGTTCATCCCTTTCCTAGTCTATAAAGCTTTAGTTCTATCTCATATATTGTTCTTCTTTGCTTGCCAACCCAGGAAGCCAGACACCAATATGAACTGTACACTGTGTCGTGTAGAAGATACAGGTAAATACACCCACCAACTGGTAGAGATGGGGCTGGAGCCCAAGGATGATTACTTGAGAATAATGGAATAAGATATTTTAGTGAAAACAAAAGGACTGCAGTTTTTATTTGTCCTTATTTTTCTCACTAAGCTTCCTAAAAGTGTGTTTGTAGGCAGCTGGTTCCAGGGAGTTTTATGACTCTGAGTCTGAGCTCCTGGGCTGTGCTCAGCAGAGACCTCCATGTCCACATCCCACCATGTGGCTCATGCCCCATCGGTCACTCGGCCCGAGCGGGGCCGAGGCACTGCCATCCATCTGGGCCATTTATCAGCTTTGACTGCGCTTGCTATTTTGGAGCTTTCAAATTGGCACAGATAACAAAAAGAAATTATTTTGTACTTAATCATACGGTGCTGAAAAGCAAGTAAACCACTGAAATCATTGCAAGAATTGCAAAATGTAGAGAAAGGAGGGGCAGGAGTACAGAACTGGGAGAGACATACACCGATGAAAGAGATGAAGTGTCACAAATGTTAAGTAGATGAATGAAGGTGAGGAAAACACACATGCTGTAGGAACTTGAATTTTAAATGAATATCAGTTTATATTGTAATGTCAGGGTTTTATACTTTATAGCTGGAACAAGAACTCTGTTGTAAATCCAGATTAATCTGCTTGGTCTTCAGGAGATGGACCGAGGAATGACTCACTCTTCCTCAGAATTTATGTGCTGTTATTGTTAATATAAGGATGCATTGCCTGTTACACTCTTTGGAAATGAAGGTGTTTTCCCAAGTATTTTGAATACTGTGCTTCACCTCCCTAACTGTGTTTTCCAGGGAGGAAATTTGCACTCGCTCGTGCTTTGAGCGAACCTCCTGGAATACCCAGGAAATATTGTTGATGTGTTGAAATACCAGTCTGCTAACTCCCTTCCCAGGCATTCCTTTAACTTGCCTTATAATTCACATTAAGTCAGGTTAAGAAACAAATGTGAATTTATGTATGAAGTTTCTTTATACAATATTTAATGTACCTCATAGGCACAACAAAAATGTAAAAGAAAACCAAACAATTGTCTGCCTGTTAGGTTAAATCAGGGTATTCCTCCTAGCCTTTATGAGTGGCTCACAGCTTGCTAGAAATTGATGTCCCCATGGCTGAGGAGATGTTTTACAAGGAAATCTGTCTTAGATGTGGAGGTGGAGGAGGGTTAAGGTTAAATATAAACTGCTAGACCTCAACCATTTTTTTGCTGTTTACTGGGATTTCATTTGTAGTTAAATCATCTTTTTCTTCTCTCTCATTCTTACATTTGTGTAAGAATTACTGATCCATAGTTTATTCAGTTATAGATGCCATATGATCTGTTAAATAGGGTTACTTCTTTGAAGTACAAGGATCTCTTTGGATAGATTTCCTGTAAGGCAGTAGGCTACTTTTTTGGTAGATGATTTTCTCTACTTGATTAAAGTGTTACTAAAATGTTAATTCATTGAAGAGGAAAGCTATGGTTCTCATCTGCTGAGGAAACAGAAGAATCTCTGTATAGTGCCTTTTCATGCTGTAGACCTCATGAGCATTCAGTTCAGCACCTTCATATAGTTACAGAAACCAAGACTGAGGTATGTATTGCTGACTCCTGAATTAGTCTACATGTGACTCTCTGCAGACCACTTTGGGGTAAAAAAGGGCTTGAGATAGCTTTTTTTTTTTTTTTCCACCTCCTTAAAACGGTCTATCGTTTTTTCCCCTTACTCCTTTTCCTGGAAGTCATAGATCTGAGTCTTTTGCTTCTCATGTGATGGCAATGAAAAGTTGCTGTCCCATTGTAGGCTTAGTTTCTCAGTCTGTGACGTTTTACATTTTCTGATATAATGATGAGTCATTTCTGACTCATATTACTTCATATTAACATATAGCCAGAGTAGTGGGTCACGCACTTTCCTATAGTAAGCTTTTGTAATTAAGGCTGACAGGTTTTATTTTATGGACTGAAAACTATTAGAACGCCAGAGTTGGTTTCCAGGGACATTGTTGGAGACATTGCATGAAAAATCTGGTGTCTTTGCACAGCTGTCTGATTGTATTCAGTAGGTTTGCCCTTTGCACCTTGAAGGGAGTAATTCTCATGTTACTATTTTTAATCTTGTACAAATCTTTTGATTTGCCATTGCCTTAACTTTTGTAGAGCTAATTAAAATTCCTTCTTTCAAGAAATCATAATATTAATTGGGGGGGAAAAAAGGCCTGAAAAATGTATTGCCACCCTGAGCTATAAATGCACTATGGAAATGTGAAGTGTCATGCATAGATCTGTAATCCTTCAGGGATAGCATTAGCCTTTGATGGGATCATTCAGTGAAACTGCTGTGTGAACAGCTCTTTAAATTTAAGATGGTGAGATTTTAAAATAGATTTTAAAATGGAATAGAGTTTGTTGTAAGCGTTCTGACTGAAATGCTAAATTCCTATTACTGGGTTTATTTTTACATATGTTGTCTTTCTTTAACAAGCTGTAGAGAAGTCCCAGCTCCTGATGTTTCTTAGGTGTTTGAATGACTGCATTATGTGTTTACGTGTTGATATGCTCTCTATATTTGTCTTGTCATTTGGTGCTTGCTTGAAGGAAAATAGGAGCATGCATAAACTTTGCTGAATGTATCTTTGCTCTTTTGCTCAAAATCGGTGTGGAGAGAGTGGGTGTTGATGAAGGAAAGCAGCTGCTGCTCTTGCTGTTCCCTTAGGAGGTGTTCTGTGTTCTAGCAGTAGTGCTGGAAGTCAGGCAGGACTTCTGCAGGTCAGCAAGGTTTCTCCTCTTTGAACTTGGTTGTAGGCTCGCCCATAATAACCCCACTGCATTGTTTTGTTAGTCATGGCAGCATTGCTGAGGGTATTTTTGGTATCTGAAAAAAGCAACTCCAAACTTGAATGATTGCTGGATTTTTTTAGGCATACTGGTGGATGAATGACCTCCAATGCCTCAGGCAAAACAGCACCCATATGGTTGTTTGCTTGATTTTGGAAAAGAATAATCCAGCATTGTTTTAATTTACATTGTGTCAATCCCAAGCCCCTCTACTAACTTCATCCATGTATTGGGTTTTCTTGTGCATAACGTTTTTTCCTGATAGTTTCTGAGAGCAAAACTTGGCCTCTAATTTAACACCAGAAAGACCCCTCTGAAGTATTGTCTTTAAAAGTAATTTACTTGCACTGAACTGTTAAATTGAGAACTCTATTTGGCATAGCTTTAGTTTTTGATCTACAACCAGCAAATGCTGGAAGTTACTTAATAGTTATGCAAAAAGCAAAGAATAAATCAACAGCTGAATAATGTCCTTCTTTAATTACTTTTTGTTCTAATTTTATATTTAATTTTACATCAAATGAAGTGTTTCTTACAGTAAGTCAGATGTTGATTAGTTAAATGGATTATTCATGATGGAAAAAAGTTTAATTGAAGCGAAATCAAACATCTTCGTATATATGTGAGCAAATCCAAGCATTTTTTTTTCATATAATTTGCTTTTAGTTAACTTACAGCAGGAATATCACAGCTCACAAGGAAGTTTTAGTCATGTGTGTTGTTACTGAGTTCTCACTTGAGAGCAAAATTTTCTTATTTTGGTATACAGTGTTTTTACATTGGCTGCTTACTGGAGAGGAACTGCCAGGGAAGAATGTGAGCAGGATTCAGAGCATCTGATTTCTTGGTGCTTGGCAGGAAGAGAGCCTAGAAAAAGAGTAGAGGAGGTGATGTAACTGCATGGAATACTTAACCTGCATTGGGAGTGTTGTACTGATTTTTTTCAAAAGTGTTTCTTTCCCTTCAGCAAATTTTTGCCAGAAAATGAGGGTCCTTGCCTCTTCCTCTCGAGTTGTAGTTGTTAAGCTATGAGGAAAGCAAAGCAAAGTAATTTTAATTTCAGAAGGTTTTATTGTTAGATGGCTTTAAAATTACTCTGTCTAAAGACAAATAGTTGTACAGTTACAGTGAATAAACCAGATACTGCTATGGAAACTTCACTGGATATAATATAGAGATATCTGCTTTGGTACACATTCCATTTAGCTTGGAAAAGCCATATTGTGAGTTTTCTGTGCAGAGGATGTATTTCAGGAGCAAAGCAGATGTGAGGTTGTTAGGTAGAGTGTGTGAATCACAGAGAGGAGTGGGTGCAGCAGACATGTCCTCTGCTGATCCTTGGAGTAAGTACAGGTTGAGTTAACCGCATATATTTTGCTGGGAGGGGAATTTTATCTTCATGTCCTGAGTAAAGCAGCAAAGTACTCTCTTAGTTTAAAGGCTTGCAGGTTACTGAGGTGGTCTGACACATCTTGTTAGACTCTGTGTTTTACAGTGCCTACAGGTTTGTCACCTGCTTCCTCTTGGGCTGAAATTTTTATTACTTGTTTGTCTGGTTTCAAGATGATACTTCTTTTTTCTTCGAATACTTCTGTTGTCTCTGTATCAAGGAATAGGAATTTCTGTCTTCACATTCCCCATGTCTGCTTTTAGACCAATTTATAGCTCCTTGAAATCTGAGGGAAGACATTTAATTTTAGCAGTTAAATATCTTCCTGTGCTGGTCAAACTGTACATGCATCCATCCCACAAAGTGACTCAGTGCAATGGTATCTGATGCTCCAGGGATGAGGCTGGAGTGTTTCTGCATCAGCTGCTTCTGCACTGAAACAACTGAGCTGAGGGTGGATGTAGGGAAAACAGAGGGCAGGTGAAATGAAAGTGATGTGTATAATTTGAAGGCAGGAACGGTTGGGAGGGGAGAGGAGAATTCATGAGGAAAGGCTGCAGTGGGAGAAGACAAGTGAATTTGTCTGGGAAAGGAGACTGGAAGGTGAGGAAAGGCATTGCTGAAGGGGAGTTTGAAATGGAAAGCCCACTGAGGAGACTGGGAGTGGGAACTGTCAAGGGGGAAAGAGAGGAAATGGTTGAGGAATGGTGCTTCACAAGGACATGAGGAAGCAGAGGAAGGCAGACTAGAGTGAAGGTTGTACAAAGATTTGATGGTGGGAAAAAGAAGTAGGATGACTTTGGCTAGAAGGGGGCTAAGGAAATTTAAGTATGGTATGAAAAGGAAAACAGTGTTAAAACACCATGGTCTGCCATTGCCATGATAAACCCTGCATTTATGAGTCTCTTGTCAGTAAATATGTGTGAATGCCACCAGTAAAATCTCCCAGCACTGTGCAGAGGTGGGGATCTGGGATACAGCAGGCCACTAATGTTCAGTGTTAAAAAATGGAAGAATTTAGGTAGTTCTTCTGACTCAGTGAGACACAGAAGAACCTGAAAATACCAGCAGAGTTATGACCACTTTATCCACTTGATCCATTTGGTGCTAAGGCCAGCTGTGTCAGATCCTCCTTGTTCTCACTGTATAGTTAATGTAGGAACCTCCCATCCTGTTGGAGATGCTAGTGGTTTGGGACTCCAGATGCACAGGTTTAATCCCAAATTGGCCACTCACAGGCTGTGTGATCTTGGACTAGCTAATTCACCAGAATGTGCTTTATTTTCCCCATCAATAATTTGGGGATAATAATTTCTAACCACCCTCTGTAGAGGCCAATGAGCTCCACGAATGCCACAGTTCACAGAAGAGCTGAGAAGTGCTGGTTGTGCTATTAATGACAGTTTCTTTCTATCTGACTGGTGAGTGTTTCCTTTTTCTCTTTGGACCATTGTGTGACTGTATTAGGACAGAAATTGAGAAGAAAGAAAGGAACTGCTGGGGATAATAGGTATGGTGTAACAGGGACAGCTTTCTGTCTTATTATCCAGACTCACTGCTCGGCCAAAACTGGATACATTTGTGTCTGCAGGCTGGACTGACTCAGACTTTGTAGGGAGTCATTTCAAAGACATACAGACCTCCCTAATGACACTTAGTTTATATAAAATCATTCTAAAGAATCTGGCTTTATTAAGGAATTGTGAGCAAGTTGGACCCTGGCACTGAGTACTCGTTTTGTAGCTGTTGGCATAGTGCTGCGTGTGCTGTGATCTTTGGGCTGCGGGATCAGGCAGCGCCACAGGAACATGGAAGGGTGAGAGACAGGACTAGGAAGGGGGAAACTGTAGAGTAGCACGTTTATTGTCATACATGAATGTTGTAAGAACTCTGTGCAGCTGCCGATCTTTGAACAAGAGAGCTTTTTTGTCTCCTGTTTATTCTCGCTCTTCTTACTGCTTGCAGCTCTCTTCGAGCAGAGGAAGCACCTCAGTGCTGTACTGTAGATGATTTAGATGCTGATTCAGATGCTGGTGTATATCTGTATGTATGAATTTGGATTTGAATTCAAATGAGAATCTGTGTCAATGTCATAGGTATCTAGCATTGGGAAGTAATTGCCTTTCAGTGGTTTATATTTAGTACGATTCTTATGAATATTTCCGACCCTTGTCATTCTGTCAGAGTTGTCTTTGAGGAACATTCTCAGGTCAGAAAGTTTTTGGTATGTCTTATTGTTAGAGGAGAAAATGATATCGTATGTAGCATAGGGATCAAGAAAATGTCTCATTTACTACCAGTTTTTGAAGTAGCAATCAGTGCATTGCTGCATTCACAGGAGTCTGTGAAAGTAGTCAGGCTCAAAAGGCAATTGGCTGAGAAAGTACAGAGTTAATTCTATTAAGGTCTTGCAGTAACACCACTTCTTCTATTAGATTAGAATCTTTCCCTCTTTCCTGCTCTTTTTTGATTGTTGTTTTTCTTCTTGAAGTTTAGTGACTTTCTACAAGGGCATACAGTGATAGGACAAGGGGGAATGGCTTTAAACTGAAAGAGGGTAGTTTAGATAATAGGAAGAAATTCTTTACTGTGAGGGTGATGAGGCACCAGGACAAGTTGCCCAGGGAAGCTGTGGATACCCCATCTCTGGAAGTGTTCAAGGCCAGTGTTCAAGGATGACACTCTCAGTGACATGGTCCAGTGCAAGGTGTTCCTGCCCATGGCAGGGGGTTGGAATTAGATGGTCTTCCAGTTTTCATCTCCAACCACTCTAAGACTCTGTGAGTCTCTGTTCACCAGAGTGAGCCCAGCAGGAAGCCAGCAGATGGTAGACTGGCTCTGCAGCCCAGTATCTGTGCTGCTGCTTTGCTCCCAGAAGCTTCTGCAACTTTGGTCCTCAATCAAGCCTCCAAACCCTTCTGGGAAGTTGGTACAAGAGCAGATTAAAGTGCTTAGATATTCTTTTTGGGAACAAGCCCAATTCAGCTGGTTTTGAAGAACCAGATGCTTCTGAACTTTAGAGGCTGATATCTTTCTCAATGGCCGGGTTTCTTTTAACCTCTTTCTTTAGCTGTTTCTGTCCTGACTCTCCCTCTGTAACCTGTCCCCGTTAGGTAACAGAAGCGAAAACTTGGATAAAAGTATTTTGACATTCTTTTGCCTCAAATCTGTGTGAAAAGTTACAGATGCAGATTTTTTTTTTCAGGGGAACTTTCACAAAACATTATATTGGAAATATATTAAGTGAATATATATTTTATGTTGTGTTTCCATGTAGTATAGCATTACCTTGAGAGAGCTCTTGTCTTTGTGCCATATGACACAGTTCTTCCTTACAAGCCTGACTCTGGGGCTGAACCCCTTTCTTACAATGTGCCTGTGGTTATGCTTAGGAGTCTTAAAAACCTCCCTGGCAAGTTGATGTCCTTGCTTCTATCATATTTGCCTGTTGTCATAATATTTGCCTCTATGCACTGCAGGTTGAAAATAGTCCCTTAAGCCACTCCAGATTGTTCAGTCCAGTACTGTTGAGAGGTCTTCTTTCTACACTGACCTCTCATTAGAAAAACATTTTTTTTGGATCACCTCCTCTCATCTGTTTTCAGAAGAGTGTAGCTGTAATTCCTCAATGCTCTTCATTTATCTCCAGTTGAGAATTTCTGTCCTAGAATAAGTAGCTCCACTATCTGCCATTATCAGTCATGAAATACCTTGACTCGTGAACAAAATACAGTACTGTAAATTGTGGTTAATATCATGCAGTGGTGATACAAAGTGGACACCAAAAAGTAGTTAGTGTATGCTTCAGGAATAGAGAATGTAATTGGAAAAGATGATTTAACTGCTTGGGATTTTTTTTAGCAAGAGAATTTATAAAATCAAGAAGGTTAATGAAGTAATCTTAGTCTGTGGTCCATGGGAGCCTTTTAATCTTTCTTTCTGTTCTTAACAGTAGCATTGCTGTGTCCTTAGTGTAGTGGTTGTAGATTTAAGATTAAAAAAGTGGGGTTTGTTAGTTTTACCCTTATTTCTGGAGCTTGGTTCTCATTTTGCTGGATCATGATAAAAATGAGAATTACTTAAATCCTACATTCAGAGATTCAGGAGACTGAGACCAGAAATGGCTTAAAAGTATTATGTAGACTTCAAATGCTTGGGCTGTGTGAGCACGGATGAGTCTCAAATGAGAATTTTGTTAAATAATAAGAGTATGCACAGCTTGAGTCTCAGAACAGTGTGGATTTAGCTCACAAAAAAACCCCACCAAAAACAATTGGGAAGAAAATCTCTTTACTGTGGATGAATTATCATAGCCTCTAGATTTTGACTACATGGTAAGAGGGTAAGTTAGCATGGATCACATAAGTGCCCAAAAAGAAAGGGGTTTAGGATCTGTTTGTGGAGTATATATATTTCTGGCCTTCAACCTTTTTTAATTCACTTCACATGAGAGTTGTGCATTATTTATAGTGAGTGTGGGAGATGGAAAAAGTACAGTGGAAGAAAGAAAAATAAACCTTTCAATCGTGAATTCTGTTTTTGGCTCTGATGCCAGTTTGGGGCAAGATGCCAGTAATTTTGCACCCAAAATAGAAGTGCTAAAATCCCCCAAAATTTACCAGTCTCACTCTTGATCTGAATATTTTCTCAGATTATAGTTAGGAAGCAAAGCACAGAGTCTTGAGGCGTGCATCAGCCTCATGATGGGAAGAGCAGGTCATCCCCTTTTAACTCATGTCCTCCTGCTGCCTTTAGTGGCCAGAGAGGACCTCTGTGTTCAGGGGTTGTAAAAACAACATGCAGCTTCTCGGGTTTTGTTCTCCAGTGCTTGGTGCTCCAGCCTGGGCCATCCACCAGCACAGGCTTCCCCTTGGCTGGGGCCAGGCGTGCCAAGAAGACTCCCAGGTTTTGGAGCTCTGTAAGAGGTAGCCTGTCTTTGCCTCCAGGGTTTCACACAGGTGAAACTCAGTGTAGGAGCTGAGCAGTGTTGGGCACAGGAGGCCAAAGCCATCAGGTGAACATGCTCTTCTGCACGGCCAGGCTGCTTCGGTCACTGCCATGCCGTCAAAGGGACATGGAGGCACTTCCATGGACAGCCTTGTGGTATCACAGCTTATTCAAGAAGCTTATTTTCCTGCACCTTAACAGCTGTGAGGCATTCTTCCTGCAATCTGATGTGTGGTGTGGCCACTCACACAACTGCATTGGCAGACATGAAGGAACAGTAAGATGGGAACCAGCTGTGGGAACAAGCAGTTGAAGTGGGAATTTTTCCCACTGAAGAAAATTTATACATGTCTTGGTTTAGAAGACAGGTATCCACTAGGGAGAGCTGGAGTTTCCTTAGAATGGAGAATGTTAAAAATACAAATGTAATAGTACAAAAAAGACAAGTAAACAACAAACAAACCAGAAAACCCTGACAGAGTCAGGGACACAACTTGACACCCTGTTGGTCAGGGTGTTTGAAGCAGTCCTCCTGGAAAAACAGATGTGGCTCTGTTGGAGTAGGGATAATCCTGTTGGGTTCTGTTGGAGTAGAGATGATTCCATGGAAGAAAAGGGTCCATTGATGGTGAGGTGAGTTCAGTCTTCCTCTGGGATCCAGTGGAAAACAGGAATGCCTGGTGTTCTGAGTCTCAGTTTTTATCTAGGGAGGGACCCTGGAGCCCCCACCACTGGGTGGAGCATCTCACAATGGGATGATGTAAATGTGTCCTGTCATTGGTGAGCCTTAATGGCCCATTAGCAGAAAATATCCCCCTGGAGGGAGGATGGGTGGTGAAAGAGATAAGAAACAATACCCCACCTGGTTTTAACAGCTGAACCATTATCAGAAAGGCATCCGCCCCCCTTCCCTCAGAGTAACAAGAGATAAAGAAAAAACATTTCCCCAACTGCTTTCAGCAGATGAAAATAGAATACACATATTTGCTTCCATAACCCAAGACAATACAGCATCTCTTCCTGAGTCTCCCACAAAGAATGAGGCTCAGAAGACTTCTCTCAACCAACCTGAAAGGGTTTTGTAACTCCTGAGCACTGCACTGGCACTGTTAAACAGTGCCAACTTTTTATTCAAAGTAAGTATCAAGTCATGCCATTTCATCAGGTTCTTGTTTCACTTCTGTTGTTTCACAGTTCACAGCTGAACTGTTCATTCTGTTTAGTGCTACAGTGAGAATTACCTGAAGAGTTGTTTAGGAAACAGGAGGATTGCATACTGTGACTGTCAGCTCAGGTTACTTGTAAGGGAAGGCAATGCCCTGTATTGTTAAAGTAAGTCAAATGTTATTTATTTTGGACCTCCATACAGAATAGCCTAATAAACCCCTGTTCAGCCTAGGTAACAGAGAACCTGAAGGCATGTATGCTTAAGGAGAACAAAAGGGTCAAACAACATGGGCAGGTTTTTGGTTTGTTGTTGGGTTTGTGGTTTTTTTGGGGTGTGGGTTGTTTTTTGTTTGGTTTTTTTTGTTTATTTTTTTGTTTTGTTTTGGGGTTTTTTTGGTATATGTTGTACTTTTAACATACTTATTCTTCTGTGGCTTCTTCAGAAACTGCAAGGGGACACTTTTAATGCTTAGAAGTATCATACCTCTATATACTAGATAGCTGTGATGAGTAGGGCAAAGAGTGAGAGACAGTGATTCAGCCTGAATCTCTTGTGGAGCTATTAACTCTCCTTATCTTATAAGAAAAGGTGGACTGGGTCTATAGGATAAGGGAGATAAGGTCAATAGGAGATAGATCTTCTCAATAATCTCATTAATTTTCTTAATTTTCTTTGTTAATATCTGCAGTGTTCATTTACACAAGCATTCAAAAGTCATCTGAGACCCAAAATTTACAAATTTAAACTTAAGTATATTAAACTTTTCCAGCTTTTTGTCTGTTGAACTGTTACTATTTGTTATTCTATTCCTGATAACCACATTAAAATACCTGAAATTTTTTGTGTGTTAAACTGTGAGATTACTTTGTAACCTTCTGATGTGTTTTGAAATCTAACAAAGAGGGAGAAAACAGTACTTTTACTTACAGTAAAAGTGTTCCCTTACACAGGCTTTAACACCAGGAGCATATTTCCTTGTAGTCCTTCAAGTGAAAGAAGCAGGGAAGGGAGAACCTATTCTTCCATTCGCAGTAGATCCTGGGCAGTACCTCTGCCCTGAGGTTCTGCAACTGGGATCCAACAACTTGATTTCTTTTTGTGTGCGCCTTGCCTGGAGAGAAGAAAACCACTGTCTGCAGAAGTTGCTTAGCTCTGGGACACTTAAAGGAAAGCAAGCCCATAAAGTAATCTTACTGCACATAAAAATGAACCCCAGAAGGTCAAAATGCTGGCAATGGAGCACACAGCTGAAAAAAAAAAAAGAGGAACAAATAACAGAATGTGCTTTAAATGAATAAGAAGCTGGAAGTTGGTGAGACAGCTGATGGGCCTGCTGGGTGGATTGCTGTGCACAGAGGGAGCTGTTCAAGAATGCAGAATATTGCAAAAATGTTAAATTATTTATTAATACCAATCCTCGCTGCAGATTTGTGCCCACATTTATTGAGAGCTCAAGTATGAGGTGGCTGAGGTGTTGGACAAAATATATACAGTCTTATTAGAAATAACATAATAAAAATGTGGAACTGTAAATGTGTCAGAAGTCTGTAGGAAGCATCTAGAGAATTACATCCCAGTAAGCTTATACTGATAGTTGGCAAATTAGCTGAAATAATAATTACTGACAGGTCATAATTCATAGCTTGCAGCCATTGAGATTGCACAGAAGGAAATGATGCCAAACTGACAGTGTGAAAGATATTTTGGAATATGGAAAATCATTTGATTCAAATCATGAAAGCTTTTAGAAAATGTCATTGTCCTTTGCAGAGGGTTATTAAGAAACATGGTGTGACTAAGATGGCTCAAAACCTAAGATGGAAGCAAAAGGTGCATTACCCACTTAGATCTGTTAACAGTGGTGTGTTGATAGATCCCCACTTCAAACTGGTGGGGACTGTTCTGGTCTCAGAAGCATGAAACAGTGCTGTTGTACCATTTCGCCTTCCCCATTAGCCCTGCTGAAAGGCAGAATTGGGAATTGCCTAAATGGTGTCTGATCCCTGAGCATGGAGAGCTGTGAGGCTGCCCATCCTACACCTCCCTTTGGAGAGCTCCACTTAGGAAGGAGCTGGACCTGAGAATAGCAAGCTCTTTTTTGGTATGTGGCTGACTTGAAAAATAATAATAATAGAAAAAATCCAAGTAATTTTGAAAACATGTCATTAGGAATGACCATTAAGAATAGGAAAAGTAATGAAGAACAGCATGGAGAGTGTTACCAGAAGTAAAAGCCGATATATCAAGAACGCCCATGTCTCACCTCAAAATAGCATTCAAGAGTTAGTGGGAGTTCTGGGAACACGAGATGAAGCTGAAAAAGAATTGGGGAAGTCTCAGTCGTGGAGAGTAACCGAGGAAAATTTTGACTGTTTACCTTAGAAAGCAGATGAGTCAGAGAAGAGGCATACTAAAACTGTATAAACCAGTAAATGGTAATGAGAAGGTAGATTGGGGTTAGTTTCTGTTTGCTTGTCTTCAAGCACTAAAGTGAGTGACTATTTAAAGAAATCAGATGGTTGCAAATTCCAAACTGATAAAAGGAAATTTTTGTTCAGATCTGTGATTCAAGTGTAAAAGTCACTACAGCAGTAAGTTGTTGTGCTGAAGAATTCAACAAAACGAGGTTTTTTAAAGGTTATTTTAATGGATATCAGAAATATTCACAGCTGCTGTAATCCATGTTGACCAGTTTTGGAGGGAATATTAGACTTAAGTTTTAAAGACTAGCTGCCAGGGATATCTTCATATTCTGTTGCTGGTTGTGCTCCCTTCTTAACATAAAATGTTAGGTTAGTTGTGTAATTCATTAATAGTTGCCTGCAAGGTGAAATTTCTTCTGATTCTCAGTAACTGGAGCACCCCTGTGTGGGTGGTACCTGAATTCAGAGGGGCTTGGTCTCTTTTCAGGCATTGAAACAGAGTAACCCAGGTAAGGGTGGTTGCCAGCATCTCTTGAAGTGGCCAAGATCTGTGGCTAAACAGATGCATTCAGGGATGGGGTTCCATAAATGTAATGAACTGATCAGGAACTGATGTGATTTTAAATTTGGGTAGAAAATGTTGAGTTGCCTTTTTTTGGCCATTTGTGCATTGCATGTGTGAGTAAAAGATCTTTGCCTCTTAAAAAGTCCCTAAAGCAAGAGAGCTTTCTGCACTTGTGTTCTGGAGTTTGTTTCACTTACTGGAAGGCATGGTGTAAGGAACTGTTGTCTTTGCCTGAGGTCTTCAGATAAACTGTTAAAAGAAATAATCAAACCTAAGCTAAGAAAATGATTGGTTTTGTTTGCCTGCAAAAGCACATCTCATTGAGGCAGTTCCAGTGCTCATGGTTTTCATGGATATGCATGTGAATATGTGATGTGTATGTGAGTACATAGTGATGAGCAGTTCATTTTTGTCATTCTTGATTTTTGTCAAGATTTTGGTGGGATTAAATTATATTTGTCTATATATGAATTTGGCACTTGCAAGACATCAGCAGTCTGTTCATGTAGTCCTGCCTTTTTACCTGATAGTAACCTCCCCAGGAAGAGTTCCTGCACTCTTATATTCAACTCAGGGCTGGTGTAATTATTCTCTTGAGTTGTGCTTCTTTATAGGTGACATGATATTTTAGGATAATTCAAAATATTCCAAACAATAATTAACGAAGTCATATACAGATTTCAGAAGTGTGAGTTAGATATTTGAAAATACCTTGGAAATCAAATCCCTCTGAGAAGGGAAAGCTATATATGCAAAAAAAAGAAACTAATTTCTGCTTAATTGCCAGAAGATAAAGTAATTCCAAAATGTTAATGGAAAATGCTGATATTTGGCCTCCAAATGGCAAGCATAATGCAGAGTTGCTGGTTGGAATCAGTGAAATGGTATGGAAAAAAATCCCTCCCTACTTGAGAGTTTGGGGAAATCAATGCCTAATAAATGGTGCATATGCCTATGCAGTAATAATAACAGAATTTTAGAAAGATTAAGAAGGCTGGCATGATTTCTGTTAAAATAGCATTAACTAACTGGGTCATAAATGCAAATAAGATTATTAACTCTAGATGAGTGGCTTATGGTTACAGTATCTCAGCTATTGGGTTTTCATGGCATTAACAACAGACTCTCCAGTGCATGAGTCCACATCACATGGCTGTGTGATCAGTACATTTATTTTTAGTACTGATAAATCTAATATTTCAAGATAATGTGAAGCTGGGCGCTGAAGGTTTCTCAGTAGCTGCCCCTTCTGCACTCCCTCACTCTGCAGGGAGACACTGCCAAGGGCTCCCTGAATCGTACTTGATCCAGCTCAACAAAGGTGTCAGCTTTGGCAAATGGCACCTCAGGAGCAAAATCATTTTTCTGATACTGAGTTTGGGATCTGGTGATTCATGCAGTGTCAGGATGGTTGGGAGTGTGGCTGCCCACTGCTCAGGATGCCCTGCCATGGCTTATATCAAGCAGCGGTTGGGTGTGAGCATCATGGATACTTGGGCAAAACATTTTTGTTGGTATTTTCTACAGAAATGTAGAAACTTTGAAGGAATTACTGTATAGAAATGATGGCAAAGTGGTATATAACTGCAAGGATGTGGTTGGTGCTGACATGGAGGTTTGCTGATGGGCTGGGATGGTGGGCAAAGCAGGAGGAGGCAGTGGTTGCCACGAGCTGTGTATCCAGCTTCCAGCTGAAGCTCCGGGCTAGTGGATGATGGAGGAAACTTGTAGGTGAGAGCTGTGGCTGTGGGATGCTTAGCTGGAGCCTTCTCAGCTCAGCTTCATCTTCTGCCCTGTGCTAGCTGAGCTTGCTCATGAGTCAGCTTTCTGGGGCTCCTTCACTCTGCATCTAAATGTTGAGGTACTTGATGGTCCCTGTGGTATCCTTGAGCCCAACACAGAGTACTCTTTGGTACTGCATAAAGAACTTGGTGAAAATCACTCCCTGTTGGTTCTAGGGTCCCAGAGTTGATTCTGTGGCCCTGGCACTCCATCACCCTGTTTTTGGAGAGAGGGAGACCACCTCATTTCTCTGTTATGATCTGATGCACTCAGAACCACCCATACAATTATTCTCCCTCCCAAGACCACTAGCTGTTTGATATGAGCAAACAATTTCCAAGTAGAGTTGTTTGATCATCATGCTAATGGTGTCACTGCTCTAATTATTAAAGGTTTCAGAGAAAGTTAATGTTTCCTGGGCTGTTTCACTCCATCGCTCTGTAGGAAATGTTGTGCTCTGGAAATGTAAGCAGACTAACATTTCAAAGTGTAACAAGAGCACACACAGAGCAAAACTTACTGGAATGACTGATTGCTTGCAGACATGAAAATAGCTGGCAGACCATTTAGACAGCCATCCCCTTTACCACCAGACTACAGACAAACACAAAAATGTGATTTAATCACAGTTATAGAAAGACAGATCATTCCTCTTGACCCTCCTGCATAGAATAGGACTGTTCTATATGCTATATAGAACACACATACTTATCCTTTACTTATCCTGAAATAATATGTCTTTAGTGCAACACTTCAGCACTGAAATGAGCTTTAAAGTGATACTGTTCTGTAAAAACATTAGAAAATTAAACTAATTTGTGTTTGTTAATAAACCACAATTATTTTTCTTAACTCTCAGTTAATGAATAAGAAAACAATGTTTTAATAACAGAACCACTGAACTGCAATAGCCGTGTCAGTTAAAAAAAATTTCCTGCAATATACCTTTTCACAATATGTGAAAATTTGTATGAAGTCTTTCCAAAGGTTGGCTTCATTCCACCTTTTCTTTTAGAAGACTGTTCAACTATTCCTTTCATTGCTGAAAGCTTTACTTGATATTTAGCCTAAAATACAGTTTCCTGAATATCATCCTATTTCTTACAGTAACATTTAATATCATGCCTTCCTTGTTTTTTCATGTCATTCCAGTCCTTGCTGACCCTTTGCATGACTATTTGGCCAGTATGCATTCTTTTATTTTATTACTTGCTTCTAATATAATATCTCAAAGCTTGGATTGCTTTCCATGCTTTAAAACTCTTTTAAGAAGGATAAAACTTACTTTAAAATCTGTAAATCATAAAAAAATGGAAATCATACATAGAATGAAGGGAAGTATTTTTTCCAGCCCTTTCTGAAGTAATGCTGTGGATGCTTGATAGAGGGTCAGTGTTTCCTGCTTTTGAGTTTGAATTCATTGGACTGTGACAGTCAGAGACCTGCTGCCAATGTTCTTCTTAATGCAGCCCAGGACACTTTTGGCCTTCTTGGCCACCAGGACCCACTGCTGGCTCATGGACAGCTTGTTGTCCACCAGGACCTCCAGGTCCTTCTCTGCAGAGCTGCTTCCCAGCAGGTCAGCCTCCAGCCTGTCCTGGTGCCTGGGGTTGTTCTTCCTCAGGGGCAGGACCCTGCATTTGCCTTTGATGAGTTTCAGACAGTTCCTCTCTGTTCCTCTCTCCAGCCCACCAAGGTCCTTCTGCAGGGCTGCACAGACCTCTGGGGTATCAATCACTCCTCCCAGCTTTGTGTGTCAGTGAAATCTCCAAAGAGGCATCTGTCCCTTTGTCCAAGTCACTCATGAATAAGTTAAACAGCACTGGGTCAAGTATTTAACCTTGGAGGACACCACTAGTGACAAGCCTCCAACTAGTCCCCGTACCACTAATTATTACCTTAACAATGTATTTTAAACATTAAATATTCCATATTCATTCATTGATATGCAAGTGACTTGAGATACAAAACATCTGCCCATTTTGCTGGTGAAATTTTCTTAAGGGTTTTTACTGAGGAACGGAAATGTTTGTAGTTACTGCTTTTTCTCTCTTTTCGAGTGAAGCAAAGGATAAAACTAGACTATAAAAATTATTTTCCAGTTCATATAAACTAGCTAGCTCATGCTCTTGGATACAGATCAGATAACTTCCATCTCTAGTCTGTGGTTCATATACTGGTTGGGTTGTTAAAGGTTGAATATTGTTGCTCGTTGGTCTCTGCAAGTCAGTTTTACCTCTGTTCCTTGAAAACTGCTTTCTGAACCACTGATAATCAATACATTTGCTAATATTTGCATTAGATAAGGTGTAATATTGTCCTTAGTTAGATTTGTGTTACCTATCACCCACCAATCTGATAGTTTCATGGTGACCCTTATATCCCATTGGGGTGCCCAGGGATTATGTTCCCAACCTACTGTTTGCCCCTCTTGAGGCTAATACAGTCATTTTATAGTTCTGTATATAATACAGTCATTTTATAGTTCTGTAGAGCAAGCCTTCCCTGCAGAGCTTCCCTAGCCTGGTTTTTGCTTTGTCTTCAAGCCTAAAGAATCCAAAGGCTGTATTTGGTCATAAGATGTGCAGTTCCAGCAACATGGGGGTCAATTTTAGTTGAGACTTCTGTGTGCCACAGTGGTAAAAAACAATAGCAGTGATTCATGCTTTTTTGCCTGTTACTATCCTTCTGTCCGAGTAGCTAATTCAGCCCTGTATTATAGCTCCCTTGTGTTCTCTGAAAAGTCAGGCAAGTGAAATTATTGGTCACTTAGCCAACTGCAACATGATACAGTTTTATTTCATGGAGAAATAGCAATTGTAGATAAAACTTCTTAAGAGAGGTTTGCTCTGAAAACAGTCTGTGCAGAATTGCAGGCCAGCCAAAGCAAGGATAGCATTTTCAAAATCTGCTATTTGGCATTTCTTAGAGTATGGCGTTTCTTTATCTGGTATTCTCATTGTCAGAAGTTTGTATCATATTATTGCAAATTAAGTGAACCAGTGTGTCTGAAGCCTGAATCAGAGCCTCCATGGGGGTAATATATGTGTGTATTTATTAACAAAATAATTCTTGGTAGGTCTCTGTTGTCTTATTTATTCTAATATGCTAAGCTAAATGTCTTGCATGTAAATACCGGTATTTTTAGTTATTGTGTTGTTAATTTTGCTCTCCTCTTTATACCTTTCTGTCCTGAGAGGTGCAGATGCTGAGTGGCTGTTCTGCCCTTTCTGCATTCCCTGCTTTACTGACTGGTCACTCCCTTACATTGTCCTTCTTGGAAGCAGACACTATTTCATTTTCCACTTTGTTTTCTGTGTCCATCTCAGCAATTGTACAGTCCCTTCAATAGCTGTCCTAAATGCCACTCGCTGAGCATTGGATGAGTGACCCACCCCACTGGGGCAGCCAGCAGATGGGGTTCAGGTGGTGGCCTTGTGCTGGAAGGTAAAGCAGGTGTCCTGCCTTTGCAAAATAACATGGTGAAATTTCTTCAATGCCACAAAAGGATTAGGGATGCAGTCTCCGTGAGTCACACAAAGACAGCCCAAGCAGTCCAATAAAAATTATGTAAATGCTTTCTTTTCTCAGTACCTGTGACTAATTTACGGTCACCAGTATTCCTCAAGTGGACAGAAATGTTCTATAATGGCATGTAACTCACACAGAGGCCACATGGGTGGATTGATGATTGGGATAACAGTAGTTGGGTATTTCAGATAGCAAAGTAGTCCCACTTCAGCAGTGAAGTGCCCAGCTGTACCATCTGTCTCAAATCCACCTTATAACTCAGCCTAATTACATTAGTGCACAGCTATTATCACCTGGGACATCATAATAGATTTGAAGAGCTGATCTGTGCCTCTTCGGAAGTTTGGATTGTTTTTAGTTCTTTGTGTTTGAAAAAAATAATTAGAGTTGAAGTACTGTAGCTCTTGGAGAAATAACATGCTTGGACAACACTCTCTGACACTCCTTGTGAATTTTAAGGTGTTTTCTGGTTACATTGCTTACAAAAATCAAGTTTCTGCTGTATCTGTTAAAGAGTGATGTTCATCTCCTTAGAGAGGGCTTGCAGAAATTTTTTGCTGCAGTCAGGTTCTATCTAAGACTTGTTTGGTGGACCTTTACAGTGATTTCAGCTAAGCAGGTTCAAACTAAATTATAGTCTAACCTGTAAAATCATGAAGAGAGTCTCTGAACAGCTTCTGATTATAAAATGTCCACCACGAATGCTAATGATAATGCCCAGAAACCTGGAATAATGTTACTTAATTGTTGTGCTGTATGAGTTTGAATATCTGACAAGCAAAAAGTGATCTGTCACCTTGGTATATTTGAGGTAGACAGACTTAGTGTATTTGATATGAGCAGATCCTCTGTGTGTGGTCGTGAGACACCATTATTTTTCTGGCACTTCCCAGAATAGACTCCAGAAAGTGAAGAACTTGTGTTACCTCCTTCCTCTTGTTAACTAGCACAGTTTTATGTAACAGAATTTATATTACATTTTTAAGAGTTTTCTTTTAAAATTTCCTAGTAGAGTTTTTTTCCTTTCTTGAATAATTTTTTTGTGATTAATATATGCATGTAAAGTTATAAAATTTTATTTCACTATTATATGAACACTTGATCAGGAATTTTTAGCCACTGAATTGGGAAGATTGAGTAGAAGGGAGAGTGTCTGTCATAGTCACTTCACTGGATTTTTCCAGCAATAGATTGCCCTGTGGGTATTCCTGAACAAGACACCATTTACAAGGTGAGGAGATAGTACAGGAATTCCTAAGTAGCTGCAGTTGGAAAGTAGAGTAGAGCTAGTTGATTCTATGTTGGAATGGTTTTCAGTAGTGTTTATTGTTAACCTGTCTCCTCTTGTTTTGGTTTTTGTTATTGAGTTTTTCTCTTTAGTTTTGTTGGGTTTTTTTTAGGGGGTGTTTTGTTTTTTTTTTTATGTAATCACTTGGTGCACCTTTATTTTGGATATTTTTAAAAGTAAAAGCCATAGAGAGAGACAAGAACAGCCATAGATTCTCTTACAAGGTTTCTATATCTCTGCATCCAATATTTTTCTCTATTTTTAGCCAGGTTAAAAAAAAAAATAGATTTTAAATCTGCTTTATGCTTGGGGCATTTTGGTTGGACTTTTTCTTCCCTCAAAACTTCAAACAAAGATGTGCATGGACTCTGAATTCATATAGCACTGATGAGGCATTGGTGGATGTCAGTGAGTGTTATTTTTGCGCTTAAAGCATGAGGTTCATTTACAATGAGCTTCTCATACTCAGACCAAAAGTGAATGCAAATGTGGAGGTTTTTGAAATGGTCCTGATTTATACCATCTGTAATGTAATTTTGTCAGATATTAGTTAAATGAGCATTAGGCTCATGTAGTTTTAATTTAATATAGACTAAATACCAGAGATTTTAAATCTACTGCTTTTTTTTCCTCTTGTGGGAAAATACTCCACCACACATGCTCAAACCCAAGGAACTTTCAGCTCAGCACAATTACTGCATGTATCTTATTTTAACAGGAATGAACCTTTCCTAACACTGCTCATCAGTGATTTGCTAGATAGAGGAGGAACTATATTGTTCTTGGTATTTCAATCTCATAGCAAAATGCTTGCTCATCTTTAGCTAGTTGTCTCTGCTTTATGATGGTGTTTTATCTGTATGGAAACTACAACAAAATGAAACCTTCTTCTTACAAAGATAGGTGATGAAAGTACTATTTTATCCTTTGCTCATCCTTACCAACATTCAGTTTTGATTTATTTTTATTTAACTTGGACTTGTCCTTGTGTTTATAAGGAGTATGTATGGGCAATTAAACAGACTTATCTTACAGCCTCAGTACAGGATGACCATTGACAAGAGACAGGGGTAGTAATGTGTATGCTATAAAGGAATTCTCCTCAATGGAACTGAGTGTGGCATAATTTAAAAATGATTTTTCTGTGGGAACAGCTGTCTTTTCTGTGAAAGAGCTTTTGGAACTTGAGAATCCTTGTGAAGGGAAGGGAGTCAAAAGCACACCGTAGATCTTCTCACTGTCACACTGTTGTCTGCAAGATTGGAGAAGAGCAGACTTCCACCAATTTCCCTTCTAAGAACATAATGCACAGCTATCTTGTGCATATGGGTGGTTAAGTCTTAATTTTTCATGCCTTAATTATTTTCCTTCAGATCATAACCAACTATTTTCTTTAACAGCCCTTGAAGGAATAGTTAACAATAGTTAACTGAGAACCAGTAGCTAGATACCAGCATCTTCTCATCCATGTTAGATTCGTATCACCTGTTATTTTTCTCACATGCAACTGTCTGTTCTGACCTGTCAAATCTTCTGCTGCCCAAACATATGTGTGGGATATACTTTGGCTGCAGGTAATTTCTGTTGCTGTGGGTTTTTTTTAAATGTCCCCCATAATTGTGATCGTCTGAAGTCACAATTAAATGTGGTGAGTCCAAAGTGAAAAGTGTACTTCCTTTAGAACTGTGAGCCACTTCATTCATAGGAGCATTATATTCTTGTTTGGTACCTGTGAGGAGTGTTGGGCAGGTTTTTCTCTAAAGTAGGCGATAACGTAACACATTTTGTGTTCTGTGAACAAATAAAATGGTTATGTGGCAAATCCTTGGGACTAATAGACATTGAGGAGGGTGTATTTCTTAAAATGAAGTGTATCACTTAAGGAGACTTGTAAAGCTTTAGAGCCTTTCTGAGTCCTCATCTTGGCAGTTTACTATCAAGGCCCCTAAATGTATTCAGTGAGATGTTGACAGTCTAGGTATTTTTAAGACAACATCTTACACTAAAGGCATTCCTTCCTCAAAGCAGCTCTCTAAAGAATTTTTTTTTGCCGTTGTCTATTTGCCAAAATCATTTCCTCAAGCTTTTAAAGATCAGACTGGCATCCGTTGGGCATTGGATGCCAACCATATGATGATACCTCTCAAAAATAGGTATATATGGTGGGTTGGGTGCCAACCTCAAGATACCTTTTAAAAATAGGTATGTTAGTCATTCATCTGCAAAGCAAACAAACAAAACTTGCTGGGGAGCATCAACATTTTTCCCAGTGGGTGAGCAAGCACACTGTTACTTGCAGAGGCTACCAGCCACTGACACACAGAGTGAGAGAGCACTGGGGGAATGGAAACCTCCCCTGCAGGTACTCAGAGGGCTGTTGCTGGTAAGCTGCACTGCTCCCACCAGGCCATTCCTCTTTCTGCAGCTGCACAGGTGATCGAGTCTTTGTCAGCTTGGTGTGTGCCCTGAGCATTATGAAAACAAACACCAAAGAGAAAAAGGGAAAGAATTAGAGGAAGTACGTCCAGCAAAATGGCACAGAGCTTCTAATGTACCCCTGCATTGTAGTTAACTTCAGAGCTTTACCTGAGGTGTTGAGTTAGGGATTTGGAGTAAGGATTCACATGAAAGCCACAGAGAAGTCTGTGGTCAGAAGGTACAAGGTTGGACCTGGACCTTTCATCTCCATTAAGGTCAGCAGTTTCCTGCTGGTCCAGTCCTACCTCTGATTTCATTTAGCACAAGGCTAAGTCCCCAGGTGACATGCTTAGCTTATTGACAATGTTATACCATGAAATCAGATTGTAAGCTTAAAAAAAAAAGAAGGATATTGAAACTCCTTTTGAAAGAGCAGAACAAGTGAGATGACAGCAGCTGCAGAATAATATGCTTCTTTCAATAAAAATGTAGGATCCTGGGATAAAGGATGTGCGAGTGGCAGTGGAAAGCTGTGCCAGTGGCAGCAGCCGAACCCTCAGGGACTGTGAGCAGCTGCCATGCCCTCGGCACAGGGCAACACTGACCAAAGCTTATCCCGAGGCAGGGATAGGGATATTACATGACATCTGGCCCTCAGATATCTGGAGGCTGCTCCAGCCCTTCTAGGAGGAGAGCTCACTTTTATTGTTTAGACTTGAGAAACGTGAAAAATTTGGATGGTGTTTTCTGTCTCCCAGAACTCACTTGCCATTCTTTTACCCCCTCTGTAACCTGCAGCCCCTCTTGTGAGTTGGCAGTTTTTCTCAAGGAATGCAAATGCCATTATAGATTTGCCATTCTTTAGCTGCAGCACGATATTTGTTATTAATAGTAGTAGTTTCTTCTTAGTAATAATAATTCCTTGATGGGTATCATACCTAGGAAAGTGACAGCTCCATATGCAAATGAGGCACTTCCAGCCGGTTGTAATGTCACTGGAAAAAGAGCTCTGCAGGTATGGGAGAGATAGGGAGTGTGTCATTAGAGAATGCAATAGAAGACAAGGAGCATAGGAAAGATGGGTGATGCCAACTTGCTGTCTACAACATCGGCTGCTTTTTTGTCTGGTATTAGTAGGAGAAATACTTGCTTGATGCTCTTTGTGTGATTGAATTAGTTTGTGCGGGGAGAATTATCCTGACATTATTATAATGGCACAAAATAAAAGACATAAGGGAAGGTGAAAGTAAGAACAATTGCAAACAATCTGCAGCATGAGAAATTAGGAGAGAGAAAACTTAGATAACCTTTATTAAAAAACCCCCTAATATTTAAAAGACAGTTAAATGTTTCATTGAACTAAACATATGCAGAACCTTTTAGAACTAAATAGTGGTTATAGGTATGGTGAGAAGAAACAGCTCATTAACTACAACTCTGCTGCTTATTCTGAGTGCCTGTTCCAACTTGCAAATTATATTTTAGTTACAAAAATCCACTTCAGTTAACTAACTTCATTTAGTTAACTAGTGAATGTACAAAGCTGGCACAGGTTCCTCAAGGATTGGTAGGGATGTATATTCATGCACATACCCATGTTATATGTATGTAAAGTATATACACATATGTGTATATATGTGTAGCTCTATCTCTGTACTGAGGAGGGAGAGGCACTGAAATACAGAAGCATGTGAAGGTGGTAATTGTTTTCTCTGGTTCTTGTACTTCAGTCCTCCATTTCTGTTCCTTCACTGCACACCCATCTTTTTTCTTTGATAGATACACTTAGAGATTTTTTTTCAGCTCTGTGGCCATTAATAAACTGTAATGTGTGCCAGTGTGTTGCACCTACTGTGTGCACATATTTATCCACACTTGTAACTGTAAGTAAAGATCAAAGTATTTATTAGGGAGTTGCATAACAGGACTACTTGATAAAGCAAATAGGTGATGCTCAGTGATTCCAGATAGCTTGTCCAGTCCCTTTTGTCAATACTTTCTTTCAAGCTTTAAAAAGTTGAGAACTTTCCTAAAAGTGTAGGATTGAAATAAACCTTTGGATAGACTGAGTTCTGTACTCTGCTACTGTAGGCAATAGCATCATCTCCTTTGTTATTCTCTCCTGGCAATAGTTAGGTCTTGTGCTGTCTGCTTGGAAGGTGGAACTATTTCAGGAGCTTTCAGTGGCATTAGAAATGTAGTATGATTTATCTGGGGAGGGAAAGGCCAGCTATTCCATATGCTCAATGGAGTTATAATGCATCACATCCTGTGCACCCTGCAAAGATGTCAGCTTCACTTGAAATTGCAGAAATGCTCATGCCAGATACAGGAACATGGCTCTTCAGGTGTAGCAAATTGTGCTGTAATCAAACATTGGCATGGAATATTCTCTGCTCTCTATTGCTGTGGCAGTCCATCTGCAAGCACATCTCCATAGCATACATGAAAATGAATACTGGAGAAGACCTCTATCTTTAGATCTGATGCCTCTCCCCAGTAAAATGGATGGAGGATCAGAGATTTAAAAAAATGAGTCACTGTGACTCACTACAGTATATCCATAATAAAATCCATCTAAATTTGGTAAGGAACTCTAGGAACTAATTGCCCTAGTTACTTACCCCTTTTATTTTTTGTAGATGTTTGTCCCTTGCTTCTCTAGCAATTATGCACTGTATGTACAGAAATAAGATTTCAGTAATGACTGTGTGCTATCCTAGATTAAGGACTTCTGCTCTTGCAAAACTGATTGGTGTCATATTTTCAATTATCTCCTTCAAAAATCATAATGAAATTAAGCATAAGAAAAGCTGTCCAAATGCTTTGGATTTTAATGGTCTTGTACTGTGTTAGAAAAGATGAAAAAATTATTAAAAGTGTCAACAGCATGTAATAAATTTAGGTTACCAAACCTGGCTTCTGTTGGGAAGAGATCACATTTACTATAAATCACACATTTGCTACTCCAAAATTGCGTTACTCAAAATTTCTTGTCTAAAATCTTAAATAGATAATAACATTGTTAGCAGCATTAAAATATGCAATCAGTTTTTGGGTAGAGTTTCTAGCACATTTAGGGTTAATTAAATTTAATTCCTAAACATCAAGTTGGCAATTAAACCAGAGAAGCTGAAGATCCTGAATGCTGAACTTTTGAAACAATTTTTTTACCACTAATCCTTGTATTAAAAGGAGCTCAAAGAAAACATAAGACTGACTCAAAAGCTCACAGCTTTGTGGAAACATACTTTTTTGGTGCAAATTGTTGGCCTTTACATTTTACTTAATATCTCAGGCCAAGTTTTATTCATGAGAGATCATATCCTGTGTGAGACAGTGGTTTAGAAGCTGATGAATACCTGTTATGCATTTTTTTTTTCAAGAGTTGAATGACCACAATTTGGATATTTTATAGAAGTAAAAAATCCCACAACCAACCAACGAACAAAAATAATTGGACAATATAGAAAGGCTGTGTGGACCACAAATGGTCCACAGACAACTTACTTTTGTGTATCAACATTCTTGCTCTTTTGAGTACAAGATAAAACAGTTGAGACCTTCAGTACCTGTGTGAAGATGCAAAGTGCAAAGCAGGGGACCATAAAGGCAGAAGTAGAAATGGGTCCTCGGTGAGTTGAAGCTGTTAGTGAAAGTAATGATATCTTTGCATTTATGGGTTAGCAGTAAAATTCCTCTTTGTAGAGGGGTAATTCAAGCTCATGTGTTATTTAAGTGTGCTATCAATGGGACATGTTTTCATATGCTTTACATTTGAACCAACATAAAAGCCAAAACTCATCTTAATACTTAGGGCAATCCTTCCTTTCTTTATCTCTTCTTCAGCATGTTAAATGTCTAAAATTAAATTGGAAATATTCAAAGCAATTGTGGACTCAATATCTGTAGTCAGATGTTAAATGTACATTACAGCATCATCTTTAAAATGACCTCGTAAAATAACATTTGCTCTGTGTTTAAATGAGTTGAATTTTCAAATTACAAATTTGCTTCCTTATGAGGCTGTTATCAGAAGGCATAGAAAAATCATTGTCTCGCTTTCATTTCTGATTATAAAGCAATAAGTTTCTTTTGGAAATTACTAATTTGTATCTAATTGAGATGGATGGAAGCACTAGTTAATCTTGTTTACATTCAAATGTACTCTTGGATGTTTTATCAAATCTAAACAAAAGACAGGTTGTACAGAATCTGAATTAAAATATTCAAGTTTTAACAAGATTCCTATTTAAAATAGAAAAGAAAAAAACCCAACAAAGTAACTGTTGTCACTTTGCCCATAATTCGTATTACAAAGTCAACTTGTGTGTCTAATCTGTAAAACTGTGTGTTTATCTCAAATCTTTGCCAGAATAAACAGGGCAGTTTTAAGACAGGTAGTAGCATTCTTCATGGTGTTAGCTGAAGCATTCATGTTACTTGCACAACTAGTTCTCTTTTTCCCCCTAAATTTTGTCTAGCGATTCATTCTGGTGTGATGCAGAATTCATTTGGTATGATCTGTGAAATGTGAGCAGTGTCTAAGTGTTTAAAGAATGGTGTTTTAGTGGTGATAAGTACCTTCCACTCATTAATGGTCATCATTAGCCTTAGCAGCTCCCAGCTTTTAAAGACGAAGATTTTTTCAGTGTTATCCTTGAGTTTTTCTTCACTTCTTTCCTAATACTGTTAGGCATTGCTGGCAAGTACACTTATATCATTGCTACATTTCGCCTCAGGGTGAATGAAATTATGACTCTGTGCATTGGATTTATACCAAAATGAAAACAAAATTTTGAGAAATCTGCGCCATTCTTGTTTAGGTGGAAGGGACAGAGTGAAACCTCCAACAAAATGCATCTGTGTTCATTGCTATAATGGAGTATTTTATTTACTGCTCTTCCAACATAAGACATTTTTAAAAAGCTGAGTATGATGTAATCCATCTAGGGGCATGGTATAATTTGCCCAACTGGAATCAGGACTGGTGACTTAGAGTGCACAGCTGGAAGGTTATATTAAGTAGAAGCCAGTGTTTTGCTGCAAAATCTCAAATGGGATTCTTCTAAGCTGTGTAACAACAGAGAGGTGATTTATCATACTTGCTTCTCCCCATAATCTTCACATATGAACAAAGAAATGCTTTTCCTGTGGTTGTTTAATGGTTCAAGGGTTGGTGCATTGGGCTGGTGAGCTGCACTGATAGAAACGTTCTTAAGTTGTGACCTTGACGCTCTGAATAAGTGTAGCACTCACTAAATAACTCTAAGATCATCCCTCAGCTGTCAAGTTTAGGTTTTAGATATGCATATTTATATCCTAGTTCTGAAAATGACTGCTGATGTCTGTGTGAAGTGGGAAGGATCTGTCCACTTAGAGCTCATTTTGAGACTGGGATCTTTAGGAGCATCAGTCCATCTCTGTAAACAACAAAATACATTTCAGGAAAATTTTGCCTGTCACTTTTAGATGATTAATTATCTATTTAGTTTTATGAAAAGTGTCATTACAGCTGGATGTTTATTAAGTAGTTGAAATAGCACTCTACTAATTGAGTATTTAATATATGTTTACTTTGTTTGCATACTCTGTCTCACTAAAATAGATGGAGGAGGGAATTTACTTGTGTGTGACTGTAAGTGCCCCATATATATCTGCATGTTTTTGAAATAAAACAAATTTGAAAAAAAATGTTTTTTTAAAAAAAGTCACTAACAGAAGGTAAATTGTTTTATGGCTGTTTTTTGCTTCAGGCACAAGGATGACATGCTTTTTTCAGTTTTATACTGAGGTCTCGAGAGATACTGTATTTGTTAAATTTTTATTAATTAAAAATGAGAGAGCAATTTGGTAGGTTTCGACTTGATTAGATTCTCCAGAAAAGCTCAGATAGCTCTGATGTGGAGAGAAGAATCTAAAGCTGCTTTGTATTCCTTCTGCACTCAGTAGCAAAGCAACTTTCCTTTGAAATTTCTATTTTTTTATAATTTGAGATTCTCAGGGGTTGTTTTGAATATGAGTATTCAATCTGAGTATTTAAATTGTGTGCAGAGCATGCCACTTTATTTGAAGTCAACAAGAGGTGATGATTTGATGAAGAGTCTGACAGTCTCTGAGATTACAATGGGGGAATCATTTGAGGTAGTGTTGGATAATCTGTGCAGGGCTTCCTGTTTGCAGCTTCTATAATGGAGTCCAGTGTTCTCTGTGATTTTATTGAAAGTGTGCAATGCCTTCCAAAAAGGCCTGAGAGAGAGAGATTGTGCATTTCCTGACAACCATGACAAAACCATTCCAGCTGTTCTTGAGAGGTGCCTAGTGCTGGGCTGAAAATTGCTGTTCTGTGCATCTTTAAACGTGATGATGTTTATTTGGCAGTGTTGTTTAACTGGTTCTTGTTAAATAGCTGTTAGCCCAACATGCAGTTTCGATAATGCTGTTTTTGTTTGTAATCTTCTAAGGTTGTGCTGGTGAGATGGAATGAACCATTCCAGAAATTAGCAACCTGTGATGCAGATGGAGGAATATTTGTTTGGATACAATACGAAGGCAGATGGTCTGTGGAGCTTGTCAACGATCGTGGGGCACAGGTTGGTATGCATGTTTTCTCTGCAGTCAAGAGTGATCAGGTCCTGGGAGGCCAAATGAAGAGGACAAGCAATGGTACTTTATACCTTCCAAAAAGCACAGGAGAAAATGAAACATTTCTTTATTGAAAGGAGTGTGCAAGAATTGTCACAAAGGCACTTGGCAAGCACAGTGCTTTCTCCAGCAGGCATGACATCAGAGCTTTAGCTGGGCTAATAGTTGGCCTGTCTCATTCTGTGCACTGGTGCCTTTTATTAAAACAGGAAAAAAATCCTACATGGCCCATCTATCTATTTTCTTGTCTTTGATATGTTAAGGTGAGCGACTTTACATGGAGCCATGATGGGACTCAGGCACTTATCTCCTATAGAGATGGATTTGTGCTGGTCGGTTCAGTCAGCGGACAAAGACACTGGTCCTCAGAAATAAACTTGGAGAGTCAGATCACCTGTGGCATATGGACTCCAGATGACCAACAGGTAATGAAGATGGGGCATTTAGGGCTGTCAGTTGGGTAGCATTGGTATGCTATAGAATACACCTCTTAAAAAGTTGCCAAGTAAAATGATCACTTGGTAAGATCAGTTTCCATCAAAACTGCTGCTCCCACTGATAATGAAAATTTAATTAATTCTGTTGTTCTTATTAGGTGAATATGATAGTGTAACAAGTTGCCTGTCGTCTCTTTTCACCCTGATTCACACACAGTCTTATTTAAAGTTAGTTGGAATCTGTTAATTGTACCCTTAATTTGTTGTTACAGCTATCTTATAAATGCATTTGAGGAGATACAGCCTGAACTATAAACATCTGACTGGTCATTTCTGTGTAGATTTGTCCAGTCTGCACTTGCAGCAAGAGCAGTTCCAGCAGCAGATATGGTTATGTCTTGCATTCACGTCAGCAAATGTATGTAACTGAGTGTTGAAGAGATGTCTCAACCTTATGCAAATAAAATTTAATAGAATAAATTTTACTGAGCTTTGAAAAAGCCAGTTCAAAAAATCTTCTTTACCATTTTTCTAAGGGATTATATGAGGATGGACACAGCACCATTTGCAGCATGGCTGGAGCTGGGGTGTTGGTTTCAGTTGCAGGATTTACAGTGGCCCCTTGCCTTTCACTGCTGAGCTGACTGGAGTGGTCTTTCCTTCCACGTGCTTGCTGTCACTGTGGTTGTGTATGTGTGTATAATTCAGTGCGGAAGGAAATGATGGGCATAGAATAGTGCAGAGAGAAACCCTGTTAGGATCACAGCTGGATTGTTTTACTTCCTTCATTTTGCACCACCATGGAACCATGCTGGTTCCAGACTCAAGATACCACTGAATTTAGAATACTATAAATTCATCCAAGGTAGAGTTATTTGGGGAGTTGCTAGTGGAATATAATAGCACTAATAATATGCATTTCTGCAGCAGCATCTAATAATTTTAGAGTACTCTGCAAAGAATAATGAATTAATTATTGCAACACTGCTTTTTAAAGCCAGGGAGTCTGCCTGCCTCTTTTTGAATCTAGGGAAATGTAAATCTTGACAATAAATAATTTACTTGAGATCAAGAGGAAGAGACAAGCAGCAGAAGTAGGAGGGGAAGCTAAGATCTAATAGCTCTCAGTCCTATGTTTTAAACATGAGGCTACCCCACTTGTGTGATGCTGAGTTGTTGCTACTGTATTTGGAAATATCTTCATTTGAGTGTTTAATTTGGAGTGGCTGACTGCCTTTAATTCAGTTTAGCCAATATGTTTGTACTCTAATCTGGATGCTCCATAAGTGGTTATTCCAGGAAACAAACACTTGTTCAGCATCCAGATAAATGCTTTCGAACATAATGGCCAATTCCAGCTATGTGAAAATGACTTGCTTGACTTACAGACTCTGCTGCTGACAAACTCACTGAAATAGAGACCCAAACCAGCCATGAGCTTGATGTTGCTCTGCACAGTTCTCCCTAACTGTGGTTTGCAGGGGTTTGCATGTTAAGTGATGATTGATCTTTGTACCATTCTCCAGAGCTGGTGGAAAGAAGTGATCTTCTAAAATATATTTAGATGTACTTGCCTCTGGAGGCACGAGGAAACATGAGTCACAGATGTGCTGGGTGAGAGACTATGCTCAGTTAAAACTAAAAATAGCAAATGGGGAGGAAGGACGTTGCATACATTACACATAAATAAGTGTTTATGGAAATGGATACCCTTACTAGCTTATTGCCTTACCTCAATTTTCTTCTGATTGGTATATGTGCAAATGAGAGCAGAATGCTATTCTAGTCTAGAGTGGCTTCAGCATCTTCCCCATTGCTTAATGTACTCTGCTAATCAGTGCAGTGACTGAAAGATAAATGTTGATGTTTAAATTTAAATTTTTCTACTGTTCTTTTTGTTAGCCCTCTGGCACCTTTAGGGTTGCCAGTGAAAGTATTCCTGGAAAGTATTACACTCCACGGTCCCTTTAACACAATGACCTTTAACACAATTATCTTTAAAATTTACATTTCCAGGGGGATTGTATTGTTCAGTTTTCTCACTTTTCTCTTGTTCTGATAGAAATTTTCTCATTATAGTCTGTCTGTTCTCCTCACTCTTCAGTTCTCTTAACTTTCTCCTTCACTCCTTTCTGCATTCTGGTTCCTCCTGTCTCCCCTATCTTTTCTCCTGTATATTCAGCACCAGTAGGCTGTCACCTCTGTCACTCCTTGCTCTGTGGCAGCTCTGCAAGGGGAGGGTAATTTCCTACCACCACCTTTCTGCTGTAGACAAGGAAAGGTTGGAGCTGCAATATTGTCACCATCTTCTTGTTTGACAGTGTGTATGGCCTCTGGGTTTGTGTCCTTACTGTGCTTGAAGTAAAGCACCTTTGAAGTAGTGGCCAGTGTGTAGAGATGGGATGAGAGCTAGAGAGGTGGCCAGGGTGGACTACAGTCTGCTGAAATTGAGCATATAATTCTATCTTTTAGCTGATTTGGTACATACTCTGCCCTGATTAAGTTATTGTCTGGTTTTAGTAATACTGGCCAAAATTGTTCTGCATTTTCTTTTAGGAAGAGAATGTTATCATTCTTCTTGAAGCTCAGTTGTTTTTCAGATTTTTTGAGTTCTCCTTGTTTGTTGGGGACAAAATTATTTTGAGTCACATGGTTGACTGCAGTGCTTTTTCTCAGCATCATCTCTCTCAGATGAACTTGTCATGAAGGTCATTGGCAGATTTCTGCTGTAGTTCACACCCAGATCTTGAGCATGGAATTTAGCTGTGGGCTTCTTCAGCTGATTCAATACACAGGCCTTTTGAATGTGGTTCTGCATGTTTATTTTAGAGGACTAGAAGTCAGTTTTCTCACTTCACTGTGTGTCTGTAGGCCCACTCATTCAGGAATTTCCTCCTCCTGTACCCTATAACCAGAGCACACATCTGGCCAAGGCAGAGCCCCGTTGGGCTCCTGGCGACTTACAAAAGGAAGATTTTATAAGACTTGGCTGTCTGTCTCTCAGGCAGAGTGCCATGCTTGTGTTAGACTTGGATGGACGGGATTACTCAGGAGCAGGACTTTCCTTGCAGATTTTAAATGGTTTTTAAGGGCCACAAGAAGCTGTAGGAGTCATGTGACTCCTGTGAGTGAGCAGGCTCACTTATGATCATGTAGGGATGAAAAGTATATTTGAAATGAAAAATAAATTTGAAATATCAGGGAATGCTGTATCCTGTCTTGAGACAGTTCTGTGGCATTGTCCCATGATTCTTTTCAAAGAAGGAGTGTACATACCAAGCAGACTGAGGATTTCATAAGTTAAAAAGCTTGACTTTTGTCTAACCAAAGGATTTATTTATAATTATAGAAGCAATGTCAATAAGTAATTGAGGATTTTTCCTAAACCCAAAGATCATACAAAACATCTTTCCAGTGCTGTATCTCCCTTCCCATGTGTTTGCTGAGCTTGCAGTGACATTTTTCTACCAACTTCTGCTGCCCTCAGGCCACCCTTCCCCTCTCTCTCTCCCTGTATTTTACTATTTTACCCATCAAAGAGATTATCTCTCTTTGTGATGGAGAAAGACATTGTCAGAGAACTGGTTGAGAACTGTAGAGGGTCTGATTATCCCTTTGTTTATAGCAATATAGTGTAACTCCTTGAACTTCCCTGGGGTTGTTTCTGTTGCTGTTTCTGTGTGTGAAAAGGGAAATAACTCTCCAATAGAGGAAACCCTCAATGAAAATGAATTAATGTATTTTAATTCCTGGATATCCCAGGAGGTGCTAGTAACCTATATTTGTTCCCTGCATCTCTGCTAGTAGAAATTATTAGACTTTCCTGACAGCTGTAAGTGTCCATTTCTGGTTTCCCCTCCCCTTTTCCTGTTGCAAGCTTTTATTTGTGGAAATTCAGGGACTGGACAGGATTCTGTTTGGCTAGGACATGACAGGTATATGTATACATACAGGTATATGTGAACTTTGCCAGCATGGTTCTTTCTGTTTGCTTTGAAAACAAGTATATAACCAGGTAGGCTAATTTGATTTGCATCCTGCTGGGCACAACATTAACTGTTGTGCGTGGTTCCTTTGTGATGCAACGTGCACGAGTACTAAAAATGTGCAAATACAGGCCCCAAGGTTCAGCCTCATCTGTGCCTAATCAGACAGAATTATGCTCTTGGTGAAACAGAAAAGCAGCACTGTGTTAGGAGCAGAGACCCTGTGCACTGAAAGGTCTTACAATGCACTGGAAGAAAACAGTGAGAGCAGCAGAGATGAATTGCATTGTATCAAACACAACGCAGGGTGCAGGAGCTCTGTATGTTGTTTTTTAGAAGTCTCTTGAAGCTTGCAGTAGCTGTGCAGGGAGGCAGTTTCTAAGCTGTTACTCACTCCTGCTCCCAGCACTTGCCATCCTATTCCCATGGCAACCACAGAGACGCTTCAGCATCTTTTTTCCGTGACAAGCAGGAGGCAGGGGCAGGCTTCAGCTCCTTCCCCTGCCTGCAGTGCATCAGGGTGGAGCCCGGGGCCCAGAAGGCAGCTCCACGTGAGGAAGGGGACATGTGCTGTTCCTGGGCCCAGCAGTGGAGTTGGGTGGGATCCCTGTGCTAGCACAGCACGTGGTGCCTGCCATGCATGTCCCTGAACAGGATCAGCACCGTGCTGTGCCCAGAGGCTGCTCTGTAGCCACAGCTCTCACGGGAGGTAGGAGCTGATGAGCAGGAAATGCTGTCAGATGGTTACTGGTGGCATCAGGTGTTTCATGAGCTTCCCTCTCAGAGTTCTTGGGTTTGGTATGGCTTTAGTCCTTGGCAGGAATTTTACCTAATAAATCCCCTTTACAACAGTCTGCTTTTGGATCCCCTATTTTCATCTGTGAACTATGATTTGCAGTTGCTACTACCTTTTCAAGGAAATGGTGTTCTGAACAGCTCCTCAGCTGAAAGTAAGGACAGTAGCCTTACCTCGCTTCCAGAGCACAGCTTAAAACCATAGAATTTGTAAGTGTTTGAAAATGTTGCATCTGTTTGGGCCTGCTGTTGCCTTCTCACCTGCATCTGCATCTGGCTGTGGCTCTGAAACGAGATGTTTGTGCTCCCACTCATCCTCCTGTTTTGGTTTTATTCAGGTGCTGTAGCACATGTTTAATTTGGGCAGTCCTTGCTGTTGTGGTAGTCACACTGGTCAAGTTTAATGATTCTCAGACTTCTGGATGTGTAGAAAAAAATCTTGAAGATGGCCTTCTAATGAGTTGACAGAATGATGAAAGGGAGCTACAAAGGGGCACCTGGGGCAGTCTGGGGAAGGTAGCTGTTTACTGTAATTATTATGAATGAAGAGAAGGAAGGACAAGATGAAAAAGGTTACAGCCTGTAAAATTTGAAAATATAAGCAATTATTTTGGTCTTTATTAGAATAAGCTTTGTTCCTATTAAGGATTTACAGCTTCACATAAAGGGGCCTTAATGATGCCAAAATAATTATATTTTTGTGTCTTAATATACAAAAATGCATTGTTTTCTCCCAGCAATTCTGGATGTAGAGACTACCAAATAATGGTTACAATGACTAGGGCCACTCAAAATTGCAATGTAAGATACAGTTGTTGAGGAAGATCTGAAGAAGATCTGATATTTGTGATGGATGAATTGCTCAGATTACTGGGAAAAATGGCTGGAGGCTTTTTATAGCATTGAAGACGTGTCATTAATTAACAAGGCAGTTTATTCAAGCCACAAGGACTGCAGACAATGGTTAAATTGCATATAAGCATTTTAACATTGCATGCTGCATAATTGAGCAGCAGCATTAAAATGCAGAAAGAGGACAGGGAAAGGAGACTTCAGTTGTCTTTCAAGATAAATCCGTTTGTTGTATAAAACAAACAGATAAAACCCATCACAGCTTAACTGTCTAATATTTTGGACCGTTTTTAGAAGCATTGCAAACCTTTGTGGCAAACTTGCTATTAAAATTAATGATTTCTGCTTACTTGTGCTAAGGGGTCTGTAAATATTTACTAAGCTATTTCAGCCTTTTGTAAACAAAACGTGGGGGGCGTTATATAAACTTAAAATGTTTAAACATTTTTGCAGAGACTTTGTATTCTTGTTTTATATATTTATACATGCTGGAAGTCAGTAACACTTTGGTTTTGCCCTTTGCTTGGGGGACTTGATTTTTATGATGGTACATAATAGTAACAGATTTTGTGGGAAAAGTAACGTGAATTTTAAGGGCTATTTTGCCTTTCTCCCATCTTCTTCTGTTACTTTGTTTTCAAGCCTTGTTTTCAAGCATTGTGCTGCTATTTACTAAATAATAGATACCTCTTTTTTTCCTCCCCTCTTTTTCTGCTATCAGTGTATAGTTATATTAGCATTGTTTTGCCTTTGCCTTTTTGTCTCAAGTAGGTTTTTATGCATCATTCTGCTGAGAAGACAGCTTCCAAAAAGAAGGAAGGAGAAAACTTAGCTTGGTGCACTGTGTCATTTCTTGGTTGTGCTTTCCTTTTTTCACTAGCAGTGCACAGCTACACTGCAGATATTTGTGCTCAGATGAGGACTTTTTAGGCTTTGCCTTGAGTTTTGGGGAGGGTGGGCAACAAGGACGTTCTCCTTGGAGCCTCTAGGGCTCGTCCACGGATTCAGAAGCTATGGCATCTATCTGTGGGTTTGTTCCAGACAAATTTTTCCTGCCAGAAAGCCTAGTCTGTAGTGCACAGTTACTGAGCGGGTAATTGGAGGAACAGAGCAATAAGGTGATACTTCAATGTGCTTTCTTCTTCCCACTCGCTTCATCTGTGCCTTGCCTAATCTTTCCCTGGATGCTCTTCATCCAGCCTGCAGAGGCAAGGCACTGAGAGAGCTAACGAGATGGTGCCATTTGTTCTAGTCCTGAGAGCTGTAACATGGGGGTTGTTTATGGGCTGTCTGCATCATGGCTCGTTTTCTCAGTAGCTCCTGCAGTGCTTTGTGTTGAGGCTGTTTCAGATCAGTCTTGCACAGAAATTTTTCTCGTAATGACTCTGTCTGAAAGGAGTAATACAACTGTTTTAATGTTTTGCTCGTCCTTGTAGACAGGATATTTGATGTTTGTTAGTGCAAAAAGCAAATGCCTGAATGGATCCCTTTGGAAGCACAGTGTACTAGGATGTACAGCTCAGCCTCAACAGTGTACCTTTGTAACTCTTTCCCTATGACTCTCAGGTTGCAATATTGCTATTCTAGTTGACTGGAATCTGAACTTTAAATGCTGCACATTCCGCCATGTCTTCACCTGCCTCAGGAAAGAAGGATGTTGATGGCAGTGACAAGCCAGAGATGGAGAGAGAGATGAAAACTTGTGCTATTCAGTTAATGTGTCCACTTAGCATTTTTATACCCGGTGCTGTTTTACATTTTTGAAGCATCAGTGTTTGAGTCAGCAAAGTAAAGATGAGTGCAAATAGAAACAAGACCAGTCTCTGTGTGGGAGGTGTCAGGAAGAAAGAAGTCGTTTGCCTCTCCTCTCACCTTGCTGGCACTTGTACAGAAAGATTTTGCTTATATAGCCTGAAGTCTTCAGTTCTGTGAGACAGGGAGTGTTTACTTGAACCTGTGGTTTTGAAAAGCTCTGTGCTATGCTTCAGCCCTGGGGCAAATAGTAAGAATGAGGTTATGCAGTCCACGTCTGCAAGGGAGCAGCATGCACTTATGCTGTGTTTCAGGCAGTCTAGGGAAAAAAAATTGAACCTTCTGCAGGAAGATGCTCTCTAAAGAGAAGTCATTTGTAGGGTAGAAAAAATTGCTTTGTTTGTTCAGATTTTGAACTGGTCGGGAGAGGGCATGTGAGTGGAAGTGTGATTCCTACTGAGGGAAAGCTCTCCAAACTGTGAAGGTTTTACAGCATTTTTCAGGAAGAGTCCATTATTCCACTGCCAAAACCACTTGGCTGAGAATACTTTGGCCCCAGGATCCCTTTGGTTCATCTAGAGCTTTGTGGTCGTTTCAGTTCAAAAGAAATGTAGCTGCCAGTGTGATTAATTTGAACTTTATCATCCCTGGAACTTAATCCATCAATTTTTTGGAAGTTTAGTAAGAAGACCAGGAGCCAAATGGGGTCTTGAACTTGGGTCAGATGTCTTCAAGCCTGCGAATAGTCTGAAACCTTGGTGCAGAAAACAGGGATTAGAGTGATTGAATCTCAAGGAGGATGTTTGTGGGATTCTGCACTAGGTTTTGTCTGGGAAAGCAAGGCCAAGTTTCATAGTAAATGGCAGAGGAAAGGTGATATTTTTGGAAAGTGATATCACATAGCCTTTCCATTGATTTCACAAAAAGAGATAATATACCAAAGGAAAGTGGGAACAATATCTCTTTGTTCTCCAAAACCTTTCCCATCAATGTTTCATCCTGCATGGGTTCAACTTGAGCTCTCTGTTCTTTGTCCAGGAGCCAGTTTCTTGTCAGTGTTCAGATGTTGAGGGATTGTTGGCAAACTGAAAAGGAATTAATCCTTCCTTGCTTTCCTTGCTTTTGAAGAGAATAGTCTTTCCTCAGTGCTTCATTCAGTAACAGTTTATTACTCAGCCTGACTCCATGTTGACTCAGTTACACTTGACCTCACCCATTCCACGTATTTCCTGACCACGCTGAGTTACTGCTCTCTGCCAGCACCCAAGACCTAGAAGGAGAGGGCAGAAGCTGAGGGACTAACTTCCATTAGTGTATAGCTTAACCCAGGGGCTTCTTGATTTTATGTTATGAAATTCAAAACAGCAAGGACATTGCTTGTAAACTGCTTTGTACTGACTGCATTTTCACTGGTTGAGAGTGCTGTCCTTGTTTCTAAGTAATACTATTTTCAATTAGGAAGAAAAACAAACCACAAAATCCCAGCAGAAACTCTCAGACTTCTAAAGCTCTGAATGAGATTTTAGCTTTAGCAGTCAACATATCTTTCAGGAAATAACTAAAACCTGACTTGGGAATAATGCAGGAGACTGCCAAGTGTATCAGTTGACTTCTTTTCCTGATTGAGTGGTTGTTGGTAAAACTAATTGCATTTTCCCACCAGATGTTGTTTTAGTTGCTGTGTATAATTGCATATTTGTGAAGAATATGTGTTTTCAGAGACAGACTTTCCTGGCAGTTTTGTGGGGAATCAGAAAACAGCACTGCTCAAAGAATATTCCAGAGTACTTCTGCTGTGGGAGTTCAGTGGTTCCGGCTTGGTCCTGTCCAAGTTAATTGCCACAGAAGATGTTCTGTAGAAGGTGTTCAGCTGTTGGCCTTTTATTCATTTTGCATGCTGCTTCAAATGTGATTTTTTTCACATTTTAAGTAAACGGAGGCATATCATTAATACCGTGAACACTATATAGGAGGGCAACTCTTCACTTAAAAATCTAATTGCTATAGGATGCTTTCTTGAAAAATGTCTTGAGAGTCAAGCAGGAATATAGAAAATAGAAACGTGTGTGCCTGGAATACACAAGTCAGAATTAGTCCAGATGTAATTACAAGAATGTATAATAATCAGTCTTTCTGTAATTTGCCAAAATGCTTTCATATAACATTTCATGTAACATCTTTGCCTGGACAATTGCTTCTATCCTGACATCTATCCCAACACTACTATCCCAGAGTAGTTAATAGCTTGAGATCCTGGTTTTAAGACTACTTGTATTTTTGACTCCTGAAGTGGCATGCAAGACTGTATCTCATTTACAGTTGTTCAGCTGCATTACACTATTTTAGAGAGAAATAAAGCCAGTGCAGTTTGAATTCCCAGATTTAAGTATTTCAATGTTTATTAAATGGATTTGTCACCAAGATCTCTGATGGATTTACTTCACCTTCTCATTTGATGGCTTTGTAATAGTTATCTAGATCCTGTGGGCTTTGTAAAGGAGAGAATGAACAAGCCTGGAAGTAGGTAACTAAGCCAGTTCTGCTTTTGAAAGTATCAATGTCCTCGAATGAGAATTCCACCGCTGTATGCATGTTTATATATGCAGTTAGCTGAATGATCCTGGGCTGTACCAGTCATATGTGGGGCTGGTAACTCCTCATGTCCAAAGGAAACAGAGAGTCTTCTAAGATTTTTGGACATAAAGGCAGTCAAGAAAAATCTAGTGCTTTCCCCCTGAGCTTGTATGTGAACTCTAGTGATGTCTCTTTTTGCTCAAGAAATCGTTTTACAGTGGCTGAATTTTTAATGGAAATAAAAAGTATTCAGCAGGAGACTAGCTGTCTCCTTCACTCTGCTTTTCTGTATTTCTCTCTGTATTTTGAGGTAAAAAGAAGGAAGGCCAGAAATATAACACTGAGAAAAAACAAACTTTCACTTTTTAATGTATGCTAGGAGTTTGCTGCACTGTCTCCTGCTTTGTGATGGAGAAACAGTGAACAATAAAAGCCCAAGGAATGCAAAATGCTAATCCTACATCTATATGGACTGCAGAATTCTGTAGTTAAGCCTTGGTAAGAATGACATTCTTTAGGCTAATGAATGAAAATAATTAAAGGCAATAATTTTCCCTGTACTTCCTCTGTTACTAAGCCTACCTGAATGAATAGAAGGTTGATCCATCATTTTGTATCTTTATCACTTTATAGTTCAATTAATTTTGAATCAGCAAAATAGATTTATCTCTATTAGTATGATGGCAGTATAGTGACAACTGTGAAGGCTGTTCGTATCATAAATACTAACGCTTGTCCAGGTGGCTAAATCGGAGCAAACTGAACTAATTCAGCTTCCTTGAACTGCTCAGCATCTTCTGACAGTGCAAACAGATGACCTTATTAGCATTTTTGCAAAGTGTAGTTTCTGAGGTGCCTAGTTCTTTCTGTGGGGGAAGATGGGGGAGAAGAGGGAAGCATAAAGACAGGTCTAAATTTTGAGAAAGTGAAGGTCAGTGAAGCAAAACACAGAACGAGGCAGCTGCAAATGCAGAGCTGCTTAGTGGCAGCATTGATACAGCCTGGTACAGGATGGCACCAAGGTTTCAGTAGGTGTGTGTGCCACACGCACACACACAAAGGCAGAAAGTAAAACAAAATACTGAAAAGGCAAAGTTTGCCAAGTGGGTAGGAAGAGGAATCCTTCAAACTTTGGAAGTACAACCATGGAGAGTGTTAAAAACCAAAAGCTGCTACCTGTCCTGTGGGAGAAGGAAGATCTGTAACTTGAGAAATTGCTCAGTGGAGTTACTGACAGCTTAGCCACATCTTAGGGAAGATTAGAGCACTTAGGATTGCATGACAGATTATTTTAATTTTCAGAATGTTTCAGTGTGTCCAGCAATTTAGATGCAATCTGTTCATGCACCTTGCATAGTCCTACAAGGCGAGTTGTGTCCATATGTGAAAATTGGGGGGGTTTAAGAATCAGATTGTACTAGGATGGAGTTTGCTAGATTAATTTTCAATGCTGTTTTAATTAGGGGAGTCTATGAGTTGTTTTGCATTTGTGAGTTGTCAGATGCATGTTCTTTGTAAAAAGTCAGAGAGGATCTGTTAAAAATCCTGAGCCAGCAGGAGTAAAACAGACACATGTTCCTTTTTCAGTGTTCCAGCATCAATATACTGGAATATCTCACTTTAAAACTGCTACCCTAAAGTAGCCTCCAATGGCTTTATATTTCTTCCAGCAGCTAAAGCAAATCCAGCTTCTAATGTTTCAACTTCAGCTTCAGTCAAAGGTTTGGTGGTTTCCCTGATGCAGAATGACATCCCCCATTCTGAGAATGTATTGATTAGATTTCCTGGGAGTTTTGTTTAACCAGCAACATTAGAAACCTTCAGTGTTAGTACTAAATGTCATGAAGAGAGGCATCTTGTTTTATCGATATCTTTCTGTAACAGTATTGACTGTTCAGTTTGTACAACCAAAACTTGAGATTGGAAATAAGTCTGCCTTCTACTCCTCATATGTATTCCAATTATCATAAAGCTTGAGCATTCATACTGTTGATGAGTTCAGTCTACTTACATTAAACCAAATTAAATAGCAACAAAATGCATTACTTGTTAGAAAATTACACTTTTATGAAATAGTGGGCTTCCTGAGCTGTACCTTGGTCACTCCATTGTAGCTTTGTGGATCTCAGTGCTGCCAAACCACTTTTTGCTGGTCCTGTGTCTGGTCCAGAGCACTGCAGCATCACAACAGATCTTACAGGAACTGTGGAGTTCAGCACAACACATCCGTATGTAGCAAAGCCACCCAGCTCATCCAAGCTGTTCCTCTTGAGCTGCATTTTTAGCTTCTTGGCTGTTGTAATATTCATCTCTTCATAAGAGGAATACTTCAGAGAGCAAAATGCCTCATCTTTTGCATACCATATGTCTTTCAGAAATTGGTGTATTTTAGACTCTTAGTTGAAGTGTCTTTGATATCTTGGGCATTTAAGGGGGTTGCAATCTTGAATGCTAAGTTTCATGGATGATAGTTCAAAAATCTTTAGTTGAAAAACTTATTAATTTACCAAAACTAGATTCTGAAACTCATCTCAAGTCAACACATAGACCGAAGAGGTCAGCACATTCCAGAGAAGGGCGTTTTTCAGGTATTAGATCTGTTATAGCACATAGAAATCACCCCAAGCTTGGGTTTCATGGAGAACTAAGACACTTGTGTTTCAGAACTGAACCCACCTTTCAACTCTTGGTACACTTGGAAAACTGTGTGTGCTATCCCAGTGCTGTTGATCACAGTTTCCCCTTCAAAGCACCCAACATCTGGGCACTGCAGGAACCCTGCATTTGTGTGACTTTTAATCAGCTACAGCTTCACTGTAGTGTACGCTTTGTCATGTTTGATATTTTGTAAAGACATACTGTATTTATATTGTGATACTGACTCACACTCAGAATGTATGGGGTGATTTCAGGTATTTGGTTATCAGATTTTCCATATGCAGTTCTGCTAGTGGTAATACATGTAAGATCAGTTGTAATAATAAGCAGTATGAAAGGAGAGGAGTCAAGAGAGGAACAGAACAAGGGGCCAAAGAACCATTTCAAAATAAGTATTGGGGGGATTGTAATTACTCTTATTATCACTTAGGTTTTGTGTTTAAGGGTTAACAAACCACTATAACTTGTTACCTTTTTCCAACATTCTGTCTGACCTCCTAGCTCTGCAAACACACACACACACACACACACCAAAAAAAAAAAAAAAAAAAAAAAAAAAAAAAAAAAAAAAGGTATCTAAAATGTAACTTCTTCATCTCTCTGTTAGATCCTTTACAGATATCCTGTGGCTCAACCTTTTGTCTGAAGGTCAAGGGAGTTTTATTCATCTGACATAAGTAGCTTGAGTGTGGCATTATAACCTGAGTAATGTTATGGATGATAACACCATTAGACATTTTTACAGCTTCAGCAGGAGTTCAGCCAGCAGGACTATCAGGCTGATAAATGCTTTCATCTTAAAGGTTGTATTGCTACAATAACCCTGAAACTTAAAGCTGCTCCTTGAAACCTACAGCCTGGCTGAAGAGATGAAGTGTGCCCTCTGATATTTCTAGGTTGCTGAAGAGCTCTCCCAAGTTCCAGTGCAAGAATTAAGATGCTGACATGTAGCTGTTCTGAATGGGAAATTACTGAGTACTTCATAATTTTAAATTATTTGGGGGCAGTGCTACTCAAAAGAATTAGCTTTAGATTGAGATGAGACTGAACTGTTGAGTGATGAGTCCAAAGATTTTATTCCTACCCAATTACAAAATGTCTCTGCAGGGGTTTAGGAGGCAGACTCTTGTACTGCTATTTTCAGAAACGACAGAGGTTCACCTCCTGTGTCTGGGTATTTGCAGTTATACAACTTTTAGGAGACTAGCTCAAAACTAATCTATAGCAGACTGAGAGTGGTGTGGGAAGCTAGCAGTGACAACTGGTAGGATTGCCTTTGTAAAAGTTTGTTTTGTTGAGATCAAAAAGAGAGTGGCTGTGTTTTGAAAGTGAATGGTGAAGGTGGCTGTGCACTGATCATGCATGTGAAAACAGTGGAAATAATGAACAGTGTGCATGGAGATATGATGGTACAAATGGAAGAATAATAGAATAAGGGGTCACAAGGGAGGATAGTGTGAGATGAAAAAAGGTTGAGTTCTTGCTTTTACATCTATTCTGAGGCTTGTAGCAAACTTCAGTTGCTGTTTTAACCCAGCAACTATTTAGCACAAAAATATTTCTAACATGTAATGATTGCAGTTAAGGCAGCCAGATACTGATTTTTTTGAATATTTTTGATAATGGGAAACAACTCCATTGTTTTTCTTGAGATTTTAATGACTTTATGGGAGTTCTGTTAAATTGCTGTTCTAGTTTACAGCCTTCATTATGTTGATCATAAAAAGAATACCAGTTTGGTGGGGTTTTTTTGGTTTTTTTTACTAAGACTTAAGAATCCACACTTCCTGTCTGAAACTTTTAAAAGTGCAATAATGACAGTTGCTTCCTAGGAAACTACTATTGTGTAAGTCTGATACACACATTGAATGCTGCAGGTCTGACACAGCCTCTCAGTGGGAAGGTAGAAAGAAGACCTCTGACAGCAGAGGTCACCGAGGGTGACTGCAGACTTTGAACAACTGTACATGGAGATCCTAACTAGGCTGTGATTCTTCAGCTTGGAAAAGAGATGACTAGGGAATTAGATAATAGAGGACTGTAAAATTGTGCCCAATATTAAGAATGTTAGCAGGGAATAATTACTCGTGTTTCTTTCAGTGTAAAGAGCTAAAGGTTGCCAAATGGAATTATCAGTTATCAGAGAAGAGGGATTGGGGTTTTTTTGTTGAAAGTTACAAGAGTGTGCAGGGGAGGTGCCTGCTCAGTGCATTGTGTTCTTTTACTCTTCTCCAAACACTTGACCCCTCTTAAAGATAAGATACAAGACTAGGTGAATTTGTGATCTGGGCATATAATTGTTAGAACCTTAAATTTACAAGTACTGGAAATAGGTGATAGACGGAAGAGCAAGTGTAAGATTTGACCTTCCTTTTAGCTTCATTTTTAATGCTGGCTAGTTTTCAAGTTGATGGGTGCTTTTAAACTTGCTTTAAAGTGTATTTGCCTCATACAGAATTATGTGATAGCAGCAACAGCCTTGGCTAATGCATTTATTGCTTTAGGATTTATTAGTCCTTATTTCCTGAATTTTTTCCTAAAATTGATCAAATATACAGGATCTTAACTTTCTTAAATCCTCAAGAAGAATTTATTAAGAAAGAAATTGCAGGTTCCAGTCAGTCTGATTTTGGTCTGTGTGATTTGCTATGGAGTTGTTTAAGGGCAAGAAAAAACTTGGATTATCCATTTTGTGTTTGAAACGGTGGGTGGTCTTCTCATCTCTTCCTGGATGTGCAGCACATTGCCTTCCCCTTGGCCTATGATAATCTACTTCCAACTGACTGATCATACTGCTTTTGCCTCTTTTTTTCTTTTGGAAGGCATTCTCCCACCTTCTCTAGCTCATCAGCTGAATACCCTGTCCTTCTCTATTCAGCTTTCTATTTCTCACAAGCCATTTGATATCTCTGCTAGAACCTCACTTTTGTCAGCTCTGTCCTTTGATATTGTTATGACTGATTCACACCTCAGTTTCTGCCACCAGGTTTAGGAATTTTGTATTGTCCAAGAATACTAAAGAATCTGTGGTAGCCTTTCTGCCAGCTCACTGTAATTGTGGTAATGATCAAGTTCAAATAAAGTGTAATGTCTCGTATTAAAGTGAATGAAATGCATCCACCATGAAACATTACTTGCTCACAGATTTTACAAACTTACCTGTAGACTCTGCTGCTTTAACTTCATTCTTTATGTTCATCTTTGATTGCAGTGTCCTATTCTGGCACCCTTTCACATCCACGACTGCTTTGTTGTCAACTGATATCCAGTGTTTCTAGTTAATTACAAGGTGCATTTGAAGGAGGACCCCGTGGCTGACATTTGGTGGGACTGAGGGCTGTTGTGTTATTTTTAGGTACTGTTTGGCACTGCTGATGGACAGGTTATTGTCATGGACTGCCATGGCCGAATGCTGGCCCACGTGCTCCTTCATGAGTCAGATGGCATCCTCAACATGTCCTGGAACTACCCCAGCTTCCTGGTGGAGGACAGCAGCGAGAGCGACACGGACTCTGACGACTATTCCCCACCACAAGGTAGGGTTGTGTGCACATCCTTCTGTTTCTGCATGTGCTCATGAAGACATCTCAAATGCCAGGGTGTTGTCATGCCCTACAAAACCAGCAGGGTGGCCTCAGTTCCAAGCTCTGATGGAGTAGAGAGCTGGAATGGGAGAGTGGGTTTGTTCCCAGCTCTGCCACCAGCCTTGCTGCAGCTCGTACCTCATCTGTGCTGCTCTGCCTCCGTTTGCACAAATGAGATAACAACACAAAGCTCGCTAAGTTTTCAGTGAGGGTGAGTGAAAAACATTGGACAGGGATGTCAGGTTTCACTGATAAGCAGATATGAGGTATTGCAGTGGTTTGTGTGTATGGAGGTAATTGGAGTGCAGCCACAGAAATTAATGCACTATTATATAGATTCCTCTGAAGAGACAGCAGTACTAGACATGGTGTAAAGTACTATATATTTAGTTTTATCTCTGTTTCATAGGATTTCTGTAATGCTCATCGTTACAGTCCCATCCTTCATATTCCTGACATAAAGAGTTCCATAAATACCGCAGAAGGCTCAGAAATGAAGATATTTCCTGCAATTACACGGGGTGGAAGCAGGGTGACTGGAGCTGCTGGAGTCATTAATTCACATGCTTCAGAGCACATTGCCACTTTGAGAGTCAGGAATAAATCCTTCCATCTCCTTAAGTCTCAATACAACTCGTTTGGTGAAATCTTTTGGTTTTAAAGTCTTTGGAAATCATCAGTAGTGAAGATGTGTGAGGCCTAGGTGTCCATGCACAGTCAGTCCCACCCTTCTCATTCAATGATTAATACTTCCTGTTGATGTGATTGATCCATTTATGAGCTCTAGGTAAGCTGTTCCTGTGTTCCAGTGTACAAAACCTGAACTAAATAAAAAACTAAGTTTATATAACAATGACTGTACAGTGAAAACTTTAAATATATAACAATTATGCAAAAATAATTGTAAATTTGCATCTTGGATCTGAACCTCTGCCTTGAGGACTTTTGCAGTTTTAACTCTAATTTGGATTCAGACAAAAAAAAAAATCTACCTTTTCCAGTATATGTGTGTATATAATAAGCTTATGTATTTAACAAATACTGGAAGAAGGTAATCTGATCACCTGGTAAAATGTTAGCATATTTTACAACTGAATTTTGGTTTGGGTTTCATGCCTCACTTCTGGTACTGGGTAAGATTTCTTACCTTAGAAGGAAAGAAACAAACTTCAACCTAGCTCCTAAAGCAAGACAGACAACAACAACAAATTGGATTTTTCCTGGGTTTTTGTTGTGTTTTTTTTTTAAAATACTGAGGTTCCAGTTGGAAGGTGATGAAATTGCAGAGTACACAGATGAGAACTTAAATGATCCAAATGTGTTAGCTTTTTCTGAGTCAGTCAGGGGGTGGGTGGACTCGTTACAAGCCTACAAGCCTATTTTAATGATTACCCAAACATGATGTGTTTTCTTTAGAGCAGATGCAGCATAAACCTCTCAAAGGTGATGAGCCTTTGACTCACACAGGTGTGTAGGAAGGACTAGAAGTTTGTTGGGATTTTCTTATTAAATTTTATACACACGGAGGTGCTCGTTACTAGACATCTTTCTCCAAAATGCTTTTTCATCAGCTTTTTTACAAGTTCAGGAAGGAATACTACTCTTAACTGGTTCTGCCATTTTTGTGGACTGAAAGGATGTTGTCTGGGCCTTGAGAGGCGCTTAATCAGGGACCAGTGGCATCTCCCCTCAGAAACTGTAAACAGGAGTTAAACAGCCAAAGCTGCAGATGACTAATATTGGTCATGAAGTATTTGAACGAAGGAATTTTAGTGAATCGCTGAAAAACAAGCTCAGATGACCAGAGACTTTGCAAAAATGGTTTTTAAAGTCAAGTGTTCCTTTTGAGCTCACCTCTACTTTTGGGTGCATTGGATCCTGTTATGCAGAATGGCAGGTATCTTTCCATGCTGCTGCCTAGACATTTAGAATGCAGTAATTTGTGAAAGGTCAGTATGTTCTCTTAGAAGTTCATAAAATGTCTCTGTGTGACTTCAGGAGGAGTCCCCAGCACCTGCCCAAGCAAAAAGTGTACAGAACAAATAACTTTTAATGTCATTTTATTGTTCATCATGCTGGTTTTCAACTAGGGTTCTGAGAAAGCCTTCTAAGGCACTGGTTTTCAATTTTTTTTGTCACTTTGGGGAATTGAGAATGGAGAAAGACTGAAAACCACCACTATGTAACATAACAGTGTATGCATCAATCACTGTGGATATGCTACAGTAAAAATTGATGAAGTGAGAGCACTGAGGTTTCAGAGAAACAGAGAAGCTTAACTGGCTAAACCTGCTTTGCTTGTGCCCACAGATGTGGCAGAAATAAGCAGGTAGAGGCTTGGAACAACAACTGATGGTGGCAGACTGAAGTACAGTGTGTTTCAGCCTGGATGTGATTATTTTTGGTTGTTTACTCTTTTCTCACTCAGAGCCTTGTTTTGCAGATGGACCAGCTGCGTATCCAGTCCCGGTGCAGAACACCAAGCCTCTACTTACTGTCAGCTTCACGTCAGGAGACATCAGTTTAATGAACAATTATGATGACTTGTCTCCTACTATCATCCGCTCAGGGTTGAAAGGTACAAAAAAAGAATCCATTTTCCCTCTCCTGTGCTCTGTCTTGTATTTTTGATGATGTGTGCATGGGTTACATTTTCGTGGCTCTCGCTCCTTCACCCAGGAGCCCTCGGTGCTGTTATTGCCGTTTCCAGCAGTGACACCTGCTGGAGGAAGAGCAGCTCTTGGCTGGATGGCGTTTTTGTGCTTGAAAAAATGTTTCACAGTATTTTTGAGATCGTGTTTTTGTGGCAGTTTTGTAGGGCAGTTGATCTGTTTTGCAGTTTTCCATCAGAATGCATTAATATGACTATACACTTTCTTTGCATGTCTAATTCACAAGGTCTTCCATGCTTTTGGTAACCTGGTATAAATTGCAATGCTGCTTTGGTTCTCACAATTATTGAAAACTTGCTAGAATTATTAATTGTCAAGAGGCGAGTTATTCTGAGAGAGGAAAAATTCCAGTGATTGATTACTATACATTTTGCTAAGTGATGTGGATGGATGTTTGTACAGTCAGTAGTCTATGTAAAATCTTTAACTCACATTGAAGTTTTTACTGTTCTTACCTATTGAAAATGTCCTTTACTTTGCCAGCACTCTCAGTGCAATTTACTGTGCTTTGCCTGCAGAGACATTTTAATTCAATACAGCACATAGGCACATACTTAAATATAGGTTCCACTGAAGCTTTTTCATCTCCACAGGTAAATTAGTTTTAAATTAGATGAAAAGAGAATGAGGCTGTAGGAGCAAACTCTTAGCTGTTCTGAAATAGTGGGATGCTTTTAGGGAAAAGTTGCCCTAACACCGGCCCCACAGTTTTGGGGTGATCTGTTACATACGGTAGTCTTAGGAGGTAAAAACATCAAATATCCTTACCTTTATAGGCTGCTGTGGGCTACTCAATGTGTTTTTGAAGTAGGCAACTATGAAATTATTTCAAGCAGTAACAATATGTTTTTAAAATACATATAGAATATATGTATTCTACTAGTTTTACAGAGCCATCATTTTACTGGGAATATTTCCATTAAATTGACAGAGGAAATTGACAGACCTTGGTAATTTGATTACCCAAATAAAAGTTCTTTTCATCCACTTTGAACAGTCCTGATAGTTTTGTCAGTCCTAGTCAGACCTAGGACTGTTCACATGTATCCTTTTTTGTGTGTGTGCTTTTAAACTCTTTGATTTTCAGTACACTGCTACCTGCAGAACTGCTGAGCTACATCTACTAGTTGTACTAGTTAGCCACAACTACTGCCTGCAGAGCTGTTGCACATTTACGGTCCTCTGTGTTCAAGGTTTGCTGATATACATGCCTGTGGTGGCTGGAAAGTAGTTTTGAGGGGTGAACTGATCCACCGATTCACTTGTAGACCATTACCAGAGATGAAACCTCTATTTGATTTTGAATCTCTGTGCTGGTGCTGAGAACCTGTTTATGTTATTTTGTGTAAAGGTCCAGTAGTCATTGAAGGTCCTGGTGGCAGTGCAAGTGTATCAGTAGAGCCACACTGTCCTGGGCAGGATGCTGCAGCCCACATCCACCCCTTTGCTGCCTTTGCAGCAGTCTAGTTCTAGGACTTTGAGAGAGCGAGAGAAAACTGCTGGACAAAGTAATCACTCCTCTTCCTCTTGTCATAGGGATCAGATGAAAGTTTTATCTGAAGACATGTATTCAAAGGAGACAGTTTGTTCATTATGGTAGTTCCATAGTTACCCAGTTACCAGAAGTGGAGCTGATCAGCTTGCCTTGTTTATTTCTAACCTGCCTATCATCTTCCTCTCCAAGAAACATGAATTAAATCCCATTGTAGGTTACTCAGAGGGCTGAAAACTAAGAGAAAACAAGAGGCATACAGTGCCTAGCTGTAGAAAAATTACCTTGAGGAGCATGCAGCTTCTCTCTGATACGGACAGAAGCACAATTCCCATGAGAAATATCAGAAAGTTGAAATAATACAAAACCATTTTAAATTGCACATGAAAGTCCCTGAAAATGACAAGTTGACAACTTGAAACAATTTTGAGATCCTTCCTGCCAACTCTCATTTCTCTCCTGCTTCTTCATTTGAAGACAGCTTCTCGCCCACAAGTGTCTTCAAAAGGTTCTTGGCAGATTGAGCATCCCAGAGCACAAAAGTTTTGTCTTTACCTTCACTTTGTCTCAGCACAAAATAGCTGCCTTTCACCTCTGGTTTAAGAGTAAAAAGATTTAAAGGGTAGCTCGGTATTCCTTGAACATGCAAATCTGCCTTTGAGACATGAGCAGAAATGCAAAATACTGTTTTAGAGTTACTCTTGAAGTGTGACAAAGAACTAGAGGATATAAGGGTTTGAAATAAGCATCCCCAAATTAAGCTGTGGGCGTCCCTCCTCATGAGGTGCCTGTAGGAGAAGTAACTGATATGTATATTCATATCTGTGTATACGAGAGTCTGAACAGTCGCTGTGTGATTCCAGCAAAGCCCTGCTAAGCAGCTGAGTAGATTTTCACAAATCAAGAATCACAGGATCATTAGGGTTGGAAGGGAACTCTGGGCATCAGCCAGTCCAACCCCTCTGCCAAGGCAGGGTCCTCTAGAACAGGTTGCACAGGGACTTGCCTTGGTGTGTTTTGAATGTCTCCAGAGAGGGACTCCTCAACCTCCCTGGGCAGCCTCTTCCAGTGCTCTGCTGCCCTCACTGTAAATAAATTCTTCCTCATGTTGAGGTGGAACTTCTTGTGCTTTGGTTTATGGCCATTGCTCTTCATCCTTTCACTGGACACCCCTGAGAAGAGTCTGGCACCACATTCTCAGCACAAACCTTTGAGATAACAATAAGATCCACTCTCAGGCTGCTCTAGACCAAGCAAGCCCAGCTCCCTCAGTCTCTCCTCATAAGAGAGATTCTCCAGAGCCCTCATCATCTTTGTGTGATGGTGGCAAAAGAAAACATATGCTATGGAGGCCTTATGTATTTATGGACAAAAGTCCAAGAACTTTTAGTTTCATGTTATGCTGCTGTAACTCTAGTTTGAATTATGCTAACAGTTATATTGACAGCCAGTGAGAACATGAGGCATTGACAGATACTCTGCTTCTTTGCACCATAGGCCTTTCCAAACAAACACTCTTTGCTGCTCTCTTGGTAAGATTATTTATCTGCATATTAACTTGATTCCACTTATTCCCAAAGATGTATGTAGGATCTTCCACATCAGCTTCAACATCTCTGGTAAATTCTTTTCTTAGGTGTTTAGGAGCAACTACTGATTACATTCTAGACTCACCATAGAGAGAAAATAATGTTTAGCACATTTGTTTTTCAGTTTACAAAAATAAAGAGTCATTCTCAGAGGTGCACCTGTGGCATATTTCCTACTATATCAATTAAAGGATATAGGTTTCTAAGTACTTAAATAACTTATGGGAGCATGTTTTATCTGTTCAAGTCACTTTGCAGCATCTGGAAATGCTGTTCCTGTTTCTAGTCAGTGGTTGCTGCAAACCATCTTTGTGATTTCAGATGTGGTGGTACAGTGGTGCACACAAGGAGACCTGCTTGCAGTAGCAGGCATGGAGAAGCAGAACCAGCTGGTTGACCTCAGCAATGGCTCCCTGCTGAGAAGCGCACTTGTCAAGTTCTACAACGTGCGTGGGGAACATATCTACACCCTGGAGACACCTGTGCAGGTAGGAGGCATTTTTAAAGTCTGTTCTCCATGCTTTGCTGACATGTTTTTCCCACATCAGCTCACTGCTGTGTAGACCTGCAATGCGGAAAAGGTTGCAAAAAGTCCCAAGTCCATCCTAAAACACAATACAGATAGAAATGTGCTATGAACTATGGTTGTTTGCATTAAGGTAGACATGCAAGGCTGCACCTGATTCTAAGGCCCACTGTGCTTGGTGTTCTGGAAATACAAAAGGAGAAAGTCTTGTTTCCCAAACTCACTGGGCCATGAACAGACATAGAAAATTCCATTGTTTTATGGATGAGTGACTGAGGAGAAAAAAAAACCCCACAAACTTGCTTAATGTTGTAGCAGAGCCAAGAGCTGAACAAAAATATTCCAAGTTCAATATCATAACTACAAGATTATTCCGTCTTTGTTATTGTAATTTTCTAATGTACAGTCATTTGGTGTGATGCAGTAACCTCAGTCGTGTTACTTGCCAAGTAAATGCCACCACGTGGTCTGTGTGCTGCTCCGGAGCACAAGATGCCTCACAGGTCTTTGCCGGTACTTCAGAGCCCAGCTGAGTGTAATTCTGTTGTTTTCTGCAGAATAGGGATGACTCCATTCTGATTTCTGCTGCTAGTAATGAAACTTTATAATAGCTATGAAAACCGAAAGTGAAGGAAAATGCTCTAGATATATTAATTATATTTAATGATGATACCATGTATTACCATCTTTTTTTCCAGCACCCTGATCTGGAATGGATGCAAAAGGGTGACATAGTAAACCATCTGCTAAGCCTTTGTGTTTGCTTATATTTAGCATTAACCTGTGCTTATTAACCTTAGCACTCTAATTTAGATAGAATTCTTTAGTTGTGTAAAGTGTAAAATAATGGTCTCTAAAGCCAACCTAAATATGTACAGTGATATCTTATGCTAATTTAGTACCTAAAGGACTGACCCATAAACACAGCTTTATTTTCTTAAATGTAGCCCTTGCAGCAAAGTAGCACAGCCCTTTCCTCTCTGGATCAGTTCTGAAGAAAACATATTTATATCAGTGTTGCTTTTTCCCAGCCCAGGTGAAAAGCAAACCTTGTTCTCTTACTCCAGTACCAGAACTCAGTATGTGCACATTAGCTGTTGAACCCTCTGCTGCCAGGCTGTGAAGTCACTCTGTGGTTTGAGCATCAGAACCCATCAGGTCAGGTTGCCTCAAGTTATGCTTGTATGCAGGCTCTGCCATCACTGCTTTGTTCCTGCTAATCTCAAATTCTCCTTCATTTAAATACTTCCATCTCCTCTAGTTCTCCATGTATAGCTTCATCTTCTTTTCATGTTTTCCGCTCTTCTCCTTTCTTCTCAGCCAGCTGGGAGAAAGCACATATTGTGCCTGATATGGGGGCTAATTATTCTGCCATTATGTGAGTGCTTACAGGGCAGCTGAGAGGTCAGACAGAACAGGTGAATGCCAAGTTTATACTGCAGTATTTCTAAAGTGGAAGTAGTAACATAAGCCTTTCTGCTCTTTCCAGCTGCTACTTTTGTTGGGAATAGCAGTATTTTAATGTAATGGCGATTTCTTCCCCCATTGTCAACTGCAGACTAAAACCCAACAACTTCAGAAGTTGTAAGCCAGGTTGCAAGTGAAGGATGAGGACAGTCAGGGACAGGCAACCACCATTTAATAACAGAATCAAGGATTTTTCCCATTTCCTTTGGAAATTAGGATAAAAATAACATTCAAACTGATATATTTATGTTTATTAAAAAACTGTGTGCATAAACCTACCTAAAATTAGAGCCACCCCTCTTCTCTTATTAGTCAGTGTTTAGTCTCTTTATTTGGTGCATCTAAATTCATATTTACTCAGCTGCAGGAGGAAGTGAGGGGTCTTTGAGAAGAAGACCTGTATCTGCTCATGTGGACTTTATGCTCCTATGTATTGAATGCTGGTCTAGCAGTATTACCAGCTAAATGACAGGTATGCCAGAACATTGTTAAGTATTTAGTTTACTGGAAAAAAAAATAAAAACCACTGTTGCAAAAAAATTGCTGGTAACTTCTGTTATGTTGTGTCTCTGCTCCAAAGATGTACGTGCAAAGATGAGAGTGAGTCAGTGGTCCTAGTAATTTGTCTCATGACAAATTCATCAGAGTAAATTAATTAGTTTTCTGTACCACGGCAGCCAGCCTTGTAATGGGATTTTATAAGATTCATCACTGGTTACTGAACTAAAAAACAATTGAAGAAAATAAAAGAATTTCCTCATCTTGAACGCCTCTGCTAAGACTTTCTTATGAAGAAGCAAATATGTGACTGGAAAAGCACATTGATTATAAATGCATGTTGTTCTGAATATAAAAGCCAGAAAAAAATAAAACAACCATGAACATAAAAAATAATGGATTACAGGTACAAAACTGATTTTCTATGTGGTCCTCTATCCCAATTCTTTGACATAGCCTATGTCTGAAAATTTTATCAGTAAAATACACTGAACTGTTTTTGTTTCTGCTGTTTGTCTGTCCTGTCTTCGGTAGGATATTCAGGAAACAGATTTTATTGTTTATAACAAAACTCAGTCTAAGACTGACAGGATTTATATGCAGCTTGGCTGGAATGTTACTGAACATAAAGTCACTGCAAACCCCAGTGGTAGAATAGATTTGGGAACTTCAGGTAACTCACCTCAGTGATGACTGTTGTCATGGATCCCTTCAAGATGTTTTAAATGCTGCCTTCTCCTCCAGCTTTAGTGTGGTTTTGGCATCCTCTGTCTCGTTGGATTAACTCTCTTAAGCTTTTACCTTCAGTACAGGGATTTATAGTTCATAAACCTAGTTTGCTGACTATAAAACCCTAGATGGGGAAATCACACTTGTTTAGAAGTATTGAAATAAAAGCAGCAGCTTTGCTTGAAAAACAGCATTCATAAACAGAGTAGTGGAGTTGGCATAGTGCAGTAGTTGCTCCTGGCTCTGGGGCTTCAGCCTGGCATCCTGCAAGGATGTGTTTGCAGAATAGAATGGAAAGACCTGAAAAAGCATTGGTAAGGGCTGGTCAGATATTGAACTGAATTCTATACAGAGAGCATATCTTAAGGGCTGGTGATCAGCTGATGACTATTCAAAAACATACTATCAATTTCTGTAAAATTTACCTCTTACTACACCCATCCTTTTATACACCACAAACACCAATGTGAGGTACCAGAAATATGCCCCTTTTTTTCATGGTCCTGCTTTTTCAACATTTAAAAATGAGATTGCAGCAGCAGGCTGCCCTGCTGGTCATAATGTTTTTATTGGAAGAATGTTAATTTCTTACATTCTTTGGTAAATCCTCACAACATTGCCCTGGCATCAAGCAGGGATGAGAATAATCAGCTCATTTAAGAGTGTTTTATAGTCCTGCTAAAATTGTTTACCAAATGCTGCAACCCAGTTCTGTCGCTTTAGAAGTTTTCATCTAATGTGCAGACAGGTCTTTATTATATTACTCAACTGTACCTGCTTCTGATTGGAAACAGGTGCTTCATATCTTCCTATATCCTGAGCTTTAAACAGGAGTCTCTTACAGGATCTTTTCAACATTATCTGGCTGCCAACTTTAACAAACTTGTGAATTCTGTCTTTCTAATGGTTCAATCTTGTGCCATATATTTGGTCCCTTCTTCAATTTTTATGATTTTTTAATATGTCCTAGAGAGGAACAGGGGAACAAGAGCACAGATTAAGAAGCTACAATGCAGATCTCCTCCATACACCTTTAATTCTACAGTAAATTTACATTACTTTAAGGTTTTATATCACTGTGTAGCTGGTGTGAGTACAGATTACATCTGGAGTGCAGCAAAGGAGGATGAGAGTGAACTAAGCTTCACATGTGGTATAGACAACAAGATAACTGCAAAACCCCCATGTTTATCAGTGTAATATTTTAAAACCTACTTCAAAGTGGTGGACCAAAGACTGAATCTTTATGGAAGTTTCCAGAAGTCTTTAAGAAGACAACCAACTTGCTATAGACCTGCTGCTGTCAGCATTTCACAGACTGCTTCTCTGCTAGAAATATCCCAGCATCTAAATGAATAGATTTAAGATTATATGATCCTACAGAAACCTGGTAGTTCTGTAAAAGCTAGAGAAGGAAGGTGCAATTTTAGGTTTAATTCAGATCAAACTAAAGAAGAGGCTGCTTTTTGTTATTCAGCTGAGCAAAACTTGGTTACTTTTCTTCATTTATTTCACACAGATTGTTCAGGTTTGTTGCATCTGAATTAATATTGCCTTTCATTTTTATTGCCTGAAATAAATTTTATTTAGTTGTTATGGGATGACAACAAAGCTTCAAGTAGAGTTTATTGTCTTACAGGAAAAAAAAGCAACAGTTTAGAACTAACTGGTGAAACATGCTCTAGGATATCAATAAAGACTTTGGGGTTCTTTATATAGACTATAGGATCATCTCTGCTGGAAAAATGGATTTGATCAGCAGTAGAAATTGAAGACACTTTTCTAAGCAACTCTTTCTGTTAAAATGGAATCTTCTTGTATTGACTTCTTAAAAGAAAATGTAAAAATAGAGAGGATATAAGAAGCAGCTGAAATCAAATCACAGTTTATTACATCAAAAATCACATCAGGCCACAGCAGTGGCAGATTTCTCATAATTTGTCACCATCAGTTCTTAGCAGTTAATATTTTTCCCACTGTAAATATGAGGAGCAGAAGAATGAAGGAGTGTTGGGTTGCTTTCCCACAGCCATCCATGAAGGCTGTGGCAGTACAGAGGTGTGCACACACAGCTCACAAGAGCCAGGTGGGCACTGCAGCTATTGCACCTTTCAGCTTGTCTCTGAGAGGGAAGAATGTGCATCTCCACATCAGCAGTCTGCAGTGAGAGCAAGCAAGCAATGTACTTACACGTGCCATTCACTGGATAGTATTTTGCAGTTGTGTTCTTCCTCCTGAGAAAAGTCCTGCTAGTTCCTGGGCTTTCTGCCCTGGAATACTATTTTTATTTCACTACCAGCGGGAGTCCCAGTGCCAACAAACAAGGGATTAGTTCGAGCAGCAGGCAGACCCCATGGCTCAGGATTTCTAAGCTCAAGGCAGGCAGCAAGAATCAGCTAGAACAGTGTTTTCATTGACTGAGCTGCAAACAAGTGATGGAATATATATAAATTATGTTCTCTCCTGTAAGAGAGACAGTAGAGTGACGTATAAGAAGCAACCACAGAGGTTTGAGTGGGAATATCCATTCCTGCATGCTTTCCTAAGGGGAATCGACATCCCAGCTGGGGGGAAGATTTGAGTAGCTGTAGCTCACTTTCAAGCCCACTTGGAAAGAAATGGCAAAAGAGCTCCTTGTTGGTTATTTGTTGAGATGTGTTTTCAGTCAGTATATCTCCTAATAAAGCATCTTTTTTTTTTCTTGTGTTTTAGCCAATGGTTTCTAATATATAATTGTCATACATTTGGTATTTAAACCCTGGAATTCATTCAGGTATTTATAGTTTATGCTGAGATTTTTCAAAACCTGATGCTATTTTTATATGCAAAGTGAGATTAGAAATTCTCATGTTTTATTTGTAGCTGCGTTTCTTTGTTCCTAGCAGAAAACAAAAAACCCAACTGTGCAGACATGGAAAATAAAATTCCTCTGTCCTAGAGCATGCTTGTTCATTTTGTAACAGGTGGATACAACAACTTTTGGATAGAACAATTTGGATACAACAACTTTTGTCCTTCCTTGTTTTACTAAAACACTTCAAATAAGTGGATGCTTTATGAGGAGCAATACTTTTGTGTTGGATGTTGGAGGTCAATTGTTTTTTCGCAGTAGAGTTTGAAAAGAAAGCTGTGGCCAGCTATTAACTGACTTGCTGCAGTAATTGATTCATATCCCTTGTCTAGCAAGGGAAAGACTAGGAAGCATAGTTATTGAAAAATATTATTAGAGCAGTACTTTAAAGGTCAGGTCAGATCTGGCATTTGGGTGATCTTTTATTTCTCCAAGCCTGTAATGACAGGCTAATTTTCCCTGAAGCTCATCTGAAGTCTTAGCCCTTCACTGTAAATTAAATGTTGCTGAATACTGGGCTGGAGAAACACCAAGGGTCTGACCATTTCAGAGAAGGGAAGGTGTGTCTGGTGGTGTGGTGCAAGTGCTCTTTGTTGAGGTTGAAAATATTAAAGCATAATGAGGTGTGTGGGAAGACTAATTGTACAAATGGAAGAGTAGAAATGTAATGATGTACAAACAGTACAGCACTTGTAGGTATTGTGTGTGTGTTTGTTTAAACATGCACCCACTCACATATTGTTTGCATAAACAGAATATAAGAGCATCATACACTGAGAAATTTGGAAGGTGAGTGAATTATGGTTGCCTGTTGGAAAACAGTGGTGAAGTTTTCAACTTCTTACTTTCCTACTCTTTGGAGCTCCACAGTGCTATGGTGCCAGAGGTCCCACCCCATGTTTCAAAGCTTCTGAAAAGCCTTTCCCTTTAGACTGTATTTTAGATTGCAATGGTTCTTAAACTGTCTGCACCTGTGATGTTCTCTGCATGCAGCAGTAACCTGAGGAAAGAGGTGGTTTTATTTGACTCTATTTGGATGAAGAATGTCCTGAGTGTGATATATTGGGTTATAATAGCTGCAGTGTGAGACATCAGGTCTGGATGTGCTGTATTGGATTATGATAGCTGGGACATTAGACTTCTCTTCTGATGTTAAAGTCTATTCACTAAATAAACATTTGTGTGCCAAGTCACATACTTGTTTGTTCCCTCACTGTGTTTATAGGTAAGCTGATGCAAGGTGAACAGCAGGATGCATTTTGGATCCCACAGTAATGATCAGGTGGATAGTGCTGCCCATGCTGGGATTCAGCCCTTGGGGAAAATCAGGGTCACTTCTACTGTGCTGATCTCAGGCTGACATATAGTAGATGTGGCAGGTACCTACCTTGTGCCAGTGCTTTTTCAATGGCATTTATTTGGTAAGCAGCTTGAACTGTCTCATTGCTGCCAGACAGTGCCAGGGCTGAGCCACACTCACAAATCATGAAAATACCATTCAGTAGGGGATACTTCATGTGACCTCTCCTCAAATGTGCGGCTGTATCCCACAGATTATGGCTATGACAAGCCATGAAGAATTATTGATGGTACACAAAGGATTTCTCAGTTCTTTTGGAGTTCTCCACTACAAAATGCATTTAGCAATTACTGTGAAAATCACAAGGTCCACATGTTGCTGCTTTCTATTTGCGTATCAGTCAGCCTGAAGATTTGTGCCTTCGTGGAGGTGTGTGTTTGGTATTGCCTAGATGTAATTAAAAAGAAGTTGCTTTGTTCCTCCTACTTTAAAACCTGTATTTTCCTTGAAATTTAAATCTAGGATAAGGTGACATGGTAGGGAAGATCTCTTCTGTGAAAAGGTTTTTCATCCAGTGCTTTATCTTGATGATAAACATTGATATAGTGCTATGCCAGCTGCATTTTGCTTCATATCAGTCACATAAAAATATCTTTTCCCAGTTACTCCCCTTTAAGCATCTTGAATTTGTAAATGGAAGGGAGGCTTTTTCCCCAGACCAGATGAGTAACCTCTGGGCTGATCTAACCCTGCTATCTGGGTACCATACTGCTAATAGAGGAGTGTTGACCCTGTCTTGTTTGATGCATCTTGTGAAAAGGTATTCCAATGATACCCTGACTTTTCAATAAATACAGTTCACAATTTAGATGAAAAACATACTTGCTTAAACTTTCTCAATGTCACAGATTGTAAAAACAAGGAAGACCTTCACAGAAAGGAGTAAATCTTTTGTAGTTCACTGATGACAGCCTGCTGTATAGTATTCTTTATGGATTTAGAGTTTACTCTGTGTTGTTTATTTGCACAGAGGTAGCAGATGGGATTGAAATACCACAGGGTGTGTGTATATAAGCAAATACAGGTGCTTTGTAACACAGAAAGCAAGAGATGACAGGTGAATGCAAGTAACACTTAAGGGCAAAAGTAATGATGATAGGGCTAGAGGAGGTCGCAACAGACTGGTACTTTACAAGAAAAGATGGGATTTGGAAGGAAAGCTTAGGGAGCTCTTTGCAAGCAGGAAATAAATGTCCTAAGCAGCAGTGTTTGTTTATCATTATTCTGTTCCACATTATGACATTTAGTACCAGTTGGCCCTCACTCTTTCTGTTTTTACTGTCGTGATTTGGACATTACTGAGCGTAGACAAGTAGAAGACAAAAGGCCATTCTCTGTTGCCTTCCTGGTGCTCTTTCACAGTTCAGTTCCTCTGGGAATAGTTCAGAAGATACACTGCAGCAGAAGACTTGGCACAAGACGAGAAAGTTGATTGGGTTTTCTCCACTTATTTTTTAAGTGTCTCTGGGCATATAATTTAACTTTTCAGTCGTAAAATATGAGCTGTTGCCATTGGATGAGGACTGCTTAGATGACTGAATAAATCATTAGGATAGGGCATCAAAAGACCCTGCTTCTCAATGCCCTGTGTCTTTAAAGTCATCTAGGTACTGAATTTGGTAGCTGATTCCTTGTGTGAAGAACTTTAAGCATACCGAGTAAAAAGCACTGAATAAACATCAACTGCTGTTTTTGATGATTTGAGATGTTCACATTCTTCTTCTGTGGGCAGTGATGGGCACTTTTAAGTTTCTGGAAGACTTTGGATAATGTGATTGGTGCTGAATTCATGCAATCACTTGCTGTGCAGCCATACTGGAAAAAGATCTTTTGCACAAAGTCTTTTGAAGTTGTAACCTTTTGCTCTTCACGCAGCGTCCCATCATCTCGATCTGTTGGGGTCACAGGGATTCCCGCCTGCTGATGGCTTCTGGGCCTGCGCTCTACGTTGTCAGAGTGGAGCACAGGGTCTCCAGCCTGCAGCTGCTGTGCCAGCAGACCATTGCCAGCTGCCTGCGGGACGACAAGGACATCAGCAAGCTGACCCTGCCCCCTCGGCTCTGCTCATACCTCACCACTGCCTTTATACCAACAATCAAGGTAAAAAGAAAGAAAAGGAGAAAAGTGTTACTAGACCTGCCCCCTCTGTAGTGCTCCTTAAGTGGCAATGGCTAAATTATAAGGTTTTATCGTTTTAAAAGCTTTCATATCCTCTTCAAGACTCCACTGATGCATTTGGTGCCTATTAAAAATCTGAAAAGAAGGCTCACACATGCTGACCTGCATTATTCCATGGAGATGGCCTTTCCAAGCATGTTACAAGGGTAAAATGTGCTGGTGACTCACAAAGACTTCTGAAGAAGCTCACACTGGTGATAATACTCTGTCCCAGTTACGGGGGGGGATTCACAGGAATAAAACTGTTGCCTCTGTACATGTCACATGAGTGCTTATATTGCCAGGAAGGTTAGGCTTAAGACCTGGGGCTGCCCAAACATTTCTACTAACAGTAAGTTCTGCTCATCCTACTGCTCCAACAGTGCTATGGAATAATGAACCAGGTATCACCCCTTTTCCTGTACCACAGGCAAAATCATCTGCACAGCCTGTTTGTTTCATGGTTTTGCCCTCAGTAACATCTTGGGATTTCCAAGCTATTTATCACAGCCTATAAACCAGAGCATTAACTGGCAAAAGCTTGACATTCAAACATACATTTTGTGACTTTTTGTGTATGTGTTACAGCAGTCTCTTGAGCCAGAGGTCCTTGTTAAAACAATGCAGAGCTAAAATAACTAATTTGAAATTGGTGGGGCTGGCCCAGCTTAAATGAGAACAAATTATGTCTATGAAATAATAATTCATCATGGTTCCATTTGGGTGCTGCTAATCAAGGCAGTTTGTGCAATTGCAAGTCATTTCATTTATCAAAGAACAATAAATGCCTTGCTGTAACCATAACTCCTGGATCTCCAAAGACGCAGAGCATTTATGAGACTGGAAGTCTCCAGTTCTTTCTAGTTCTTTCCATCCTTCTCCCCAGGATGCTTTCCATGTTGTTCCAGAGCCATCCCTCTCTAGAGCATCAGTGACAATTTCCTGGCTTGTCAGGGAAGGCATGGGAGGGGACTGGATGGGCTGGATGCAGGCAGCAGTTGGCTGGGAGCCCTGGTGGGGACCAGAGGGCAGTACAGGGACACATCCTTGCCAACAGCCCTTGTGTCACATCCTACAGGAGATGCCAGGATGCAGAGTAGTTGTGGAACTTCATAACTGAGAGGTGGAAGCGGGGGTTCCAGAAGCCACGTGCCTGTCCTGTTCCATGGGTGTTTCTGGAGCCTTGTCAGCACTTACACTTTACCCTGGCTCGTCCCCAGTCACCCACTCAACCTATGTTGTCAGCCATGCCTTCAGTGCTAGGCAGGGCACCCTCTTCCCTGTGTACATTCCTCTTCCCCCTCCAGATTGCAGACCACATTATAGGTCACTCCTCACCCTATGCCCATTTACCATGTTAAAGAAGCCAATTTTTTTCCCTACCTTTTTTTTGCTTATATTTGCATTTTGAAAGAAACTCTGTTGACTTATACACATGAATAGTATGTGTGTCATACTGGCTATACTGTCCTAGACAAAACGAGTCCTACTGCTTTAGGACTGAGTTTTTCATGGATTAATACAGTGTGCTGGCAAGCAGGGCAAAGTAACCCAAGCTTTGTGCTTGTATTTCTCTACATGGCACACAAATAGGCCCTTAGCTAGGACGGGATATGTGCTTGGAAGTGATATAAGAAGTACGAGCTTCATTCAGAGTTGACAGCATTGTAGCATAGTGGCATAGCATGTACCAGTACTAACCAGGAATGGGATCTGAGTGTCCAGGTTCACCTGGAGGGCCTGCAGGAGACAAGATACTCTGATACTTGACTTGAACACATTACTCAAGTTCAAAAAGAAGTTTCTGGAACTTGAAGACAGGTTTGTTGTCTCATTCAGTGCTCTGACCACAGGTTCAACCTTCCTTTTTGATGTAACTAGTCTTAGTTTTCATTTTCTGTGTACAACTAACTAAATAACACACAGCCACTCTGTCTTGCATGTGTGTCCTGCATAACTCATGAAGTAACCTGTACTAATCTTCACCTGCCAAATTAGAGATGGGTTAAGTTCAGTTAGTTGCATTGGGATTAAGTCACCACAGAAAAAAACCCCAACCAATATTAGAAAACTTTCTCTTTCCTTCCTTTGTTTAATTAAGCCTCCCATCCCAGACCCCAACAATATGAGAGATTTTGTCAGCTACCCAACAGCTGGTAATGAGCGGCTTCACTGCACCATGAAGAGGACAGAAGATGACCCAGAGGTCGGTGGCCCATGTTATACTCTGTACTTGGAATACCTTGGGGGACTGGTGCCCATCCTGAAAGGACGTCGCATCAGCAAGTTGCGGCCAGAGTTTGTCATCATGGATCCTAAAACAGACGGAAAAGCAGGTAGAATTCAGTTGTTGCCCTGTATAAAAATGATTTAGCAATACTTTGGACATTGAATCCTCAAGAGTTTTAAAAAATACATATATGCAACATGGATGATGGCATCTGATATTTTTTCTGAAGTGAAAAAAATCTTTAGCGTGACCTAGAAGCTTCTGAAATTATACCCTGCTGCCTTCTGTTTTACAGAAGAGAACTTCTTTTATTCTGAGTAATGGAAAATAGATTGCTAATTAGCAGAAAATATTCTTTAGTCTCAATTTCAAAGTCAATTGAATGGTGTTCATCCCTCTGAATCAAGTTCACTTAAGTTCAAACCATTGGCAATTTAGAGTTTGAAGGCAGAGTGGAGAACATTTAATTTTCCTCTGCAAAGTTTTATTTCAACTGCTGCCTGTGGATCAGGTTTATGCTTCTGATGACTGAGAGTTATAATTTATACCAGTTTTCTGAAGCATCACTTAAATTTTCTGGGGCCTGTCTTGATAGATGAAATCTATGGAAACAGCTTGATTTCCACTGTGATTGACAGCTGCAACTGCTCTGACTCCAGCGATATCGAACTCAGCGATGACTGGGCAGCAAAGAAATCTCCAAAAATCAGTCGAGCTAGCAAATCACCTAAACTCCCCAGGTAATAATGTCTTGGATATTCCTTCTTCTTTTTCCCCAAGTGGCCTCTCCTCCTCCCTTCTTCCCCTGCCTCTCCTTCCCTCTCTTGACACCTTGTAAAATGAAAAGTAAACTCCTTTGGGCACATAGGAATTCTCTGTAAGATTGGGGTCCTCTACAGAGTAAAGTTCTGGGGTGATCTCAGAGATTGGCATAGAGTTGGACTTTGGGGAAGATTTTTGGGATCAAATATAATGGGAAACAATAGAGCACAACTTCTCCCCAGGCAGTCTCAAAGAAAGACTTTATAAACTCTCCCACCTTTTCTTTTTTTTTTTTCTCTCTTGCCACCCTGGAATATATTTAATCCTTCAAACAGACCGGTTTTATTTTTGTTACATTTCTGCCAGTGAGCTCTTTAGGTGCTTGAGCTGGTGATCACGTCCTCCCTTGTACAGTGCGAGGTAGAGATAACTTTTGGCTTAGGGTAAGAACACTGACAACATTTGTGGAGCCTTGGTTTGCTGTATACTAACATGAAAATCTGTCAGCTGAGGTGTCACGTTCTCATTTCTTGTGACTTTGCTCAAAGTCTGCATAACTGAGATCATTCATCTCTACACCTTTTAGGGATTAGTGGAAGATATATTGTATCTGGCAGAACTGCAATGAGCTTTGTTAGATTAATTAGAAAGCATCCAGTATGATTTACTGCGAGTGTGTCAGGTCTTCTTACCTTCAAATTTGACCCGTAATTCTCCATCCTGTAGGCTCTACAGTCTTCGTTAGTCACTTTGAGTACATCCTACCAGTTGTCTTCTTCTTACATCTTTCCAAAGACAGGAGTTTTGTGCATTTTAGCTTGCCCATTGTTGTTTCTAAGTATTGCTTTACCTGCAGAATCAATATAGAAGCTCGCAAATCTCCAAAGATGTCACGAGCTGCACAGGAGATCTCAAGATCGCCAAGGTTACCAATAAGGAAACCCTCTATTGGTTCACCAAGCCTGACACGAAGAGAGTTTCCTTTAGAAGATATTACTCAGGTATTGTGCACATTGTTACCATACCTGATTCAAATGCATTTCTTTCACAAGGCATCATGTTGTGATAGAGATCCAATGATCAGCAATAAAAGTTTTCATTAAATTACAATAAGTAGTTAGAATGAGAGAATTGCATCTTGCAGTTCACTACTAATGTTTGAAAGTGCCAGTGGAGTATCAGGTGTTGTTTGGTAAGTACCAGGACCACTTACTTTTGTCAGTGTGAATTCCTGTGAGAGGTTTTATTCTAGGCGATGATGTTGGCTTTTTGAAAGTGTATGTGAAAACACCTCATCAGTTTCTCAGACCCAGAGACCATAATTCTCTGCTTTGCTAGGGATTGCAGAGATAAGGAAATGTTTGCTTCAGAGGACCACATGATCTGTTTCATTATTAACATGAAACAGTCTTAATTGGAAGGAAGGAAAGGAATTAGCACTTTCTGCTCTTTGTGGTGTTCATGTCCTCTGGGCACATGAAACTTAGCAGGCTGTAAAACTGTCTGGGTTGTATATTTCATTAATAACAGCCTGTGTTCTTTTAATTTTCTTCTGTCTGGTTTGGTTTTTTCTATTCTCTTGGTTTTTTTTTTAATGAAAAAATCCAGAGCAGTTACACTGAGATAGGACCAAAAGCCCTTCAAATAGAGCAGAAGACCTGAGGCTTAGATCCTGCTTCTGATACTGGCAGCATAACTCCTGGCATTTGAGAAAAATCTGTTGGTCTTTCAGACCCATAATATGTGTACCATGGCAACAGTGGTTTGGGAAGTTGCTTTAGGAGCTCCAGGGGAATATATGTTTGTTGTTATGAGTAATTAATTTCTGTCTTGTTTATTGTTCTATAAAGTGATTTATGAGCATGGAACCAAGGGGCAGGGTGTATCACTCTGGGAAATACAGAATAGCCATGGTCCTGCTGGGCAGGAGCAGCAAGTGCTGGAAAACAGACCTGTTCTCACTAAGCAGGCATTCTCCACTAAGTGTTGTTCAGATCTTCAATAGCTTTAATCGCCCTGTGGCTGTTTCATACATCATTTTTGATGGTGTTAAGATATCAGAATGACTCTTCTTAATGGCTGGGTAAAACTGGTTGCTACATAGGCACTTGAAGCTGTTTCAATACAATAAAAACAACAGAAACTGAAATTGCATTATCACTTGCAATAGCTTGATTGCTCTGCAGTTTTTTATTAGAGCTTGATACAGATTTTATCAGGTAAAAATTATCTTGTTTTTGTTTTGCAGCACAACTACCTTGCTCAGGTCACATCTAATATCTGGGGAACCAAATTTAAAATTGTGGGTTTGGCTGCTTTCCTACCAACTAACCTTGGTGCAGGTAAAAGTAAACTTGATTTTTTGGCGTATCAAATTCTTTCTACCAAATGAGAAACTTATGCCCTGAGATTTTTTTGTAGGTGACCAAAAGGCTTCTTTAACAAAGCACTTATTTTCTGTGAACAGTGGGGATTAGATTTTATTAAATTCACTGTAACTAAAGAAGATTAAAATCTATAAATACAATAATGAGATGATCAATAAAATGCTAAAAGTCTCACTTGTAATAAAACAGTAAATTAACGTTTGAGCCCAGACCTCTCTTTTGACAGTTTATTTGAACAAAACCCACACAAATAAAAAAAGCGTTTTGCAAGAGGACTATAAAAATAATAGGTTTTAAGTTACTGCAATAGAAGCATAATTAAAAGTCAGATTTTTATAGTTATTTAGCTACAGATTGTACAAAAAAGCTATTACAGCTTCATACTCAAGATTCTTCAAGTCAGTGCAGAGCCTCATCATGTGGTTCTCCTGCTGGAGCATTGGTAATCTGGTAGCCATCATTAAAAGCTGCAGTTGTCTATCAACCTTTTTCTGGGTAGGCCGGTTCTACCCAATAGTCCTATTGGAAGGAAGAAGGCTGGATAGAAAACAGGGTACCACCTCGCAGAACTGAGCTCTGAAGTGAAGTGTTAACACAAGTCTAGTAGTTTAATGAGCTCTTCAGAAAACTCATTTTGTCCTGTGTTGCATTATACAGTTGGGCCAGGAGTACTTAAAGGTGCCCTGGATGCAGAATTAGATGGATAGTTTTTGTGCCTATATGGAGTGCTGTCAGCAGTTACATGACCACAGGTCATTCTAATTCTCCCACTGCAGACAGGGAAAGATATAAGTGTAGAGTAAATGCATTGTGATACTTCTTTCAAATGTTCTCCCAGTCTCCCATGGTTTTGGTCCCAGGGATTTCCTGAGCCCAGTGGTATTTCTTTGTATGTAGTAGCCATCAGCGGACTTCCTTCCTGAGAACTTTCCAGTTTCCCCCTATAAGTTGGTAGCATCCTGTAGTGAAAAGTTTCCAAAATAGAATGGAAAAAAGTACTTTCCTTCCATAAAATTAGGTGTGAATACAAGATGAAGTAATTAATTTTTTAATTACAGAGATGCTACTTCCATTTAAAGAGAAATAGCTGAAAGCAAGATCTCTTTTATCCCATTTATGCAAAGTGTTACATAGTGATTTGACAAATAATGGCTCGCCCATGCACATGTATACAGTAAATAACAATATTCATAGCCCTTCTGTCTGCTTTGAATTGCTTCTTCCTTAGCTTTACATGCTATCTGTGTAACAGACTTTTTTGTTGCTTGTTATATTCTTTCTCTAGTAATATATAAAACCAGTCTGCTGCATCTGCAGCCCAGGCAGATGACAATATATCTCCCAGAAGTGCGGAAGATTTCAATGGACTACATTAACATGCCTGTCTTTAATCCAAATGTTTTCAGCGAAGATGAAGATGATTTACCAGGTAAGGAGGAGCTGGAGGGCTGTTGTGTTGTGGGTTAAGCTAGGTGGAGGTCAGGTTGGTTGTGTCATGGTCCCCTTTGGTAAACACACAAATCAAAATCTTTTAGTCTGATGGGGTCCTGTAGAACTGAATTAGAATAAAGCTAATGTGTATTATGGGCATTATTTTCTATAATATGTGGAAAATATAATCCATAAAGAGCTCTTTAGTTTCAAGTTCATTGGGAAATTAGTCCTCTGCTAGGAAGTCCATCTTAGTTTGCTAGGAATTCTCCACAGACAAGAGAATAGGACAGAATTGTAATGTGTTAGAAACCCAAACAGGTTGTTCTTGAGACCTGATAGCATCAAAGCACAGCCAGCTGATGGGAGCTTGGATTGGAGGGCAGGTTCCCATAAAACTCAGCCACTCTTTGAAAAGAGATGAATGCTCATTTGGATTTTTATCACTACTAAGACGTTAAAGTAGTAAAGCGGTAAACTTTAGCAAAGCAGGATCAGTAAGATTTTTTCACTTCACTGCAGTGTGAGGTAGCAGAAGATTTAAGCAGTGTAAGGGGAGGTTTGGGTGCAGGTGATGTGATGTGGGAGGTAAAAAGACTGGAAGTACTCAAGACCTCCTCCAATCAAAACAAAATCATCATGCCAATAAAATTAACAAATAATACAAAGTAAGATAAATTAATACATTTTCAGAATTTCCATATCACTGAGGGATTCCTGTTGCCAGGTCACAGGTTTTTGGAACTATGGAAGTGGCTGTCATGCCAGTACCCTTTAAAGAGGAAGGAGTGTGAGCACTGCAGAGCTATTCAAGACTTGTGGTAAAGTCTACTGAAACAAATGGAAATGTTCTCATTATTTCAGAATAGGGTTTCAACTGCTGACAGCAGCAAAGCTTTTATCTGACCCAAGCATCAGAGTAGTCTTCTGGACTTCTAAAGAAATACTTGTATGTTTCAAATTAAGCCCCTTTTTTCACAGTCTGGGGGACTTGGCTTGCTTAATTTCTGTCTACATGATACTCACCTGTAGTATGTGAAGAAAGTAATAGAGACATTGGTGATCGTATATATATTATTAATAGGAAGCACCCAACATTTGCTATTATGAAACATGGTCCAAGCTGTCAGAAAGTAATATAAAAACTAAATAGAAAAGAAGAAAGTTAATACAAAATTTTCACATCTCTTCCTGAAAATTGGGTTGACTCTGCACTAAGAGATGAAATGATGCTCATAACTGCAGCAACACCACATAAAAAGAGAGACAATTATTAGGGACTCTTGTAACAGCTCTTTGAGAGGGCTAGTAAAAGAATCATACTACCCTGTCCTCCATAATACCCTTCCTCTTGTCCACTTTTTCCTTTCTAGTTTCTTCTGAAAATTTATTTTTGACTTAGTAGATGGGGCTACTTAAATCTTCAAAAATGTTTTTGGGGATATCCTTTCTAAAGTCTGCAATAAAGGAAGGAAGTACCATATACTAAAGGAAAAAGTATTGCAGGGTAAATAATAATTACATGATAGATTAAAAAAAATGTAGTAGAAAGCTGCTCTTGAGCAGTGCAATATTCATAGCGAGGTACACTCAGGACAGGTGTTTTTTAATGTAGTCAGTAAAAATTTGGCAAGACAAATGCACAGTGAATTGATTTAACTTACAAAGTATGCAGACTTATCAATTAAAAACCATTGGAGATATGAAGAAAACATTGGATTTAAACACTCAGGAGTATTAAGCAACACCACAACAAATGATATTTTGTTGGATAAGGCAAAATGACAGCAACATTTGGGGTTGCTCAAGCCAAGCTAACAATTAAACCTCAGGCTCTGGCAGCTAAATTGCTAAGCCTGCAGGCATCAGGGTGAAAGTATGACCTACCAGCCAAGCACAGAACTGCCTTAGGGTCAGTTAAGTTTGGCTGTTGGTCTTCCTCTAAAGGAATGAACTGAACTACCATAAATATTTGCCAGTGTAGCCACAGTGCTGTCTGTACACCTCCCATGTTCATGACTGGTGCTGATAAAAGCCTGATGTTACCGAAAATGTAATTACAGGGCATAGGGAGATGACTAGAATTTTAATTAGAAATTAATTAGGAACTGGGCAGCATTTGGAGGAGTCCTGACTAATGGATCTCTTACATGATCTGGTCTTGCAAATCAGAGATCTCCACAGATTTTGGCACACTTAAATATGGATATAAAACTGGATGTGACACTAGATCCTGGGTCTTTTTTACTTCCACAAACCTACTGATACAACTCACTTAGCAATTTCTGTGGGTTTTTTTATAGGAAGTTTAATACAAAATAACTTGCAATATTCTTGGAAGTTCTAATATAGTATTTACTGTTTGCCCTCTTTATTCTGTTTTGTTCCTTCTTGACTTCTGCACCTCTACTTGGATCCAGTGTCCTCATTTTCCGGCTCCAGCTTTTCAGTCATAGCTCCTATTGGGATCAACCACTTTTTGCAAAAGGAACTGCAAACAATTGAACAATCTTCACACTTCTGCTCAAAATTATGAGAACTGCTTCTTGCCACCACATGTGGGAAATTTTTCCTAATATACATGTGCTTCTTTAATTTCTGATTGCAGCCTGTCCAAACAATAATGCTGCAGTCGCCCTGACTACAGTACCCATTTCTTGAATCTTTTTGGCTCACCATCTATTTCCTCATATTTTCTCCTTACAAATCTTCTGAGAACATTTTTTAGTTTTGTCTGCATTTCATTCTGTCATATTACTCTCTCTATTTCAGCTTCCTTCCTGATGCACTGCTGGTTGGTTTGTCACCCACTATACTCAGCTTTTCCCAGCTATTGTCTGTGTCCTCCAGCTCTCCCAAGCTCATTGAGTCTAGGAACCTTATACTAGATATTATACAGTGCCTTTAGTGCAGGTCTTCAATTTTCTTTGCCTCCACTTCTTTTATTTATCTGCTTGTTTGTTTTGTTCAATTGTTTGTTGGTGTACTTACTATCAAAAGACCCTCCCTGAAAACTAATAAGTCCTGATTTAGCAAAACTTACTGATTTGAACAGAAGCAGTTAAAACCTGATGATGAGCGGATGCTAACTGATAGCGTGACAATCCATGGGGATCGTAGTGTAGGCTGAAAGCGCCTTCAGAACTTGACCTCTCAAGTGTCACTCGCAGGAAGCGGCTGTAAAGTCGATCACCTGCTGTTACAAGTAGCTCTTGTGCGATAGGAGTCACGGGAGACGGGTTGGCTTACGTGTTCCCACTTAGGTCTGATCCATGGCGTTTGGGAACAGGTAGCAGCCCCTCCGGGCGCAGCAGAGTCCGTACGGGTAGCAAATAGTTTGAAAGGCCCCTCGGTGACTGGGGCAGGCCCCCGGCCCAGGCCTGCCCGTGGCAGGGAGGGCGCTGGGGCGGGGAGCGGAGGCGGTGGCGGCGGTGACTCTCTGTGTTGTCCCTTGCAGTGCCCGGCGCCCCCGGCGCGCCCGCCAGCAGCCCGCCCTGCACCGTCAACATCCCCATCGCGCCCATCCACAGCTCGGCGCAGGCCATGTCGCCC
>VYXD01000212.1:939609-972956 GCA_013397195.1 Hylia prasina
CGCCTGGCCCCCCGCAGCCGCCCCTCGACCTCTGCCTCAAGAAGGGGGAGTTCTCCCTCTACCCGGCGGGGCACTACCAGACGCCCCTGGGGTACGAGCGGATAACGACGTTCGACAGCAGCGGGAATGTGGAGGAGGTGTGCCGGCCTCGCACCAGGATGCTCTGTGCCCAGAGCACCTACACCCTGCCGGGCCCCGGCAGCTCTGCCACCTTGCGCATCACAGCTGCCGAGAAGAAGATGCAGCAGCCGTGTGCCAGCGCCACCTTGAACCGGCTCACGGTCCCCCGTTACTCCATCCCAACCGGGGACCCACCGCCCTACCCTGACATTGCCAGCCAGCTGTCCCAGGGCAGAAGCATGGTGCAGAGGCTGGACAGCAGTATCATTCATGCTACTCTGCGGAGGAACAGCAGAGAGGCAGCCCTGAAAATGGCTCAGCTGATGGATGGTCAGAGAGCCACCTTGCAGCTTCCCCCTAAGGCCAAGAGCAACATTGTGTCAGCACAGTACCAGCAGAGAGTGCCCACAGCTTTGTACACCTGCAGCCAGTGCAGCAGTGGCGGCGCTGGCAGCAGCAGCAGTGCGAACGCTGGTGGTGCAGGCAGCATCGCTGGTGCCAATGCTGGTAGCAGCACCTCCAGTGTTGGTGGTATGAGACCAGATCTGAGCACAGGGAGTGGCTCCCAACACAGCTCTGTCATTGCTCACTCTGTCAGTACTTCGCCTCTGGCCTCCCAGTCCTCCTACAGCTTGCTGAGCCCGCCTGACAATTCCCGTGACCGAGCGGATTATATCAACTCCGCTTTCACGGAGGATGAGGCCCTTTCCCAGCACTGCCCTGTGGAGAAATCAGTGCGGCACGTACCTGTGTCCTTGACGGAGGCTACCCTTAGTGTAAAACGGCCACCGCCGTACCAGTGGGATCCTATGGTGAGCGAAGAGATATGGGTTCCTCAGGAAAGGACATCTCAGAACTCAGTGCCCAACCCTCTAAAACCTCCTCCGCTCATCATTGGTCAAGCTCAACATCTGGATATGTCTCGAGTGCCATTTGTTTCCCCTAAGTCTCCAACAAGTCCCACTGCCACTTTTCAGACGAGTTATGGGGTTGGAGTCCCTTACCCAGGAAGCTACAGTGCCCCACCCCTTCAGGGAATGCAGGCCCCCTGCTCCCCCAAAGAAGCTCTGGCCCCAACACAGTTTGCACAGCAGGAGCCCACAGTTGTGCTTCAGCCAGGTTATCCATCCAACCTCCCCTATTGCCCTTTGCCACCCATGTACCCGGGAAGTAGCACTTGCTCTAGTTTACAGCTGCCACCAATCGCCTTGCACCCATGGAGCTCCTACAGCGCCTGCCCACCCGTACAGAACCCCCAGGGCACCTTGCCCCCCAAGCCGCTCCTCGTGGTGGAGAAGCCAGTGATGTCTCCTCCGCCAGCAGAGCTGCAGGGCCACGTGGGCACAGAGGTAATGGTGGAGACGGCAGACACTTTCCAGGAGGTGCTCTCCTTGACAGAAAGCCCTGTTCCTCAAAGGACAGACAAATTTGGCAAGAAGAGCCGTAAACGCCTGGACAGTCGAGCCGAGGAAGGAAACGTGCAGGCTATCACTGAGGGCAAGGTCAAAAAGGAGGCAAGGACACTGACTGACTTCAATTCACTGATAGCCAGCCCTCGGCTGGGGAGGGAGAAGAAGAAGGTCAAGAGCCAAAAAGATCAGCTGAAGTCCAAGAAACTAAACAAGACAAACGAGTTTCAGGACAGTTCAGAGAGTGAGCCGGAGCTTTTTATCAGCGGGGACGAACTGATGAACCAGAGCCAGGGCAGTAAAAAGGGTTGGAAAACTAAAAGGAGTTTGAGGACAGCCAGTGAGCTGGATGAATTCAAGTGCCGGAAGGCCAGTGAGAAGGAGGACGGGCGACTGGGAAGCCAAGGCTTTGTGTATGTGATGGCCAACAAGCAGCCACTGTGGAACGAGGCCACGCAAGTCTACCAGCTGGACTTCGGAGGGCGGGTGACCCAGGAGTCGGCAAAAAACTTCCAGATTGAGCTGGAAGGACGACAGGTAGGAAGGGGTGGCACACGCTTGCTGGAATGGGGGCCAGGATGTGGGAAAGCTGTGCCAGGAATAAGCTGTCTCTCATGCTGCAGAGTGCCTTCTGCTTGTGTTAGCTGTTCCACAAAAAAAAGCTTTGCCATGTGGTTGATAAAAAACAGCTGTCAGAGGTCTAAGTTCAGCACGTAGGGTGAAGTTCAGCTGTAAAGTAAATATACAAAATATGTTTGGTCTTATTGCAGTCAGGCATGGGAACAAGGGCCTCCTTTAGTCTGGCTGGCTCTCACTGCTGAAGGTTTTGTAATAAACACAATAGGTCTCCACAGTGGTAGCTGCACTTGCCATCAGTGATGGTTGTGGATGTCAGCTAACAAAGCAAACAGTGCTCCCTTCTTGCCCTGCTCACAAAGATTAGCCAGGCAGCAGGTAGCTAAGGCAGTTAGCTTCCCTTCACAACAAAATTTAAACTTGTGAGCAGCTACCAGGCGCCTGGGGTTGGTTCTTAGTGCTAGAGGAGGGAGGCACTGACCTACCCCAGAATGAAGTGCTCCTAGGTCACTTTTGAACCGCCTGTGGGTAGAAGGGTCAACAGCTAGTTCAAAAAATCAAAATAATTTTGGCCAGAGTGGTATGTTACTTCTACTACAACCAAACCCAGGCTTGTAAGTGGTGCTAATTAGCAGGATGCTGGACTGAGACTCAGGAGGCTCATATTTCCTCATATTTATTTCCTTGTCCAGCTGTAAGTCACTTCTGGTTTACTAAAGATATCAAGGCTCACAACTTCCTCTGATTAAAGTTGGGAGTTAGATGTCTTAAGTATCTGACATGCATGGCCAGTGGTAGTCTCTTGGTTTTGCTTGTATGAAACAACAGCTCAAAGGCAGCAATCAGAGCCATTTGTACCCCTTTCTTCTTCAGTTAAATGGCTGTGGATATGTCCCCATGGGCAGCTGTGCAAAACCACCCAGCCAAGCGTTTTTCTTGCTGGGTGTAACAAAGCCTGCCTTGACTTGCACAGTCAGTCCCCATTCTAGCTCAAGGATCTTCGCTGTGGAGCAAATAAAATTTGGCTTTCTGATGAAGCGAATGAAAAAACAGTAATAATAGGCCAAACTTCAGATATTCCCTATGGAAGAGCAACGAACAACCTGAATAGTTTTGCTTTTTTTGCATTTCAAACAGCTCTCACTGCCCTTTTGCTAATTCATTCTCGCTGTAATTATGTGCTAGTGAAGATATTTATGCAGAGGGAAACAGAACTGCAAAGACTGAACACCTTATCAACTGTGAAGTGCTAGAATGAGGAAATTGGTTATTCCCCTTCCCTGAAAGCTCCTTTCATTGAAAACAAAAATCTGTTTCCCTAATGGGTTGACAGTAGGATATTTCCAAGGGAGAGACTGATATTTTCCTGCAGGAAGCATGATGCTGGTGTACCCACATCTGTTGAAGTAATTGGTGACAAGCTACTTAAATGCTCTGTGCAGTCTAGCATGTTTTATCAGTTTACTCTATGGAGTCAAACATTGCTGTCAAATACTCTGTACAGACAACAAGTACAGTGCTCTCACTATCCTTTGGCATCATACCCCATTCTGTCTGTAGCTCCAATCACATTAACTGAGAAGGGGAGGTGTTCATACAAATGAGCAGAAAAAATTCGCTCTTGTTCTCTTCTCTGTTTCCTTTTCTGTGGTTCATTTTTTTTTACCTTGTTCTCTTTTCCCTTCCTTTTCCTCTTCCCCTGCTTCCCAGGTGATGCAGTTTGGAAGAATTGATGGCAATGCTTACATTTTGGACTTTCAGTATCCATTTTCTGCAGTGCAAGCCTTTGCTGTTGCTCTGGCTAATGTGACTCAACGCCTCAAATGAAAAAGCAGAGACTGGAGAGAGGAAAATGTTAACCTTCTCATAAAGTCCAAACCGGAAAATGTCAGGGCAGCCTGCTTTAGGTGTGCAGAGATGCCTGGGAGTTAAGAAGGCAGTAAAACTGGAAAAGTCTCTTGGTGCCCACCAGAAGGGCATTAACTCTAATCCGTCACGGGGTGGAGGGTGGGGGGCTGTTTTCTGTTTGTTTGTTTGTTTGTTTGTTTGCTTGTTTGTTTTCCGGTTTCTTTTTCTTTTCAAGCGTTGTGCTGGGTCTCAGAAAGAGCGAAGGGTTGAGAACCATTCAGTGTTACGTGGAGAACTGTGGCTTTTGGCTTGTTGTGGTGGTTCTGCTGTGTGTGCTACAGTAGCTGATGTAAGCTCATGGGGGGATTAAAACAGACTGCTCTTTTTGATAGACTGCCTTATCTCATGCTATTCTTTTTAAAACAGGGAACATGACTTTTTTCTGGTCCAGTTTGTACTTCTACTACTAAAACATCAGTGATAGCAGCAAAACGGTAAAAAAAGGAAAGAAGCTATAATACTTGAAGACATGTTTCTTCTCTGATATCTGCTAATAACTGAGCACCACATGTTCCAAGGAGGCTTAAGTAGGTAAACTAATATATAAACAGTGATGTATTACTCAGAAGAGAAAAAATTGTTGCCAGTGGGTGTTTGTCATGGTTTAGGAATGGTATTCTCCAGTTTAGTGTTTCCACCAAAACACTCCAAACCATGCACCACTCACTCACTGCCCCCTCCCTTTTTCCCTTCCCTGTAGTGGGATGGAGAAGAGAATTGGAGACACAAAAGGCAAAGATCACAGGTAGAGAGAAGAACAATTTACTGCAAACAGCAGTGAAATAAGAAAACAAACAGTAACAGCGGCAATTTTAATAACAGAGAAAGATTCACACGTGTGTGCTCACCACGGGGGAGCCTCTGCCAATACCTGACCATGCTGCTCACTGTGTGAGCTGCATGGGACCCCTTCCCACGGCCCGAGAAAATGATGGGAGGTGGTATAGAGTAACCTCTGCATTCTAGCCATGTGCTCTCCTGGCTACTGCAAAAATTAACTCTGTCCTGGCTAGAACCAGGGTTTGAAAATCCACCGTATCAAAGAAGATGGTATCTGCTTGTTTTGTATGCTGTTAAGGGGGGGAAACATCTTTCAGTGGGTGACAAGAAGACAGAGGAGCAAATAGTTACAAGCATTGCTTCTTTTGTAACTGGCATAAGCATCTTTCAGTAGGTGACAGAAAACTGGAGAGGAGATAATCATGAGTGTTGCTTTTTTGTTCACATTGTTCAGCAGTATTCTGTGATTTGGCCTGTAGCTGGGAGAGGTACAGTGTGATCAGATGTACCTCTGAGGCTGTGCCTCTGCTTGCTCCTCATTTCAGTGTGTTTACACCATGTAAACAAAGCTTTTCCAGCAAATGAGAAGACCCAGTGTATTCAGTCCTCTTAGCAATCAGTATCAATCAAGTTCTACAACAGTGCTTGAATTAGGAAGGAGACAGAAGTGTAGCAAGTCATTACAAGAAGAAATTTCATCAGAGAAGCAAAATCATTACAGGAAACAACATCATGGCTGGCTGGAGAACAAATGAGTTGAAAGAGAAAGGAAAAATTGGACAGAATCGTATCTGTTGTCACCCACCTTGCTACTTGCTCCAGCTAAGCACAAGAAGCCAGTGTTTACATGGAGTGTGACAGAGGAAAGCTTAGTAGCAGTAGTATGACTGTGCAGTTTTCTCTGGTGCACATGCAGACCTGTTGAGCATTTCAGAAGGTTGCTTGCACATAAGAGTTTCTTTGTTGTCCATCTGTTGTGCACATGTTTATTTGCTTTTTCTCTTTCCTCCTTGCCAGCATTTTGCTACAGAATATGTTTTGATATGAAAGTAGTTTGACCAGTAATACACAAACCCCCAAACTATTCATATAATTATTTGGACATTAGATTACAAAACATCACAGCAGATGTTTTTCAAAAGTTGATCTTTAGAAGTTAAAGGACCACTGGGAAAAATTTGCTGGTTGTGATGTCAACAGCTGCTTTGTCTTTTGGCCACAGTTTAGCTTCTTTACTTGAAAAACTCAGTATAATTTAAGATGAATATGTGTGATTTTTTCTCTTTGTTTTTCTTGAGTCCTAGTAGCAGGGCAGATGCATGTTGTATTTGATTTTTTCTAGAGGAACATTTCACAGAAGACCCTGCTGTAGTAGAAATTACCAATATGCAGTGAGCTTCTAACTTGTGCTCTGCTGAGGCTTCCAGAGCTGTACAGCACAGAGGAGCAATGCCAGTAGAGGAGTTTCAGAGAGTTGCCAAAGGAGGTGATGAGTTAGATCAGGTAATGCCCCTCAGGGTAGGTCCAGGAAAAACCACCTGTGAGATGTGGTGTCATTGGAGGGAGGAAGGAAAAGTAGGAAGGAAGGAGTGGGGCAGTAGATGGTACCATGCCTGTATTATCCCAAAGCTTAGCAGCTTCTGCTTGTGTGTGGGAGTGGTCAGGCTCAACATTACCCTGGGCATCTATCAGATTGTGTTTTCTTTAATTAAGTAGTTTTGTTTCTGTTAATTGTCTGGGCCCATTTGTGTTCTTTTTTACATGCTTGATTTATTCAGCAGTTTGAGTGCCCGTATGTATAATGTGTGTGGAGCAGAGGAACTGAAATAGATTTGGTTCTGGTCCCTTTAAAATCAATGGAAATGTTTCACTTGTTGGTTTTTATTGAAGAAACACTATTAAGCCCTTTGTCCATATTGAGTTATAAACTGTAAAAACAGTAGGTTGAATTCTTAGTCCACTGATTCCAGTACACAAGGAGGGAAGTTGGCTGATGAGAGGCCTCACCTGCCCTAAGGTCTGTGCTAACCAGCTGTACCCTTTTCAGTGTTTGACAGGCACACAGTGAACACTGTAAGACAAGAAACATACCAGGGCTGGCTTGTTTGCTTGCTGAGGGAAGGGCCACTTAGTCATGTGTCAGAATTACTCAGCTGGAAGAACATCCATCACCAGCCAAAATTATTAGGATGTGGAAACAATGTGAAAGTTGTTTTCTGAAGAAAATCTAATCTAAATAAGGACTTCTGCTTGCAGTTTCTTTAACCTTCCAGAGAACAGTATTCCTCTTCACTTTGTTCATTGCCAAATTTTTCCAGTTACTAGTAGTTTTATTCTAACGGAGAACCAAGAATTGAAATCAATAAAACAAGTAACAGAATTAGTAGTTTGGATTCATTGGTCCAGGTCATGATTGCATCCTTCTGATGGCACTCACAAAATGCCCTGACATAGAAAGAGCTCTGGTTCCTGCCCCAGCAAAGAACAAGGAATAATTACCAAAAAATCGGGAAAATAATGCTATTTCCAACATCCTTTCAATTTACTTATTAGAAAATTCTGTAAGATAAGATAGTATTTTATCTTTTTGATGATAATTAAGCTGAGTCTAATTAATTATTTTAATATGTAGAGAATCCCCAATATTTGAGAGAGAAAATACTCTCAAATAGATAGAATTTTAATGAAAGGAATGGCAAATACATCGGAATCTGAGTTTGCAACTGGATCCTAAATTATAAAAAGAACAACTGAAAGTAATTTTATTTTCAGTTGAGATACAATAGAGGAAACAAATTCAAGAATGCCCCCAATTAATCACTTAAATCCTGAAGACTGCTGTTGGATTCAGCCAAAAGATAGATGTTACATTTTCTATTTTGTTAGTAAAACCCTCTTTTTCTGAAGGTAACTTAAGTTATTCTAGGAAGAATGTAGCAAAGTGGTCAGAAATAGCTTTCTTTTATACATGCAGTAATTTTCACAAGTAAAGGATGTTTTTTTCCAAAGCTTATTTTTTCAGTTGTGCAATAATTTTAACAGTCTAGGGAGTTTGTTTTGTTTCTGTTGGGTTGGTTATTCATTTTGTTTTAGTTTGGGTTTGATTTTTCTTTAGGGAGTTTTGGGTGTTTTTTTAAAGATAATTTAATGCAGATTTCCTGTTAATGTCCAAAAACCAAATTATTTTTCTTGCATAATGTAATGAGTGATTTAGGGTTATTTTATTACTATGTATCAGTGAGTTATACATGCTTATTTATATTTAAAGAGCATCATTGCAAACAATTGTTTGCTAGCAGGTATATTTTGCTGCAAGAAATTAAAAATGCTTATAGGAAGACCTGGTTTTGCTGGATAATATGCAAAAACTTCATAATGCAGGCAAATTTTTTTTTTGGCAGCTAAACGCAATGAGTTTGCTATGGGGAACTGTGCAGACTACAAAGAGTCTAGATGAGTTCTTTGGGACCTGCAAAAATCTGTCCTCTGTTTTCCTTCTTTATGTGTAACTATACTTTGGTTGGGAGTGGCTTAAAAAATAGAAGGCCTGGTTTTCTTTTTCTTGAGGTACAAGATAAGGTGGGTTACGTGATAAGAGAGGGTATGACAACATGGGCTGTTTGGAAGGAGGTCACTGTAATTTAGCCGGGTTTGGTGATGGCACAGTTCAGTGCCAGGTGGAGGTACAGGCAAACGAGCTTGGAATAAGCTGAGTCACAAGGAATAGTGTAGCAGTAGAAGCATTTTCCTCTGAAGCATTTTCCTCTGCTCAGCCTAACAATGCTCCTTCTTCAGCTGGGCTCAGCTGGTTCCAGCACCGCCACAGTGCTTCTGGCAGGTGCTGCACGGAGCTCATGGAGCTGTGCCCTGACGCTGCCTGCAGCAGCTTTGCCTCTTCAAGATGCTCCATAGGGGACCTGTTGGAGCAGGCATTCCTCCACTCGTCCTTCTAGGCCTGCTCCAAGAGCAGCATGAGGCTGCCATGGAGTTTGGCTGCAGCAGCTTTGGGCAGAGAGAGAGCCCCGATGCCAGCCAGCAGCCGCGGTGTCCATCTGAAGTCAGAATCTGCTCTGCTGGAGTTGCAAAAGGATGAAAACAAAAACCTGGTAATTTTGAAAAAATAATGGTGATATCCTCGAAATAGATCTCGAAGAGAATCTAAAAATTGATATTTAAAGCCTGGCATGAATGGAGTGGCAAATTTTAGCTTTAAACAGTAAGAATACATGTTTCTGCAACATCCTAAGAAACTATGAGAAGGTGGGGGATGACAGAGGAAAAAAAAGGAATTACCACATTAGCAATTTTGCACTGAGTTCCAGAGACCGCAGTAACATGTGCCGTGGGCTGCCTGAATATCAGTAAATCTGCACACAGGCTCATCGCAGTTACAAAAGTTTTCTGTGATGCAGCCACAAGTAAAACAGGTTTTTTATGAAGATGCGTGAAGGTCTACAGGTGTCAGACAAGGATATCTAACTTTGCTGAAGCCTTCAGCCTAAACTTTCCATAGATCCAGGCTTTCCTTGATGTGTCTTTTTAGTGTCCTTTCAGAAATTACAAACAGATTTTGGAGCTTGCCTGATTGTTGCCTCAGACATTCTGTGCATTTGCTTTTTGCAGCCTGATGTGTGTGATCCTGTTACCTTGGTGCCCTCTGACCTCTCAGAAACATTTTATATCCTCATATAAAAAGATCAGCAAGTGCAAAAACTGATAATGAAAGGGAAGAGAAGACATGGTAAATTTTCATTAACTTTTAAGAATGTGTTTCTCAGAGCAACAATTTAGAAATTGCATGTCTGCAGGACCCAAATTACTCCAGACCAGTAAATCAGATTTAGAGATTGGTAAGAGATGAGACCCTTGTGTGGCATGCTGACAGAGGGCCAACTTCCAGCCTCACTACATGGTTATACCAAGATACATAAGAGACCAGAATCCAACCCAAAATGTACTTCCCCATTACTGTGTGATTATAAGGTAAAGATGATTTGTATAACCCATACATCCACTCAAGGAAATTATAGAGCATTAGCCAACAACCATGTTGACAGCTTAGTAAAACCCGCCTTGAAGAATGCTAAAAGTAAAATCCTGGCCATGGGGTAGTAAGATTTTTGACTTCTATTCCCATTTCTAGGATTCCATCACAGGACAGGAGGGCAAGCTGTTTATGTTATTTAGAGATTGGCATAATAGTTTTCCCAGTGCAGGAGAGCAAGTCAGCTGTACTGCTTACAAAAATGGGAAAATCCTAGTAGACAAATTGTTTTTTGTGTTCATGTCTTTTCCCCTTCAAGGCACAAACCTGCATTAGTAAATAGCAAGTTAGAGTTGTGCTGCCCTCAGGAGCAGTCTGCAGGGAGGCACCACAGGTCCTCTTTACAGGATTGGAATTTACATGCACCATTCTCAAAGGAATAAAATTAATTACTACTTGTGAACGATGGTCTCTGTGATTTACTTTGTCTTTGTATGTATTTAATTTTATTCTTTAAAAGTCCCATGGAGATGTTTTAAGATGAAAAGACTGCTTTCCCTGTTGCCTGATGTCACTGAAGACGTATCCGGAGTTTCTTTGAGCAGTTTCATTGTTGCTGCATCTAGAAAATTTTTAAGGCAGAAGCAATTAATGAAACAAAAGAATGAAATAAGATTCAGTGAAGCAATTCCTGCCAAGAAAACTAAAAGCTTCACCCTTTAACTTTTGATTTTGCAAATGAATAGGTAATGAGAAATTTGTGTTTCAAGGCAAATTGATTGTTTGGGAGCAGTATGCAAGTGCACTGGTTTGCTGACACAGAGCTGACTGCAGGATCAAGAAAACATGATTTTGTGAGACAAAATTAAATAAATGAAAACACCAAATACTTACCTATCCAGAGTGTACAGTGAAAAAATTAGATGGTGTGATGCCAAAGCCTGCCAGTCTGTTCTTAATCCTCTGGTTTACAATTTTAAAATATGGACTGATTCAGCAATTCTAAATCCTGACAAAGGTTGTCTATTTTTGGAATTTTCTCTGACTGGCCAAGTAGGTGGCTTAAGGTACAGATAAAGACTAAAGTAATGATAAAAGAGAAACATTTCGGAACAGTGTGTAGACACCTGAGTTTCAAGCATTTCACAGGAATAATGCTCGGCCAGTAATTCTTACCTATGTTGTTTGAAGCTATCTGTTCAGAACTTTTCTAACTTGCCCTTTGTTTTTTCAGTTTGCCTGATACTTGTTTTGCCTTTGGTTGCTTTTCACTTCCGTTTCACTGTTTCAGCATTCACGGCTTTTTTTCTGTTTGTGTGATGTGTGTTTGGGGAAGGGTATGTCTGTTCAAGATCTCATTGTTTATTGTAGATAAAATATATGGTGTTGTGGAATAGCATGGGGATGCATTCGATTGAAAAGGCACTGTAGTGTTTCCTGAAAAAGAAGGGGAGTTGCATTTGTTTATAAATGCATTATTTTGGTACTATAACTTTGAAAGTGATTTGGGATTTTTTTTTGTTTGGTTTTTCTTTTTTTTAAATTTTTCTTTTAAATTTAATGAGCATAGAGTCATGCAGGTGCATGCATTCTTAAGTGAGCAAGCCCAGCATGTTTTTCTTAAGGCTTTTGAAAATTTGGTACACCATTTGTGAACTTTACTTACCTAGACTAATTTTTAATTATATTTTTTTGAATCTCCTTTTTGTTTTTTCCTGACTACCGTGGTATACTTGGTTTCCATTGTACTTTAAAACTACCCTGATCTGCCTCTCCTTTTATGTATCTTGTGTAATAGATTTTGCAGGAGGTGCCTAGAAAGTATTGTTGGTTTCCCTATAAAAGTGTGGTTTGTCCAGATTCTTTACTGTCTACATGATTGAGAGATGGACTGATTGCCCTATTTTTCCTTGATGATTTGGAGTTGTAAGAGTTGTCCAGCTGTTGCTTAATAAAATTTTGCAGACTAGAAAGTTGCTGATTTGTTTCTGTTGCATTCTGCATCTCATCAAGCTTAAATACTTTTAAATCAGATGACAAATCTGTGCTGGAACAACCTGAATAACAGCCAGCCAGATGCCATTATGCTTTCTCTTTTCAGGAGCCATGCCCACAAGTTCCACCAAACGTGGCACGGGTACCAGCCCCATCATGCCTTGTGTCAGTCACGTGGGAGGGATGGATGGCAAATATTTTGTGGTGGTAATGTTCCTATCTGCCTGGATATCAGCTGGTTCTTGTGATATTTCTACTCTGCTTGCTTTCCTTTTTAAGGAAATTACTTTTGGGGTTTGTGGTACTTCTCATTTTGTCATTGATAAACTGAAAACCTTAACGTCACCATAAGGGATTTCCTCTGTCCCGTCATCTTTAACAACGTGAAATACGATGGCCAGTGTTTATAAAAAAAAGCATTTTGGGAACAAAGGAAACAACGAAAAAAGGTGATAAAGTAGCTTACCTTGCCTGATAAACATCCCAGCTATGGCACAAATGAGAATATCCTGGCATGGATCCTCATAATGGACCCAGGTTACCACTGGCGTTTTGCAGGGGTCTTTGCCGGATCCTCACCTTACACCATATTCATGGATGGCTTAAAAAAAGTTTGAACATTGAGCTACAAAGTTTATTGATTATGTGAATTATTGAAAATAGTAAAGTCAATGGCCAATTGTCAAGAATCTCAGAAAGTCTTCATGAAACTTGACAATGAAATGGCAGGTGAAACACAGCGTAGGTAAATGTGAAGTGATACACGGGGGAAAAGAAAATCCTAACTTCGCATTTGCAATAGTGATCTCTGTTACTCAGGGGAGACCTTTTGACAGAATGATAGATTGTGCTCTGAAAACATCAGGTTGGTGCTCAGCAGCAGTCAAGAGAAGAAACTAAAATATTGGGAGTGATTGGGAATAGAGCTGACAGCAAAGCAAAAGATACAGGATCACTGTATAAAATTGCAGTTCCCTGCACTTCACTGCAGTGCTGGTCCCCTTGTCACTGAAAAGGGAGAGATCTGGAGAAGATTCATAGAAGTGTAGCAGAAGGCACAAATCAACGTCTACATGAGGAATTAGTGTGAAGCCTAGAACCCTTCACCCTGGAAAAGAAACAGGTTAAAGGAATTGCTAGAGAGCCACCAGAACAGGAGTAGTGTTGAAAGGTGGATAGGGATTACCTGTTGTCTTTTCCTGGAGAAAAACTAGGAACTATAAAATGAAGTGAAATACTAGGGGGGCAGAAAATCAAACAAAGGAGGAGGTTCTTTAAGGAAGTGACTAGCAAAAGCCATTCTGTCAAAGGATGCTGTGATACAAGGAATTCACAAGAATTCAAAGACTGGGAAAGTATATGAATGAGCAATCTCCACTGGGACACGAAGTAAACTACCACAGGAGTTGAAAGTTCCCTGACCTAAAAATAGTCAGATGCTGGGAGATTATTAGGGGAAATGCCACGTGAATTTGCTCTGTTGTCATTCTTCCCATGGAATCTGCAAATGGCAATTGTAGGGGACAAAACACTGGGCTTTACTGGAATTTCACTGTGAACAGTTGTCACTGTACATCAGCCTTTCTAAACCAGGCCTAAACCTGGAGTGTCAGGCTCTGGGAAGAGGAGAAAAGGAAGACTTACAACCTCATGCCTGAATGCTTTGTGCTGTAGTTGTGAAATGTCCTCCTCTAGCTCAGGGAAGGAATGCTGGGGCTCTGCCCATTAAATCTCAAATAAAAGTGTTCAGATTTATGCCTACTGCTCAGCTGAGGGATATACCAGGATTATCTGATGAGTTTTCAGATCAAATTGAACTTCTGCTAAAATTTACAATTTATGAAATTAATTGTTGAGTTTGGAGACAGAGAAATGGAACAGCAATATAGGTCCTGGTCATGGCACTCTGCTTCGCCCTTTTGCTTGTTTGCTTTGGCTATAGTGTCAGTGTTTACCTGAATTAGTATCTGGCCAGATGAGCTGAGCTGATTATCAGAATTTCCTTTTAGATCACGGTTCCAGAAGTTTTCAGGTTTTTCCTTCGTTGTGGAGGATATTGACTTAAAATATACTCATCTTCTGCTTCCCTGCCCTTTTTGTGTTAAGTTGGGGGTGTTCTTGCAGCTGCAGCACTGGTAATTGATTCAGTCACAGTAACAATCTGTATCTGCTTTGCTCAAGGGAACTGAGCAAGTGCAGTTTGGTTTGTTGTTCCAGCAGGTTGGTTTTGGAATGCCCCTTTCTGCTGGGTGCAACCAGCTAAATTAGCACATGTTGTCACTTGCAGTTTGTAAATAAACATCAAGCTTGTTGCATCACCTTCTCCACATGTTGGAACAGAAACGTGAATAAAAGAACACGGGAGCTGTAACTGGCTCTGGAGAGAAAGGAGGCATGAAAGGAAACAAGCAGATCTGGGGAGGTGGTTTGTTGTGGGGAGAGAGCTACTGAAACATGCCTGCCTGGAAGTAGCAGGTGATGCAAATGCAAAATTTATCCGTAACAGGGGCTGCAGCAAACAAATAAAATGTAGACCTTTTGGAAAATAACATAGGATGGTCCCTGTGATTGTTTTCTGATCTTGTAGAGGGACTAATAGCATTTACTTATTTATATATGATTGTGGTTGTTGATAAGAGTAAAATCTTGTTTTTATGATTTGAGTGAAAACAAGAGCGATTGATTTATGCCTACTGCTGGCTGTTGTAGAGGTCAGGATGTGCAGGCACTGAGGGAACAATATTTAATCCAGGGCTTCTAAAAGACAAACTGGTAATACAGCAACTATACATATAATTAAGTTCATATATACCATTTAATAACTACTGGCTAGATCATTAACTTTTTCACCAAGACAGGTTATTGCTGTTGATGTTCTCTCAGCAATGACATATTCCATTTTATAGTGGCATTCCTACCAAAATAACTATTGATGATAAGATGGCAGTCTTTACTTACTGCTAATTTTTTCAAAAGCAGCCCAGCTTTCATTATGCAATTTTAATGGGATAGGAAGCTAAGTAATTACTAGTTGTGAGAGAGTTGTACAAGATCAGAAAAAAATCCCCCACAACCTGGAGCACTTCATACCAATCACGATTCATCTCAGACCTTTCATCTTGCTCCTATCCATTATAGATGTCTAATGCATATCCTCATTTTCAGTTCTGTTTAAAACTGACAAATTTCAAATCTTTGTTAGATCAAAGGGAAATCTATTCATCTGGGGGAATGTTTTGCTTTGTTGCATCTCCTGATACTTTATCCTTTCCAGCTGTTCCACATTTTCTGCCATGTATCACTTCCCCATGGACAAGGAGGAAAGTTAGATTTGAACTCCAGGAAGTAACATTTCTTTGTTCTCCGTTCTCATTGCTCACTGCGGCAGTAGTCCTCTCTCTTAAACCAGGAGCTGTTCTTTTTGTTGCAGTTTTTGTGAGATTAATTTCTTCCATTTTATTTTAAAGCCATTTAGATATTTTTAACTTTTTTTGTAATCTGAAAGAATGTTTATTTTAGAGAAGAGTCTGTATAAGGCAATTACAGACAAAGGAAGATGCTAAATATGATTTAAACATCATGGAGTTTTCTAATTGCCTCACGGAGAGACAGCCAAATGCAGTCTCATCTGCAGAAGTCATGTAACTGTGATTTGACTTCTAAGTGACTTCTCTGTCTCATTTATAATTTTTCTAATAAGGAAAGCATCCTTGTTTTCATTGGATCTATGAACGTACCTTAGGACTTTTGTCCTTAAGCTGATGTGGCAGCTAGTGTCATCTGAGGTGGCAAAGAGCACATGTTGTCACTGGTAGTTTGTAAATAAACTTCAGGCTTGTTGCATCATCTTAACAGGTTTTATTTGTATAGCTTAGAGGGTGTCTAAAGCCACGATTCCAGTTTTGTTCATAAACCTACTGCTAGGATTGTGATTTATATGGTACTAATAATTTTACCCAAAGTTTAAACAATACAAAGGTTTTAGTAGGTTTGTGTCAAAAGAACACAAGTGTGAAAAGAGAGGAGACATCTTTCTAAAACCCACAGCACATATATAATTCACACTGGAAGTTCTGCTATAAACTTCAGAAGTTCCTGATGCTGATAGTGTCCCCTCAGGCCATAAATGGAGAGAGCATCATCTGGAGAACTGCCAGAATCCACAATTAGATTCCACTTTTGGAGATTATGGAAAACTCAAGCAAGAGTAAAATGACAGAGACTGAGACACTAGCATCAGAAGCACTGCAGTTTGTGCATGACAAAAAACTTCTCCAAAGCACAAGGCAGTAAACCTGAGAAAGGAGAGGTTTCTGGGAAGTCAGGGAAGATGTCGTGGGATGGGGGACCAGTAGCATATGAGGCAGAATGTCAAGTAAGGATAAAAAAAACCTGAGTGGAGGCATGAGCATAAATCACTTGTATTCAGATATATCAATGCAAAATCCACAATGATGGTCATCCCTGACATCATCACTAGAAAGACAGTGGCCATCGAAGCTTTTTCTTTGTGGAAATTTTTTCTGTGTGAATATTAAATGTGAAAAGAATCAAAATACAGTGGTAAATGGTGAGAATGATGATGTCATGTCTAAATATTCTGAAAGAGAAAATGTTACATATTAAGAGCAATTCCTGTCCCATAAGAAAGTATCTTTATTTATTCAAAGAAAATAAAAATTAACAACCTCATAGAAAGACTGCTGGCATCTCTGAATTAATAAGCAAGCCAATGAAGAAAAGATCCTAAATGTGCACAATAGGTCTGAAAGATTAAAACATGGGATTCATGAAGATAAATCCATATTTATGATGTGCCAAAAGCTGTTGCATTAGTCTACTATATGTAGATTCCTGAGTGCAAGACACAAAGTTGAAAACAATTTCATCAAAAGAACAGATGATTAAAATTACTTTGACAACTGACGATACCAGGTGATCAGTCTTTAAATTAGATCTCTACATTCTTTTGGAAGAATCTTGGTGTGGCATGCAACTGAGAAGTAATCAGCTGAAGAAATTCAAGGAGCAAGATGTGCAATGAAATTTTCTCTCAAGATTTCTAAGTTAGATGATAATTATATGAACGAGTTAGTAATCATACAATGCAACTGACAGCCATTGTTTAACTGATTAAGATAACTCATGAAGAGTTGGTAAATATGACTTCAAAATATCAGGTGGGTGTTAAAACTTTGCTAGAAAAGTTTGAGGGTGCAGTGGTGTGAATGAGGCAGATTCTGTTAATCCATTTACTGCTCAACCAATTTCCTCTCTGGTGTTGTTGATAAAATATTAAAATCTGTAAAGTTAGGGAAGAAGAACGTAATGATACTGGGAGAAATTGTTTTAGACATGATTCAGCTGCATAGAAACATCATAACTGGGAAGCCAAGTAGAAAAATAAGATGTTTTCAAGAACCAACAAAAAGAATGGAGTTGGAAAGTACTTAGGAAAGGACATTGGAGGAATTTCCTAGAAAAAATAGAAATTGTTGTACAACACAGGGAGATTAAGGTTTCCCTGTGTATTCTGTAGGCACTGGCAACACTGGATTGTTACAAGTGTGATTCCTGCTGATGTCATTGTCTCTGTAACTACAGAATTAATTTAATCCAAAGAATGAAGTGATAGTTAAGTGTCGGCATCATCAGGCCATTAGCACTAATGAAGCTGCAAAATTCGTGGAATGTTTGATATTTCCAAAAGATGGCAGAAGAAATAGAAAGGTTCAGATTGATGCAACAGAGGGCCTGTGTTCATTTCAAGAACAGAACTGTGTAGCAATGGAGAAAGGTTTTTAATCCCAATCCTCATCAAATTTGTGGCAAAACAACCACAATTACCACTGAAGATGTATTTGTGCTTGAACTTAGCCTGGGATGCAGCAATTTTATATCTTAGCCAGAATACCTGATAATTGAAGCACAAGCCTGGACAAGATTCACAGGCATCTATGAAGTCAAATGCTCCCCTGAGGCTGATGTCTGTGGATCTGAAACAAGCCTATTTGTTTTGCATGGGATGTTGACAGTGCTGGGAATGAGGAAGAGTTGGGAGGCGGAAGACTCATGCAGGTGCAGCACCAAGAACTGGAGACTTCATCAGATGTGAGGTGAAATCCTATGGTGGGCAATACTTGGTGTCACTTGGTCTCTTGTGCTAGCCTTTCTTCCAGAAGGGGTGAAGTAGGTCCCCTCTGGCTGTGGGCATGTGCTGTGTACAGTTACACTGGAATTCAGAGGCAATTCCCGCAGTGCAAACCACTCACTCAATGCTGTAAGGTGTGGCCAAGCAACTGGCACCCAGCAGAATGTGGACAGTGAGTGGATGTCTGTGTTGTCTATTTAGGATGCTTTTAAATAGTAAATGTATATAGTTCTTATTTTATAAATTATTGATTTTTTACTGATAAATATGTGAAGCTTAAATGTTACAGTGCAAAAAATATGTTGCCAAGAGGGCACCATTTTTAAAAGCTTAATTGTTACTTTGAAGCTACCAAAGGCTGTAGGATCTGAAAAAAAAAAAAATCTGGCAACACAGATGTCTTCAAAAGCATTATTAAAGTTAGCTTCTTCAAATGACACCAGCATCTGAATTTTCTGACCTTGGTTCATTGACTCTGTGAGCTGAGTGCTGCTCCCAGGAGCTTTACATGCAGCAAGCTCACCGAGTTAGCTGGATATTCCTCCCAGGTGCTTCCTCGCAATGACTTCTAATGCAGTGACAAAGAGAAGCCCTGTAGCTACAGTTATCTCTGCTTGACTCAGAGTGACTGAATAAGCCAGCTTTTCAGCATTCTAATAGCTTCTCTTTTATTGCCTTGTTCTTTATTTCCCTGGATGTATTCATCGAGCCAATTAAAAAGGAAAAAAATTAAATAAAACCAACTTCAACACAACACTTTGGCTTTCCAGCTGTATTACACAGAGCAAAACAGAGAGCCTCAAAGGAATTTGATATATTGGTGATGGTAAGGGTGGAAGAGGTGGCAAGGGTGGGCAAGGGCTTTTCATGACACAAGATGAAAACATCCACAAAACAAACAGCAGTTCCTGAGGTGCAGCTGTGGTAGGAATAGGAAGGTAGGACGGTTCATCCTAATTCATTGGGCCTGCATGAATTCACTGAGAGGGAGTTTCCCATGGAGCAGGTGATGATCAAAGATGCAGACTGCAGCAGTAGAGACTGAACATAACCTTTGGAAAGCCAGAGATCAGAGAACTACAAGCTGCAGCAGTGTCATATAGTATGTCACAAAAATAAAGTGACACAGATCCTTGCTGCAACAGAAGTCACATGGGGCTGCAAAGCAGTGGGTTTCAGCAAATTAGGGAGAGGAATACTCATTGTAATTCCCTGAGGGACCAGACAGTACACCCACAGGCAGCCAGAAGAGACAGCTTGGATCATCAAAGAATTTTGAGTCTTGAGAGCAGTGCTGAGATGTGAGAAAGCAAACTGTTGATTGCTCATGGTACAACGAGGAGTACCCAGGACATGGATTTGGTATAAACTGGAATCCAAAGAACTGTAATTGTAATACTTTTCAGCTCTCTCTTGTGGACAGCAGTAACTGTATGGAATCCTACTATAGCTTGAAACATACTGCACAGCCCCCTAATTAAATGCTTCTAAAGAAATTTCCTTTCTCACATAAGAAAAGTGCTGAGGCATTAGGCAGTGTATCAAGAGATTCAAAGTTCTGGAGCCAATTCTACAGTTTTAGCTCTAAAGAAAATCATCTCTCTCCAAAGTACATGAGGTACAAAGTACGTGAGCTAACTTTGAGAAAAAATGTGGGAGTCTAGCAGCTCTACTTTGTCACCCTGAGTGATGCAAGATGGTATGACATGCTACTTACTGTGGGAGAACATCTTGCTAGACTTGGGCACAGTTAACACCTTCCTTCCTCTAAAGCTCAAATACATGGGCAAATCAAGTACAAAATTAAGTCTCCTGCCAAACTCATTCCTCAGTGTAGTTAATGACTTGCAGTAGTAACCAGAACTGATCTGGGTCAGTTCATCCTGTTTCAATCTTTTTTGAAGAGTTGAGACTGGACCAGTTTGTCATCAAGAGTGGCACAGTGCAGGCTGAAGAGAATTCCAGCCAACTGGTGGGAAGTTCTAATGTATTTTGGATAGGCTGATATATTCTGGGAGCCTGACAAAATGCTTAGCTAACAATATTTGGAAAAAGAAAACAGGCAGCAGGAAGTAGACCAGCCATGCAGGCAAAATAATAAAAAGGATTATACTGGAGTCAGTTGAAAACTGGAACATAAAGATGTAAACTGTGAGAAAGTAGTTTTAAGTCATATATTATTCTGGAGAAAAGAGTTCCTATCCCACTGTGTCCTTTCACACTCTTACTTGAGGTTATTATTTCAATTTGTAGATAAAATTTTATTAACATGGCATTTGATAAAATAGTGCCTGATGTTTCAATAAGGAAATTGTCAAATAGTTGATGTTAATGAGGTGGGCTTTAAATGGACTGTGAATGAAACTAGAGATCTTACAAAGTAGCCTGCAATGAGGAATCTTTGCTGAGTGGAGTGTTTCTGGTAGGATTTTGCAGAGACAAGTACTACATCTGACATTAAAGAGGGCACAAAAGCAGATCTGTACATGGCATAAAACTGCTAGAAAGGCAAATAGCACTAAGGACAAGGCAGTGAAACATTACTGACAAAATGCATTTTTAATGCAGGCAAATGCAAAGCTATGCATTTAGGGGCAAGGAGTGTGGCCGTGTCTTCAAAATCAGTAATTTAGCCCTAAGAGCTGTGGAACGCATTTGGATCCACAGGTTAAAGCAGGCATCTCAGTAAGGGATGTTGGCAATCCTGAGAACCTCCTGCAAAAAGAGCTAGTACAATCCTCAGATTGGTAAGTAGGGCAGTGGGAGGAGGGAATTGATTTCACCTGATAAAATACTGGGTCTGCTACTTCTGGCCAGGCTTCTAAGCTGTCTTACAAGAAGGGAGAGTGTTGAAAAACTATAAAGTTCAAAAACTGAAGAAAATGCCTCACAGCAAGAGATTTGTCTGCTTAGCTTATTTCAGAGAAAAGCGTAATTAAATAATTCTCACTATCTTAAAAAACTTAACTGAATTAAAATACTGGTATCAAAAGGCACTTTAATTTAGCAGGAAAAGGCACAACAAGCAGTAATGTCTGGGGGCTGGAGCCAAGTACAAAAAGAAGCAAGACACACTTAATGATGAAAATGATTAACACTGGAACCAGCTCAAAGAAATCGTGGATTCTCCATTCTGCGAAGTGTTCCAAACAAGGCTGCTTCAGTTAAATAAATTTGGATAGATACAGAGGTAAATGTGTAAAACATGCAATGACCAAATGCAAATTGTCTCCAGAGGAATAGGCAAGGTCTTGGTTCTCCCATCAGCCAGATGATGACCTGTCTGGAGGACACTCCTGCTCTTTCACTGCCCAGTTTTCTTTCTTTCCTGCAAGGGGAGGAGGAGTCCCTGTCTCTTGGGGGCTCGTGATTCAGCCACACATCTTCCTAGGCCTGGGGCCTTAGAAATATGCCCTAGTCCCGCAAATTAGCTGTAGTCTCAAATGGCTGAGTAGGAGACCCATTGTTGGTTTGCACAAGAAAAAGCTAGTTCATTCCAGTGGGCTGCAAGCACATGCTGAAAACGCTGTATTTTTAAAGTTTTTCTATTACTTCGTTAAAAAAAAAAAAAAAAAAAAAAGAGTGCTGTTTATAAACTAGGTATTCATCTTTGTAGTTCAGAGCAAAAAGGACTGACTGGAGAAAGGAGACTCCCACGCACAGAAGGAGGCAGACCTCCCCTGGTGATGCTGCATGTTTCTAGTTACATCTAGCAGTACCTAGAGGGTCTCACCATTCACTAATGTGTAACTGTGTATGTAGACAACAATCAGCTTCTAAAAAGAGAGAAGTTTTCCAAAATATCTGTCACTTTTCGCTATTTCCACATTAGTTTTAATTGCTTCCCTTGAGATGTACAGACAACAATTCAGAAACGCAAGGATGATAAACAACGGAAAACTATCCTGCAGCCTCCTCTGTGAATAATGACCTACTGTATGTGGAGCAGGTACGCGGGTGCTGGCAGGGGGAGCTGCAGGCCTGGGTTCTGTGGGAAGGGGCCGGCGCTGCCCTGCAGGATGGTTTCAGACAGCATCAGATTGGACCCAGCACAGGAGACAGCTGAGCACAGTACGGACACAGCTGGTGGCGCCTCTGTGGAAGTATATTTAAGATAGGGCACAGGCAGGAGGAGGGGACCAAAAGAGTGAGAAGCAGCAGAGAAACACCAAGGCTGGAGGAGGAGGAGGTGCTCTAGTGTGGAGCAGGCCCCCCTCCTCCCCAGAAATCTGTTTGTTGTTATTCAAATCACTGCCCAAACGTTTATCTCGATTGACAATAACTTAAGTTGATTTCCCTGAGTAAATTAACTAGTTTTCTCCCAACAGTAATTGGGAATTGATCTCCCTGTCTTTATCTCTACTTGTGAGCTTGTTTACTCTGGTCCTTTTTATTTTCTCCCCTATCCAGCTGGTTTCAGGGAAGAGAGTAGGAGTGGGCAAGCAATTGGGTGGGAGTTTTAGTGCTCATCCAGGGTCAACCCACCACACATTTTTTTAGTTTGAGATTATAAAATTTGCATGATTATTAGTCAATCCTAATTATTCTTGAGAGATGAGACCATATCTCACAAGAGACATGAATTTCAAAGGAAGAGTAATAGGCATCTCAAAATCAAAACAATGGTGTTCTGCCTAAAATAGGCATAGTAAAATCACAGGATATGTAATTACATGTATTTTCTCAAACACTGTGAAACTTTTTAGAAAAATACATATATGTAGTTTGAATATTGTGTTTTAAAATTTTCTCTGAAATACGCCTGCAGCAATATGCTGTGTGAAAACTGAAAAGTAAACATGGTGATCAATTTAATGGACTAAGATAACTAAAATACAAGTCACTGCAGTTAAAAATATGCAGTTGGTCTAAAGTCTTCACTAATTGTTATCTAGATATCCCAAGTTGTTGAGTTTTTATTTCCCTTAGTAGTATTCCTTTTAATACCAGTGGAATATTTCAGTTAATAAATGCCACTGGTAATTCTTTTTCAAGTGTAGTTGACATTTGAAAGCAAATAATCACAGTGAAACACCATATAAAATATTAATTTATATATGGGACAAGCAATCTAGTTATGCTCCCATTTCAATCTTCCCACTGCTCTCAGTTGAGGGAAAAGCAACCCAGCCATACTGAGAGACACAGAGCATGAACAGGTGTGATGAGTGTTCCTCTTTGTCTTCCTTGAAACCACCTCACAAGAGATTCTTCTTCAATTTCGATCAAAAGAGATTTAAAAACTAATTTTATTTTCTTGTCTTCACATCTCTTCAAAGCAGAATAGACGCAGGGAAGATTCATCTCCAAAGATACAGGGAGAGAGCGATGAGTCTTTGTTGCTGCTGCTGTGAGGGTCAGGACTGCCAGCTGCAGCCGACTGTGCAGAGCTTTATTCCTCCCAGTGATGACAAGAGCAGCTGTGGCTCCAAAGCTGCTGTCAGCTCAGAGATGATTTGTTATGGGTGATCTTCTGTCACGGGCTGTCCCAGCTGTGCTTCTGTGCCACCTCTTCAAATAAATGAGAAGCTCTGCATCACAGTGAACACCGCCCTCCTGCCGAGCAACGTCACCTTTCTGTCCCCAGCTGCTGCTGCGATCCTCTACGTGCACAGCAAGGGCTATGTGACAACAGCTGAGTCACATCATCGTCACATCGCTGGTTAGCTGTGACAAAGCAGCTTTCTGGCAGGAGAAGGCAGTCAAGCTATGATGGCTTGGGGCAAGGCAAGGGTTATTCTTCCAGAGTTAAGGCAGCAGTGAATGACAGGGCCAGTGGACCAAACTCACGAGGTTTCTGTGAGGCTCAGCACGGTTTCTACTCTGCCGTTTGTCTCAGTGACAGCTCCTGTATATGGTGAGACTCAGGGGCATAAATGAAGCTGTGTAACAGCAGCACAGGTTCTCTCATCTTGGCAGTCGGTGCAGACACGAGCTCGTTTCTGTGTCATCTGATGTACCCATCCTTAATTCCACTTGGAAGGAAAAAGGCAGTTGCTCCTTTCAGCCAGCAGCTGCCACTACTGCCTTTCTCTGTCTCAAAACACTTTTGAGGGAGAAAGTGTTTGCTAAGAAGGTGGACTTCTGTTTGTTTGAGGGGTTTCTTCCTTTACTGAAATAAAAAAAGGGGGGGAAGCGGGGGGGAAGGGAAGGGGACTCGAGTTGGCAGCTTTTATTCCCTTAACTTCTCAGTACCAGCTGCTATTGTTTCTGAAAGAGTCCAGAGTAACAACCCTGGTGCTTTGACACGGATTACTAAGCTTTGTATTTAACCACTACCACAATATAATACATGTGGCTGATGCTGCAAAAGGCTCACTATACGCAGGGGAGAACCAGGAAGAAAAATGAGAAGAAAAATTCTGATAAGCATCATCCTCAAAAATAAACTCTTTCCAGGTTATGTGATACAATGCAGTACAGATGTTGAGTTTGATCACATCTTAGTCTTAGACTGGTGGGGCTTTTCTGTCCCTCATGTTGTCCAGAAGCACTCAAGGGATGAATTGAGTTCCAGATGCTTAAATTCTAACTGAGACTTGTAAGACTCTCAATAGTGCTTTAGATTGGTTTGTTCTTAGATGTGGTTTGATGCTGCCTTTCTTTTATCATGTGCTGTGAAAATCAGCAAAGTGAGGCTGACACAGAAGGTGCTGTGCTTGCATAGATGAGCTGGGGTACCCTGAAGTGAGCAGGGTAAGTCATGCCCCAGTGCAGGTTATCTGCTGGTTACTCTTGCACCTTATTTGCAAAGCTATCTATGAAACCTTGGCTTCCCTTAGCTTTTTATTAGGTTGTGCTTCCTGCAGAACCAAACACATTTCTGTGCCAGCCCAGTCTGTACTGTGACTGCTGGACAGGAAAGACAGACACCCAATAATGGGAGAAGCATGATCTGTTAGGTCTGCAGGGCTGGGGTAAGTGAGCAGCAAGCTGAAATGTTCCATCCATGCAGATATCAGATCTTCATAAAAGAAAATAGATTGGCAGTTTTAATAGAAGTGTGTGTTCAATGTTGAAAATATGTTTAAATGCTTTTCTCATTTACTAAAACAAGGAAACCAGAAATTTCTCTGACAAAAAGGTTTGGACCCAAGCTACTTTTTTTACCTTAAAAAAGTTACCTAGGAATTGCATACAACCCTGAGTACTGCTTGTTTTGTCAATGTATTGAAGTGTTTTGGAGAGTCAAAATGGATTCTTGACCTCCTTAGAGCCTTTTGAGTGTTTAGTGTGGACCACAATGAGAATATACAGTTGCTTGTGTCTTCCCACAAGCTTTGCTATTCACAAGCCTAATTTTAATCCTGTAATATCTGGTATTTTTTTGGTTGAAACACTATCTGGTGTTTTTAATAGCAGAAGCTGGTGGGTTAATATGTGGTCAATGCCAATACCTTCTCTGTGAGTAACCTGCCAGCCTTCCATTGAAGGTGTGGAACCCTCCCATGGCCTTTGAGATGTAGGGGGACAAACACCATTGGAAGCCAGCGTGGATAACGTTCAGCACAACAAAGAACATTGTGTCTCTGGAATGGTGGTGCTCTGGGCCCTCAAAAAACAAACCAACCAACCAGCAAACCAACAAAAACCCCCTTTGTCTCTGGCTTAAATGTGCACATGGCTTTTATCCTGCTGTTATGTCTTCTCAAGCTTAGAAATATTCATATATAGGAAATAGAAATTCTCTGTCAGAGATGAACCTTCCTCTCCCTTACTGCCCCACCTGGCTGGGGAAGACGAATTGTCTGTCCCTCTCCCACTGCACCACCTCTTGGAATACAGTGGAGTAACCTCTTGCCAGCACACATTTGTGAGAGATCAGTTTAAGTAAAATGCTTTTTCCCGTCTTAGTACATGATAAAATATAGACTAAGGACCAGGCTGGGAAATAATCCAGCCCAGCTTCCTGAACAGGGAAGATATTCACATAAGAGAAGCAGTACAGAAAACTTCTATATTTTTACCTTCTAGACACAATGATCACATATCAAAAGTAATGGGATATTTTCTTTTAGTATGGATATCATCACTGCCATTAGTTAGTGGAATTGAGGCTTCAACTGATTGAATAATTTAAACGAGTTTAAATGTGAATTTGTTTATGAAGGAAAATTTAATATGAATTAAGCTAACATGGCGCTCTGTAAACTGATTGGAGTTCAGTTCAGAGTTTGTAGATTTAGACAATGTAAACAGCAGCATTCTTAGTTTTGGGCCATTTACAGTGTCATGGCCATGAAAAGTAGGTTTAGCATAAGGTTTCTTTTACAGACCTGATACGTTGGGGAAAAGAAACAATAAAAATCAGAGTATTTATCTTACATAGAGATGGTGTGCTTTTGAGAACAAAACAGTTCTATTAAAAAAAATATAAATAAAAGAGATGCTATTAGAAGAGGTAATTGCGAGCTCGTTGCTTGCTTCCCGGCATCGGCCGCCCCTCTCCGTGGTGCTGAAGCGGCTCCCGCGCCCTCCGAGGGCGCCGAGGGCCCGCCCTGCATCCTCCGCCCCTGCATCCCCTGCTGCTGCATCCCCCATTCCTGCGTCCTTCGTCCCCGCATCTCCCGCCCCTGCATCCGCGGCCCCTGCACTCGGCCCCTTCCATCCCCCTTCCCTGCATCCCCCGNGTACTGCCGGGCGCGGCTCCGGCCGGCGTCGGGGGGCGAGTGGGGGGTTGGGTGCCGGGCATCACACGAGGAGCCCCCGGCTGAGCGCCCGGGTCCCGCAGCCCGGCGGCGAAGGGGCAGCCGCTCCGCCCTGGGGATGTGCTCTGGCAGCGCCTCCCGATCAGACAGCCCCACGCCTCTCATTCTGCCCGCACCTGTTAACACCTTGATACAGGCAATTTCCATCTGCCTCCCTCTGTGCTACGACTTTTCCACTGTCGCAGCAAGCGAGGGGGATGTGGTCTAGGCGCAGCTGCGAAACAATCCTGGAATAGGATAAGGATAGATTAGGAAAATGAGAGTGGTTGGCAAAGGTTGAGGTCAGAGGCTACACCCACATTTCCTCTGAGCCTTGCCCTGTCTGCCGTTTCTGTGACTGACAGGCTGGAGAGCATGGATGGTTTGAGATTACACAAGGCTAGGAAGGGCTCCAAGGGTGTTGGACACTTGGGTTATAAATGAAAAGAATTTCTGAATTGGAGGAAGCTTCTGAAAAAGTAGAATGAACATCAGGTGAAACAGGTGCCAGGAATTACGCAGAGAATGAATGCTGTTCAGCCGCACAAATACAAGTTGGGGAACAAACAGTTATATGACATTTTTGTCTAAAAAGGGTATAGAAATTGTAATCTTTTATAAAATAACCTCTTTCAACAATGACATTGTCTTACACACATGAAGAAGGTAAATGTACAGCAGAAGCATAAGATGTAAGAATTAGACCACCTACTTTAGGCAACACTTAGTGCACCACCTTAGTGCAAGCTATGTCCAATTCTGAGCACCACACTTCAAGGGCCTGCCAGTGAAAGAGAGGATGAGACAGGGATCTGGATAATCAAAAGCCTCAAAGACACAGCTTTGAGGAAAATTTGAGATTAGTCCCCCAAAAGAACAAACACTGAAGTTGGAGGAATAGGAATTTCTGTAAAGAGAAACTTCATGTTCATCTTGGACAAAACATTACAGAGTAATACTAACTGAAGCAATAAAAGTTCTTGTTAGACATCGAGGAAAAAAATTCAGAATGTGAAGGATGGTGAAATACTACAAGAAAGGATCACCCAGAGAGACTGTAGCATCTCCATCACTGGAGGTTTTTAAAAACTTTTGACAAACACATGCAAGCAAAGTCTTAGATCTGGCAGGTGCTCTCCTAAGACAGAAGGAAAGATGAGGTACCTTGTAAGGTCTCTTTTAGCTCTACTTTACTGTGCATCTGGGCAGTCTGCTTCTGCACAGTACCTCAGCTGTTCTCTTAAGTCATCTGACTTCAGTATGTGGCTTTTCACAGTGAAGGGGCAGGTGGTCCATTAGACTGAATTTGTCTCATTATTCACAACATCAAAGACTACAGAGTCACAGAGCTTGGAAACACTGCCTGCCAGCTTGGCAGAGTCTAATAAAACCACGGTCTTTCCTGGCAAAACTGGCTCCTTACACTTGAGTGTGGTGTGAGAAGCCATGGGAGGTGATAAGGAGTGACGGAAATGTACCTGTGTGCATCTGGCGGCGCGACAAGGAATAATTGGCACTGGGATGGAGAAAGAGGGGAGACATTAACCTGTTGAATTAAGAGGTCCTGGGAGAGGCATTTGTTCAGCTTTACTCCCATAAGAATCTTGAGCTCTCCAAGATACACTGTTATTAATTCATTTTTATGACCTTAAGAGTGTATGCATTTCTGCATTGAAAAGATGCTACCTCAGTGAATCAAATGAGCTTGTAGAGATAGTGCTAGATTGCCCTTTCTTAAGTGACAATACCCCCAAGAGGTATCAGCTGCCAGTCATCTAGGATGAAATGGAGTAATACTGGGCTCTTAGCATGGAAATAACATTTCCTGACTTACAAGTCATGCTAGTACTTCTCTGCATTCCCAAGATCTTAACCTAAGTGACCTGGTGTCTGCCACTGCATACCTGCTGTTCTGGTCAGGGTTTCCCTTCAGCACTATGGATGGATGTAGCAACGGCACCTTGCTTTTTAGATTCCTGGTGTGGAGGAGGGTTTCTTGATGCAACCATGCATTCTTCTTACAGGCAACTCTCACTTATGGGAAGGGGAATTAGATTCTTGATTCTCTTGTCCCTCTTTGTTTTACTCAGGACATTTGGTCAGGTTATAAATGAGCACACCCTGGGATGTAATGTAGAGAGTTACTGCTCTGACAGCGGAAAGAATTTGGGTAATTTGACCAAGGAAATGCTGTGTGGCTTGTCTTTACTTCAAACCAAGGAGTTTCTCTAAAATAATCAGGTTACTAAAAGCAAATAATATCTTATATTACAACAACAAAAAAATTAAAAATAAAAAAGGAAAAACCATATGAAAGCATGTATTTTCCCTTTCACCCTTCTCGGAGTGCCAACCAGAACACACAAAATTGGAAAGCTTTGGAGCAGAGCTGATACAGAAATGGAAAAACACCAAGCAGACAGTCACCTTTGTGACCCTTGACTCAGGAGTGCTTCCTGTAAGCTGTGCTGTATGTGCTTATTTTTAGTGGCAGGGGACTCAATACCAGGATGACCTAGCTCAGAGTTGGCCGACAGACCTGTTATCCCAAGTAACTGTCCTCTTGTGTCATGGATGGCTGAGTAATTTCTGATTCAGCTCCAGAGTTTAGTGATGGGTTTTGGTGATGTACTCCTTTAATGCCCAGTGATCTTGAACATATGCTCCAGCAGCTTTCTGTGAGCAGCCTCTTTTCTGGACACCGGGCACAACTAAGGCTGGCAGACTCCTTGGCCATCCCAACTTATGTCATGCTCACTCTGCAGAGTCCCAGGGCACTCATTCACACCATACATAATATAGAGATGGAGAGGTGTGCACATTAGTGAGTTTGTTCTTCCCAATAGCCCAGAACAGTCTGTACCTGGTGCCCTCCTGGTGTTTTTCCCCATGAGCAAGAGCTACATCACTCAGTCACCTGGGAGAGACCGAGAGATCAGGGCTAGCCATGTCTCAGCATACTGATGAACCCCATCTGTCCAGGTTAGGGGTTCCCTTAGGCAGACATGGCACTGCATGGTGTGCCTGCCAAAGGGACTGTGTTATGTACAGAGTAGTAGGTGTGATATTCAATAACCTCACTGGTAACCCAAACACAGGGTCGGGCTGGAATCGGTGCACTGAAGATTACTCTGTTGTACACCAAGCACCACTGTTGTGCTTGGTGCAGTAGATAAGCTCAGAGAGGGCAGAGGAGAAAAAATTTTACCCTCCCCCATGGGTCATGTGGACTGCCATAAAGCACATCAGATTTATTGCATCAACTTCTGGACTGCACTAATTTGTTCCTTTGAAAAAACTGCTCCAAACAAGCCCCTTAAATAAATAGTTTGTTCATTTCCCTGGTGTCTCCCCCTCCCACTCCAATACGTTCCTTCCTCCTTTAGCATGCCTCCTGGCCGGCATGGCAGGGCAGGGAGAACTGGCAGAGAGCTGGCACATGACAACTCCCCTGCTACTCTAAGCCATTTTGTGTAGACTACTGGTATGAAAAGAGCTCAGTACCAGTGTTACTAAAACACATTTTTATCTCTTTGACATGCTAGCAGTGAGATACCAAAGCTTGCCAGAAGACACTAGGCTTCCAAATCAGCTGACAGATATTTTTCAGTGGGAATTTCATAACCCTATCACCTAACTGATGTTGAAGAGTTCAGCTTGCTGGAAACATTTTGATAGGAATTGAAGTGCCCATCTGATAGACAGGAGAGAGCAGGAGGGTGGCCAAATTGTGGTCTGACATCAGAGTTGCATAACTGCAACATGGCATTCCTGAAAAATCAATTTCCAGGTTAATGAACGTCCCACTCGCCAATCAGCTTATAGAGGGAAGCACAGTGTTGATGCTGAATTTAGTAATAATACCCAGAGACTGAGATAAATGACCTACAATCTGCCCTGCTTTAAACAAGGGATAAATTTTAAACTCCTATCATGTAATAATATGACATTTTGTACATCAAAAAGAAAAGACTATATACAGGACATCACAAAAAGTATTTTTTAACTTGCAGCTCTAATTAATGCTTGATGTTACACAGACAATCTTCAAACCATGTGGGAAAATTTCATTGGCTGTGGTTCTGCTCCTCTGGCCAAAACACCAGAGAATACCACATCACTTGACTCAGCAATAAAGGGAAGCTGTTCATTTTTCCTTAGTACCTGTGTGCCTCAGAGAAGAAACTTGAAGTTGACAGAAAAGGCTGCATTTCTTCACACCTGAAAATCTTCTACCAGGGCTCAAAGTGCAAGTTTGTGAGAAGCCGTGGGGTCAACAAGACCTTGCTGGACATCTGCAGTTAAATTCCTGGAAGGTTCATGCTGCCTTGACACAGACAGGATCTTCAGTGGCTGCTGAGCCACAGCTGGTACCCCTCTCATGTTCTTTCAGGGTCCTGGAAATTGGAAGAACATGAATGGCCCCAATGTGAAGTATATAGCTAGGGCCAGAAGGCTTGAAACAGAGAGAGGAGGATGAGACTAACGCTGTAGCCTCATGACTGCTTTAAGCTGCTATAAGCTGGCTCTGTGGCTGGAAGAAGCCATCCTAGCTCTCATTTCCCTGGTCACACATTTCTGCTCTCTTCCTCATCTGCCCACAATTAATGCTTTATCTAGACAGTGACTGAGCAACTGATTCCAAAGTGACCTTTAACTCAGATGACTTCCATTATTTGATTCACCCATCTGCTGAATTTTGCCAGCACCCGTTTGAGTGCTGGCAAAATTCAAAGAGCTCCAGCTAGAGAAAGACTGGATTTCACCTGTTGTCACTGAAGCTGTAGGTGTGAGCCATGAAAGTGTAAACTGGCCATGAAAGTACAGCTTTACTGCTAAGGTGGTCAGTATAAGCAGAATCCCAGCTGAGTGAGCATTCAGCCACTTATTCGTAGCTCAGTCTGCTTTCTCTTGCAAGCCTCATTCATCACACGCTGTCCAGCTCCTACAACAGGTGAAGCAGACAGCAGCTTCTTGCACTATTTCATCCCAGAGCAGGTTAGACAAGGCATTGAGTGGCAACTTCTTGGAAGCAGCAGAGTGAGACTGACTGGGGAGAGAGAGGAGTTGGACAGTGTCTTTCCTCCAAGTGTTTAGTTTGTAAACTCAGCACCAAAATTTTCACAAAAATTAGCATGCAATGTACATGTTTAGTGTATTCACAACCATTTGAAAGTTGGTAGATGGCAAAGAGAAATGTGGTCCCAGGGCTAACTGAAGTGAGCTGGATTTCAAGTTCTGCCACTCAAACTGTTCTCCAAGTGACTTTTGGCAAGGCTCAGTCTCTCTGTGCTTCAAGTTTCCTACCTACTCCATGAGAAGAAAATATTTTTGGTTTGAGGATAATAAATTCGCATTAGTGAGACACCTGAGTGGCAGAGGGATTGGAGGAATGGCACCTGGCCTGGATCAGCAATAGCATGGCCAGCAGGAGCACGGCAGTGATTGTCCCCCTGTACTCAGAACAGGTGAGGCCTCGAATGCTGTGACCAGTTCTGGGCTCCTCACTACAGGAATGACATTGAGGGGCTGGAGCAAGTTCAGGAAAGAGCAACATAGCTGGTGAATGGTCTGGAGCACAAGTCTGATGAGGAGCAGCTGAGGGAGCTGGGGGTGTTTGGCCTGGAGGAGGCCCAGCGGAGACCTCATAGCTGTCTACCACCCCCAGAAAGGAGGCTGTAGCCTCCAAGGAGGGGGTTGGTCTCTTCTCCCAGGGAACCAGCGACAGGAGAAGAGGAAACGGCTTCAAGCTGCACCAGAGGAGGTTCAGGTTGGATATCAGGAGGAATTTCTTCACAGAAGGGGTGATTAGACGTTGGAACGGGCTGTCCAGGGAGGTGGTGAAGTCACCACATTTAAAGGTGTTTAAGGAAAGACTGACGTGGCNCTCTGTGCTTCAAGTTTCCTACCTACTCCATGAGAAGAAAATATTTTTGGTTTGAGGATAATAAATTCGCATTAGTGAGACACCTGAGTGGCAGAGGGATTGGAGGAATGGCACCTGGCCTGGATCAGCAATAGCATGGCCAGCAGGAGCACGGCAGTGATTGTCCCCCTGTACTCAGAACAGGTGAGGCCTCGAATGCTGTGACCAGTTCTGGGCTCCTCACTACAGGAATGACATTGAGAGGCTGGAGCGAGTTCAGGAAAGAGCAACAGAGCTGGTGAATGGTCCGGAGCACAAGTCTGATGAGGAGCAGCTGAGGGAGCTGGGGGTGTTTGGCCTGGAGGAGGCCCAGCGGAGACCTCATAGCTGTCTACCACCCCCAGAAAGGAGGCTGTAGCCTCCAAGGAGGGGATTGGTCTCTTCTCCCAGGGAACCAGCGACAGGAGAAGAGGAAACGGCTTCAAGCTGCACCAGAGGAGGTTCAGGTTGGATATCAGGAGGAATTTCTTCACAGAAGGGGTGATTAGACGTTGGAACGGGCTGTCCAGGGAGGTGGTGAAGTCACCACATTTAAAGGTGTTTAAGGAAAGACTGACGTGGCACTCCGTGCCATGGTGTAGCTGACACGGTGGTGTTAGGTCATAGGTTGGACTCGATGATCCTGGGGGTCTTTTCCAACCTAACCGGTTCCCTGATACTCACAGGTAATCTGGCGGCGTATCGCACGGACTCTCGAAGTGTCCGTCCCGCCCCGGCGGAGCGCCGGCGCGTGTCCCCTCGGGCTCGCCGTAGCTCCCCCTCAGCTGCCCCGCGGCCGGGGCGCGGCGGGGCCCGTGACGTGTGTGGGGCC
>VYXD01000212.1:972985-1007565 GCA_013397195.1 Hylia prasina
GGGCGCGGGGGGCGCGCGAGCCCGAGGGGCGGCGGTTCGCTCGGGGCTGCGTCCGGGTCCGGGAGAGCGAACTCCTTTCTCTGAGGGAGGAGCGGAGCGTTGTCATTCACAGAATCGCTGAACGGGCGAGCTTGGAAGGGACCTCAGCCATTGGCCGTCTGGTCCAGCCCGCCTGCTCCGGCAGGGTCCGTCCTGGAGCACGTGGCTCGGGATTGTGTCCGGACGGGTCTCGAGTGTCTCCGGGGAGGGGGACCCCTCAGTCTCTGTGGGCAGTCTGAATCTAGTTCGGTTTATACACGTTATGCTCGGAAAGGAAATCAGCTGGCCGAGGGTTAAATGAAGGTTTCTGAGGTTGTGGTTCGCCGCTCACAACCCCGAGGGTGACTGCCCTTTTCTTTAGAGGAACGCTGTGAGTTTGCCTCCTGTATGGCAATAAAACTTCCCCCCACCCGCGGTATCTCCACTCTCAGATTGTTTGTTAAAGGAAAAAGAAAAACTTGTTTTCCCGGATATTTCTTGGCATGGGCAGAGCCATAGCCGTGATTAATTATTCAGACTTAAATAAATACGACAAACAACAACTAAAAAACCAAAAAAGCCAAACCCACCCCGTGCACACATACAAAGGTAAAGCATAGCTATGTTTATCTGTCAGTTGTCATGTAGCAGTTCTGTACCGTGCTGATAATGTTAATTTTATGCCTCTTTTTATATAGTCATGTGCTGCCTCATTAGCTGTTAACCCTTGTGGAATACATTTGCAAGAAGAAATTCAAGGTCTTCTGAGGAACACCGAAGCAAGCAATGTCTTTAAACCATGAGCAAGTGCAGGGTGTATGGATAGTACTGGGAACGTAGGTAGCATATATAATTATTCAGATCAAAGTGGGTTTGATGGTTCTATTTGGGAGTGAGCCTAAAATAGAGAAGAGCAGTTGGAGGCAGAGATGTTGAGGCTGGGATTTCAGAAAAGCTACTGTACATAAAACCAAGTTATTTCTGTTTTTAATATCAACTCTATGCCTACCTACTCCTTAATCTCAGTTTTGCCACAGCATTCCCTTCTTTAAAGTCAGTCTTAAGTGAAAGCTATTATATAACAGGCTCTGTTTTTCATGGTCTTCATTATGAAAACTTCAAGTTTTAGGACAATAGAAAACACTTCGTTGTGCAGTCATGGGAAGTGATTTGAAGATGAGGAATATCATGAGGAATGTTTTGCTGAACCTTTTGAGACAAAACTTTACTGCAAAAGCAAGATGTAACCCACCTTTACATCTCATGTATGAATGGCTACTGAAAGATTGCAGTTGTTACAAGTGTGTGTTTCCAAACTCAACTCTGTCACAGGCTGCACTAGAGCAGTTTAGTTTTACTGACTGCTGTTTGAGATGTCTAAGTATGATATTTCTCTGTTTGTATCTCAGTGCTTTCTCCTCCTTTGCAATCAGTTTCAGACATAAGTTAATTATAAACCACTCTGAGTTAGGTAAAGCTGAGTGTAGGTGGTAAAAGCTGCCTGAAGGACCTGCAGACAGCTGTATGGGTAGTCTTGAGCTTTGGACTGCTGTGGTTGGGCTGATTAAAGCATCTTCCACTTTGCTTGGTAAAGCAAAGCACAGTTCTTTACTTGTTTGGACAGGTGCATCCAGAATGAGGAATCTTTCTTTTTTTCTTATTTTCCCATAAATGCATTTCCAACATTTCATTCTTTATTGGGCTTTTCAAATGTAAGATAGAGGCTGTCAATGGGGCATCCCCAACTTGCACTTAAATAAATTCATAAACTTAATATAATCTCTTTCTGAAAGGCAGGTGTTAAACAGTGAATTTATGGGAAGGTGATTTTACCTGCTTTGTATGGCAGCTGGTTATAGGTGCAACGAGACACTTAAATCTGCACAAGGAAGTTCTGTGAATGTGGCGAGGGGCAATGGAGCATGCATCACCTGATAGGAATGCTGTAAATTGTTTGCCCTCATGAGAAATGCAGTTAAGATTTGGCTGAGTTCTTCCATTTGCTGTTAATAAAAGTGTCCACGTTGCTTTACTGACCTCTAAAGCAGCACATTCAGTCAGTGCCTTCAGTGAGGCCTGGAGAGTACAGGTGTGAATGAAAGGAAAACACGGGGTGTGTCCCTCCTGTCTTGTGTCTCCACTCTTGGCTGGGTACAGCATCCCTGTTGGTAGGTAGGTAGGTGTACACCTACCCATTCCAACTACTAGGTGTTGCACCATCTGGAGAGCAGTTGGAATAAAGAAGGAGTGAATGAGCCAATGTCTGGAACGTGTTTCTTCAAAAGCTCACAAGCACATCTCCTCTGGCTGTTGAGTAAACCAAGGTGCTAATTGCCAGTCGTTGTAACACTCTTGGCCGGGTGAGGAGCTGGTGGCTTTCCAGTAAGGAGTGTGGAAAGGGAGCTGCTTTTTCATGTTCTCATCGTGCATTTTGAAATGTCTGTAAAAACTTTGAAATTAGGAGCCTTATCAAAAGAACTAAGAACATGCTCAGCAAGTCAGGAGTGCTCTGCATCAGCCTGTAGCTGTTAAGTGGATGCTAAGTTAAGCTGTTAACAGATGTGAGCTGTTCAGAACAGCACAAGGATATATGTTATGCTTTACTGCAAACATAATACTCTTCCAGTTGTCAGCTGTGCTCAACCCATGGACTTTCCTGTGCTGAGAGATCCTCAGTGTGTGCTCTGCCATGAAGCATTTGTTATCCACTTGAACTCTTACAGTTAATTTAGGTATGTCCACATTTCATGTACTGTTTCTGTATGTATCTCAAGATAATATTCCACACTTGGTGTACTTAGGTAGGGAATACCTGGTCATCTGTGGAACTGAAGGAGTCCCTGGAGCTGATGGAAAAATGCTCCTTAGTTAGTTGTTTTAATACTAGTACAGATTTAGTAGCTTTAACATGGTTTAAGTGCATGAAGGCTGAGGTTTTAAGACATTGATATACAAAAATTACTGCAGTTACATCCCTGAAAAAGGTGTGCAGACAAGTTCTGGTTTGAAATGCCTCTATAAATTGGCATTTTTAAAGTCAGCTTAAAATCCTGTTTGTCTGTGAGGCTTCTGTGTGATGATCTGATACTGCTTATATGGTCATTTGATGTATGGTTTGCCTTTTTTGGCTGTACAGTCAGCTCTTCTGACCTCTAGACTGATGCAGAGTTCCTGCTGTGTGTAAAGGTGTGTGGCAGGTATTTTGCAGGTGCTGTGCCTGGAGTCCTGCACAGCCAGTTTGTGCAGGCTTGTAACATTTGCAGCTATTTGCTTGCAGTTCTCTTTACTTCTGTGGGGTTTTCTCCTTCCCCACCTCCTTTGTGTGTTAATAAATTAAGATTTGGCTCTCTCAGACTTTACAGTAAAGAAATAATGCAGGTTGGTTTTGGTAGTGTTTCATTTGGAGAAAATGCAGTGATTCTCATGGAAAATAGAGGTTGTTATTATTAAATTCTTGTATTGGTTTAAAGTGAATTGTCTGCCTTGCTTTTAAGTGCTGCCATGCATGCAGCACATGGTACCTGATCCCAAAGTTCAGGCTGGGCTTATGGGAAGGATTTCACTACCTTTTCTGCAATCCTTTGTTAATGTGGTGAACTGTTAAGAGCACCATTCAGCTGGTGAAAAGAAGAAAGAAGTCTTATTCCAAGCTAAAAAGGAGCTCTGTCATTAAAGTCTTAGGTCTCATTTCTTTCCATGATGATGGTGCTCATACAAGTTTGTTGAAAAACACTGCCACCACCCCATCAACCCCCCAGTCCTACATCTTTCCCATATAAACTGTACAGATTCCTATGATCATACCTCCTGCAACAGCAGTAGAAAGTCACGTATGTGGTGGCTCAGTTCTGGCATAACTCAAGAGGAAATGTTAGCTGTATTTTGAAACATGGTGGATTTGTCCACCTTATGTAGGTTTAGTTATTTGATCATATTTCCCTTAGGCTAACAGAATTGGAAGTTACCTGTTTTCCAGGGAATGCAGTTGGTGTTTTCAACGCACATCCACACCCCTGCCCCCTCCATTTTGTCTCTAACCTAATGATAGCCACCAGTGCATAGTGCAAGAGATGTCATTGCCTATATTTGTGTTTAGGTGTCCAATAGTAAACTTGAGTTCAGGTTTTTATTTCCCAAGCTGTGGTGGAGCTCAGACAAGAATTCAAGGCCTGAGCGTGCACGTCTAGCAGATCTGGAGTTCTGTCCTACTCCTTGTTAGGGATGATTCTGCAGGGTTGAAGTATATTTATAGGGTACAGAAAACTCTTCAAGATCCTGTGCAGGTAACTGAGTTGTTAGTGATGTCTGTCCCTTTAGATTAAGCTCTTATTGCAGGAGACATAGGGTCTTAGATGTTTAAACTATTAATGTATGAAATAACAAAACCAACCTTTTCTCCCTTGAAGAAATGTTTTCTATTGCTCAAGTTCTAGAAAACCCTAGCATAAAAAAAAAGGGCAAAATTCATACATTTTGGAGCACAAATGTGTGTGTACATACATATATTTAATAATTCCTGGTTTCTTTGTTCTATGAAGCAGCATTAATATCTTTTTTCTTAGTGTTACATGTTACCTCAGAGTTTGGTTTAATTTTCTTAAAAGAACGAATTTAATTTTCTTGAAGAATGAATAGGGTTTATTTTCTGCCCCTTTAGAAATATGATTGACACTAATTATATATGGTTTCTTTTGCTTCCTGTAGGCTGGCCCCGATGCGATTGTATACACTGTCCAAAAGGCATTTTGTTCTGGTCTTTGTAGTATTCTTTATTTGTTTTGGTCTGACAGTCTTCATAGGAATAGCAGGTAAGGATGTTCTCTTTTTAGAAGACTACAGTTCTCATATACTGATATTTGCAGATGTATTTAAATGCTTATTGCTCCTGAGTTGTCTGAGGAAGCATTAGTCTTGACAGGAAGTGTTTCTTCCATCTCACTTTCTCATAGGAGTACTACCTACAAAGACTTGGTATTTGCAACTGCTTTGCAGAGGAGTGTTGATAAGATGAAACAAAAGCAGCTTCGTTGCAACATAATTTTTCAGCAGACTGCTACATTAATTGTTTTTCTTTATATTTCTATCTGTAAAATGATAGTGCTAATGCTTGATTTCCTGTGAGGAAACTGATAACTGTTTATAAAGCCTTCCAAATGTTTGGGTGATAAATCCAAACATAAATACAAAATCTTTCAGTGTAAAAATATGAACTTCACTTATAAAACATAAATGAGCTTAGGTCTCTGGTTCTGGAGATCTTTGTGAGAGTCCTGACATGACCTGGGAGGCTGAGCACATAGTGCCTGGGTACTCATCCTGGAGATCAGAGAGATTTGTGCTAGTCTGGTCAACAAAGATGCAATGTCACTAGGGAGCTGAAAAGCATGAGACCCTTCTTTATTTCGTGCCAGAGAGCTTTTCCAGGGCTAAAACATACTTGAAAAATAAGTCAGTGTGTTCTCCTAGCAGTGTTAGATAAACTAATACTCTGCTGTCAGGAGAGCTTTATCAATGCAGAAGTTAAACAGGGTGACAGGGAGAAGGAGAATGAGGGACTGGTACTCATCAAGCAACCCACTCCCTGTATAAGAATTACTTTAGGTTGTTACCATCTTACTCTTCTTTACTGCTGACTTCCACATCACTCAGCATGTCCAGTGTGTTCTCCTGTGCCCCCCTCTGACATTTTTGACCTGTCTGTTGGGTTGTCTCTGCCTCTACACTGTCCTTCACCTCCTTTAGAGTGAGAAGGGCTGCCCAGGCCTGAGAGCCATCCAATCTTGCCTGCCTTGGAAAGAAGGGTGGGTTAATTGGAAGCAGCTGTTTGGGCTTTTTATGCCCATCTGTGCCTTGTAGGCAATACATTTTTCATAATAGCTTTCAATAATAAAATTTGTCTGTGAAATAAAACCTTCTTTCCTGCTGTTTGATTTATTATAGCAGCTAAAGGTCTAAATAGCCTTTCAGTTCACAAAGGTTAACCACTGATATTCCTGTGACTTGCTGAAGGATGTTGAAGGGCATTATTTGGCCACTAAAATACTGCATAAACACATTTGACAAAGTGCATTTTATGATAAAAGAAAAGAATGGAATTATTTACTTTAGTGTGATTTGGCTATTTGGCTTTCAAATTGAACCATATTTGTAGTTGTGTACTTACTGCCAGGCTGCAAGAAATTAAAGAAAGGTGCTTTATGTAAGACTAGGCAAAAAGCAATGCTCCTGGAAAAGTGAGTGTTTTGTTCTTAATGAGCAGCAGAACCTTGAGCAGGAGCTGTGCAAGAGCACTTGGTCCTCTGTACCGTGCTGTGGTCCCTGGCCTTGCCTGTGATCCTCTTCAGGAACTGCCATGGCTGTGGGATTCTTGTCCTTATAAGACTAGTTTGCTGGATAGTTTGGCTGGCACTGTTCATTATTATAACTTCAATATTTTTAAAAGGATGCTGTTTACCTTGGGAGGAGACCCACTGGACAATTACTGTGATATTCCTCATGGCTTTTGTTGACAGCTGCTTGCCTCCTGTGAATAGAAGGAGGGGCCCTAGCAACGGAAAGCTCCCTCATTAAAGGGTACAGCCTGAGGAGAGCTCACCAAACCCACTAAGTAAATGAAAGTGTGGGAGATACATCCATATTTTCTGTGCTACTTAAATATGCCATTGCACATACCCAACACTTAGACCTGCAGAAGCCTGGCAGAACTCTTGATTTTCATCTGAGAAATCAAGACAGTTTGATCAGAGATGGATGCTGCCCTTACAGTTCCTGTAACTCAAAACAGACATAGACTTGTTTGGTCTTTTTTCCAAGTTGCACTCACTTCCTTTCTCTCTTCTTAATGGGTCTGTGTTATCTTTGGGGTGAGACAAGTTCAAAGAAAATCCAAGGTGCAGAACTCATTTTCTGCAGCTGTGCAGTTCATCACCTCAGGGTGGTTCTTTGCCTTATTATGTGAAGTGAGCAAGACTAAAATAAACAATAACTACTTAAATTAGTCTCCATTTGTTAGTAATGCAGCCACAGCATAATTTTATTTCAAAAGCTTTTAAATTTCACTTGCTAGAGAAGAAGCAGTTATAGCACTAGAACTTCATTATTTGTTTGGTTGCCATTCTTAAAAACTTAAAGAACTCTCTGTCCCAAGAGAAAACTGTGATTTCTCTGTCCCAGTATTGGTTCATATCTTCCAATTAAAAAAATAAAAACCCTTAAAAAAGGCTAATTCTATTTGTTTTGTCAAGCCTTAATTACTGATATATGATGACTTACTAACTGTAAACACCCACTGAAACACAATTTTGCTTTTTAAAACAAAAAATGCCTTTCAAAAACCAGGTTTATATGTACTTGAAAACTGAAAAGTTCAGTGATGCAGAACTGACTTTATAGTGGGTGGCTGTTAATTCCTGTTTTCTGCAGTTCTAATACGAAACTCTGTCTGTGATGGCTGAAATCCCTAATTTTTTCTTTAAGTCTGTAAGATGGTTAATATTGTTGTTAAAGTGGTGCTAGGAGGCCAAGCAGTGCTGCATGTTTAGAGCTGTCATGACAGCTAACCTGTCTTGGACCTGAGGCTCATTTATAAACATCCTTCTTGTCCATTGTTTCTCTGTAGTAACTTTGAAATGTTTGGTCTTTGTGAGAAACTGCTTTTCTTGCATCATTTTTATAATACTGAGTTTGTGATTGAAAGAGCATATTTTGAGGGTTAAAAAAAATCCATTAAATTGCCAGACCAAATATGTACAGGGAGAGACCATTTGGACAGAGGGATCTTCCTGGCCCAAATACAAGTGTATATGTCTTGCTCATGTCCCTGCCTGCTATACATCTCTGTGTGTGTTCACAACCTGCTGTATAGACACAGATCTTTCCCTGCTCTTCCCTGTCACTTTCCTGTTTTAGTCCTTTTGTGTTTTGTGTACGTAAAAACATGTGTCCATTCCTCTTGTCCTCAGTACCTGGTGCTCTTGCATACCTAAAGGGAAATTGTACCACTGTGTGGAACCACCTTATCGGGGGTTAGGCAGAAGATGGGGCTTTTCTCAGAGGTGCAACACAAGCTGGAACAAATTCCAGTTAGTTATTAGGAAATATTTCTTACCATAATGGTGGTGTTAAATACTGGAGCAAGTTTCCCTGACAGGTTTTGGGAATCTCTGTCCTTAAACATATTGAAGACTTAACTGGACATGGCCCTCAGCAACCTGATCGAATTAAATGAGGGGGTTCTGTAGCTGACTGCTTTCATGACTGCATTCCCATAAAATCTTGGGAGATACGTATACATAGATAGATAGAGAGATATATGAATAAAAAGCTACTACTAAAATTTTAGTAGTTTAGAGTACACATTCAGGGCATTTGATGTGGAGTTCTTGACTTATAATTTACTTTATTTAATAATGCATAGAAATACCATGGCAGAGATGCATAAAGGAACCTGCAGGTCAAATTTATAAATTGTATTGAAATATCCAGATGCTTTACCCTTTATCTGAAATGTCTGAAAAGTGGAACACTATTTACCTGCTTTACAGGGGGTATTTTGTACTGTCTTTTGAAAACCTATATTTACATCATCACTTATATGTATACTTCAATATTATTTTCTTTCTTCCTTCTGACATACTGTGTAGGTCCTAATGTAATTGAAACTTCTGTAGCAAGAACTGACTTAAATAACAGCCTAAAGGTAAGAGTTAATAAAAATGGTTGGATTATATGAATGGCATTATTTGATGTTAGCAATATTAAACATTTCTCTCCTTCCCCCCAGTTATTTTAAATATTTAAACTGTTACTGCAGCATGTCTTAGTGGTGCTTTCCAGTTTGAAGGTGAATGTGCAATATTGTACTACCACAGTGTTATGTCATGAATGGCCCAGCAGCAATTTCTCGTCTCTTACTGTAGTGAGCAGGTCAGGTAGAGATTTCTAGCATATTTTTACAGCAGTTTCTGATGAAGAAACACATGAGTTTTTCCCTGGTGAATTAATGTTGGAGATTCTTGTAGGGGGTTCAGAAATAGAAATTGAGACCATTCACTGAAAAACAATGCACTCAGTGGCAACTAATGCTACCCTTCTTGTGGTTTCCCTTTCTATCATCTGTAAAGAACCATTTCTTGTTAATTGTTCACTATCATGTGACCAAGATGTGGGATCTGACTTCCTAAGAGGAACATTCACATATTCTCAAATGCTTTCATATTTTGGTTTTTGGTTCTTGCATTTTTGTTTGTCTAGCTCTTTACTGTCAACCTAATACCTAAAGCATTTTTTATGAAAGTGCAAAAAGTTTTGTTGTGGGGTTTTTTCTTTGGGCATTTTTGTAATTATAGTTTAACAAGTTTAAAACTGTGTAGCAGATGGAGGCCCACAAATCTGACTTTTGATGTAAAATGCTAAAAATTATTTCTTATATTCATGCTAGGCCTCAGGATTTTGTTTTTCATATCTGAACTTTTCTGTTTTATTGCTGCTGCTTTTATGGGTTTAGGTAGTTGTACCTTTCCTTACTTCAGTGCTTTGCAAAATATATATGTGCTGTTTAAGCTACTTCTCTGGAAGACTTCTGTGTGAGCTGCTTATCATGCTGGCCACAGAATAGCATGTAGAAATCTCTTCTCAAAAACGTTGTCACAAACCTAATTAACATGCCTTTCATTGTTACAACTATAGATATGTCATGTAACAGTGGTTGCTAATATTGTGGGGTTTTTTTTACAGCTGAAGCCATTTAATTTAAGTTCACCACCACTGTCAACTTACAACCAGCAGCTGTGGCTGACCTGTGTGGTTGAGCTGGATCAACACGATGGTGAGAATCTGACCTAATTCTCAGGAAATTGCGATAGCAACCTGTCTTTGTATCTTTAATTCCATCTGTCACTCACATGATCCCGTTGCTTTCTGGCTGTGGTTAGTGGGCTTTTCCTTTGATATGCTTTTCTTCCACTTCACCCCCCTCCCATGATAAAGACATGGACAGCACTGATTAAATTGTAATCAGCAGGAGGAGGGGAAAAGTTGTTTGTTATTTTTGTGGAAACAGTAGTATCTAGGTAATCTCTATTTCGTTCTTCATTTTGGGAAGAATTAGATGTGTAGATTGTAGTGATACTGATTTTTCAATACAGCTTCCCTGTATATATGTGAGAAATACTGTATTAGTAATTGTTAGTCTGTCAAGATTCAGTACAGGGCTTGTGACTTATTGCCTGTGTATAAAAATACTGTACCCCCTACTCCAGTAATGTATAACTGGGTAAGTCTGAGTAGTATTTGGATAGCATATGTGTTTTAAACGATTTTGGAACTCTGTTTGAGATTTAATTTCTGCATGTAGCAATGGATTAATGTTTCTGTTTTAATTCCAGTATCCCTGAAGAAGAATGTGACTATGACAGTCAGAGTCCTGGGAGTGGTGAAGGATGGAAGCACACCATACGTTAACAATCAAGTTCACAATCGGACGAGATTACTCAGTTGTGCACAAGTTTGTATTATTGTATACAATAATTAAGCACTTGCTTAAACAAAACTCTGCTGTAGTGCATTTTCTTTAAGTCTGTGTGCATGCTACTTTACATTGCAAATAAGGATGTACCTGGTAAATACATCTTAGGAAAGACTCTACAGGACAGTTTTATTTATCATGGCAATGTAGGCCATAATGCTGACAAGGCACCTACCTGTCCATCGTTTTTCTGTTTATCTCTGTGACTTGTGTCTGTTGCCTGTTAAAGACTCCTCTTTCTTGTTGGAGTTGCTCTTTGTCAGTAAAGCAGTGGGTCCTGTTCAGTCACCTAAACAAGTTTAGCAGAACTGAAGAATGGGCTATTGTAGCAGAAGATTGGATATGAGATTCCAGAGGAGAGAAAAATTCTTCTCCAACACCTTGCAAAATCTGCTTGAAATCAGCTGGCAGCTGTGTTCTGAAAAAGCCAAATTTTTTGCCACTGTGAAAAAACGCTTGGAGATTCTAATGTAATTTTCAATGAAATTTTTAAGCTTAAAGACATTCAAAACAGCTTCTCCAATGCAAACCCTTAAGGAAGGACATGGCTGAAGGTTTTTTATGCTAAGCATATATAGTATATCAAGTGTTTTCTTTTTATATAGATATATGCACATATCTATGAAATTTGCAGAAATTAATTAATAGTGCTCCATTACATTTAATTACACAGCCAAGATAGCTATATACTTGGCTTTTCTCATTCCTCCTGTTAACTTTTAAAAATGTGTTCATACAAGGTAGCCCCATCTCACCAGCTCCAGTTGGTGACAGAGTTACTTGGTTCCATCCTGGTGCTGCAAGCAGTTGCTGTCACCAGCTCAAATCAAACGCTGGCACTGCTTATTGTTCAGCCCCTGATCCACCTGACTGACTTTATCAGTTTCTTCTGCTCTCTCTGGTATCTTTCAAGAAAGTCTTGATCAGACTGATTGAGATTGGTGAGATATATAATAAATATCATCAATATTGGACCATTTAGGAAGAAATTCTCCAACATATACTAACAGTGCATATTTTGGAATAATTTGAAGACTTCTATGTACTATTCTCTGTGTGTGTTCACAGAAATGCAGTGAAATCATTGTGGCTCACCTGGGCTACCTGAACTACACTCAGTACAACATATTTGTTAGTTTTGAAGATCTAAACAAGTTAACATACACCATCCAGAATATTACTTTCACAGTAAGTATGAAGGTTTATACTAGTAAAAAGTCTCTTGAATGTTGTAGAAGTGTGCTTTGACTCTAACAAAAAGTGTCAGATTTTTGAAGATAAAGAAATGCATCATAATTACATTTTCTGTCACTACTAATGTCAGAGCTGTTATAGCATTTACTGTTGGTAAGGGTCTAGACCAATTTTCTGAACTCTGTGAGGAAAACAAATTTCTCAGAACTGCTGCTGCTGTATTCTGCTGCTGTAATAGATAAATTTAGTCTGAATGCTGGGAGATTTTTTTCAACAGGCAGGCTAGATTAGAACATCCAGTTTTCTGCATTTGTTTATAGAGATGTTGCCTCTCTGCAGGATGGTATTTTTTTCAGCCTCTCCAGGAGGTGTATCTGAATTAGTAAAATTTTCCAGACTTCATAAAAGTATGGGCTGGAAAGGTTTAACCAACTCAAGGAAAGATGAGGAGATTTTTTTGGGGGGGACACTGTGCTTATGAGGAAGAGAATTGTTTTTTTCAACTAACACAAGCAGGTTGCTAAAATAATTCACTCAATCTCCAGTGGAATAACTATCTCAGTTAATAGTGTTAAAGATTGCTCTAAAGCACTTACATCATGTGTATTGATGGGCTCCGGAAAGAAATTTAGAAACATTTGCATTGGGAGAAAAGGGAACTAAACCAAGTTTATAATACAGGTTACTCTGATATATTTACCTGTTTATAGGATTCAGTGTGTCAGAGCAGGTAGCTCCTTTCCTTAAAGGAAAAATATTTTTAATATACTAAATTAAAATTAACTTTCTAAATATTACTTTTTTAATACTCGAGTGCATAAAGCATATGATTAAAGATAAGCTCTAAGGGGAAAAAGCCCCTAGGCTCACAAACCCTTTACATAGATATATGCACATATATCTATATTATTAGTGCACATTTAGTTCCAGATTTCAAACAGAATGAAGTATTGGGGCATTTATGGTTGTACAGTTTTTTATCTTGCTTTGCAGGCTGCCTTAAGGCAGACCTGTATGCAATCCCAAAAAATTCCAACCCAAACTTTCCTGCAGCAACTAAAATTGTCACATTTATTTCGTTATTACAATTGTTTATGGTGATCTCAGTTGAAATCAATGGATTGCCTTTTGTATAATAGGTTTCTTTACATATAATTTTCGTTCTACATTTACAGTTTAAAAAGACAAGACAGAGGTTGACAGATTTAATACATTGAAAGGTAAAGCTTCTTGTTCAGATGAGCAGAGCATATGTTGTGCCAGGGAGCTTACATTACAAAAATGGCTTCAGAAGCATGCCAGGTATGAGATAAATTGTCAACAGAGCAGAGTTTATGCAAACTGATATGTTATAATTAATATTCATGCTCTTCTAATAATTAGAGTAGAAGAAGGAGGCTTTCCCCCTTAATCTGTATAAAAATTGCTGTGTTCCTAGTAAGCTACTTATCCTTTCTTTACATGATTTTCTCTTTTTTAACTTCTGAGACAAGTGAGTAAGCTTCAAATAAACTCCTTACAGAAAGTACCTCTGTACCTTTCTGACTTCTTTATAATCAATTTATGCATCTGACCTTGGTAGTACATAAGAACACACTGGATTTATTTATTGGTGTTCAGACTTTCATTGAAAGTGCAACTGAGGTCAATGAAGACTATCCTGTTTGTCCTGAGAGTGTTTTAATGTATGACCACCCTGAGTGTGTTATGAAGTGGCAGGTTAAAAGAGAAGCAAGGCTATTAGGCTGCTTTGCTTATCTCTTTATCAAATAGTCCTGTGAGCAGAAATTTATCTTTTTTTTTTTTCCTATGGTGACATAGTGGACTTTGGTTATACCTTTAAATTTTGAAAAGTCACAGAACTTTTCAGTATCTGCAATAAAGTGCTAATTATTGATGTCATATGTAGTCTGTCAGAATACTGCTCATTGGGCTCTTCTGTTTTCTTGTAGTGGAAGACCTATAATCCAACATTTTCACAAGTGGAAATATGGTTCCGATTTGTCTTTGTAGTTCTGACTTTCATGGTCACGGTAAGATTTTCAGCTTTTCTGGAGTTCATTATGTAGGTGGCTGATAACACTGCTCTGTAATGCTGTGTTTAGGAATTTAACCCCAGGCAGGAAAGTTAACATGTCACTGAATGGGTGTAAAAACGTTTCTGAAATACGTAGTTGCTGCTTTTATGTTTTTACAAGTGGTATTGAAAGGACATTAAGAAAATGGGATAAATGGGAAAACTTGTTTTTCTGAACTCTGGATTTGGATTAAACAACAACAAAAAAAAATTGCTTAGACAAAGGAAATTATGATGAGATGCTAGAGTAAAGTATTTTTTTGCAGTGTAGGTAGGCTTAGGAATAGGATGGCCAGAGTGTGGGCTGTTTGACCTTGATCTAACATTGAAGTTATTTCTGCCACGCATGTGAGGATGGGCCAGATGACCTCCAGAGGTCCCTTACAACCTAAATTATGCTATGATTTAGATGATGTCTCCTCTCTAACCTGTCTTGGCTCCTGGAAAAGGAGTGTTTGGAGAAAAACAAACATAAAATGTAAAATCCTGAATTTTCAGAGTAGAGACACCAAAGTACTGCATGCTTCCATAGCATTTGTGTCGCAGATGATGTTGCTCAGGTAATTGTGAATATAAAATGCAATCTCCCTTTGAAAAAAGTGAGTTCAAGTGGAAGTAGTTGACAGTGTGTGACCAGTAATGAGGCAACATCTTCTTTTCACACGTTGTTGATTTTCATGTACTGGCTGGTGTACTTTTCAGCTTGCTTGAGAAATTGATTAATTTGCATTGGGGTCAGCAAGCAAACTTGAAATAGAAACTAGGAGACCTGGCTCCTGTTTTACAGTGTTCTCAGTTCAAAGGTCTTGTGAAGTAGCCTTTGCAGTGTGCTATGTTCTCTCTTAGCTCTGGTTAAACCATTGAAGGCTGTATTCCTTCCTTACAAACTGTTGTTTTTTATAGTGTCTGTTTGCACATTCCCTGCGGAAATTCTCCATGAGAGACTGGGGTATTGAACAGAAATGGATGTCCATCCTACTTCCTCTCTTGCTACTTTACAATGGTACTTGTATCCTTTAATTATTAGAAAGACACCTTTTTAAAAAAGGAGCAGGAAAAAAAGAAGACAGAAAGACAAGGCAAAATGGAATTTCTCCTTGAACTTATAAGCAGTTGTTTATAAAGCTTCAGAAAACTAAATCTAAAAAAAATCAACCCTTTCCAAGTGTAGCAAATTCAAGGGCATAACCAGTGGATGGATTTTGTTCTTCTCAGTCACGTGGATGTCAGCTATTTGTTCAGGGCTTTGACTGGAATAGGTGCCTGCCTCACTTAACCTTCAGTTTCTGTTTGCTGTCTTACTACTTCGTTTTTCAGGTATTCACTTAGTTAAAAATGGAGGCTACTTTTAGTCCAGTAAAACACAGCAAATTCTAGCACTTCCTAGCAGTACCAAAAGAATATTTGCATCTTAGTCATTATATGGTAATTTTTAGGTTGTCATCATTAACAGTGGTTTAGTAGAAAGTCTAATAAAACTTGAAGTCTTCTAGAAATATTGGCAACCATTAGAGATTATTTCTACAGCAGAGTGGATTGCTGCTGGAGGCACTATTTTCTTTGTCAAATTCTTTAAAATAAAGCAAGTTTCAGTTTCATTTACTGGTGTAATTTGAAAAAATCTAGGGTTTTTTGTTCTGATGAAGATAGATTCTGTTTTACTTTTCATACTGACAGGCTTTCTTTCTCTTTGTTTAACTTTTTTTGCTTTGTATTTTGTTACAGATCCATTTTTCCCTCTTTCTTTCCTGGTGAACAGCTGGTTTCCTGGAATGCTGGATGATCTATTCCAGTCACTTTTTCTGTGTGCATTGTTGTTGTTCTGGCTTTGTGTCTACCATGGTATAAGAGTACAGGTAAGAGATGCAACAGTATCTCCTACTTACTGAGGAGGCAGGATTTGTTTTGTTCAGTTCTCTCAAAAGATGACAAAAATGAAATCAAATTCTTACAAAACAGACATTTATTTTATTCATAAAGTACAATGTGACATATGAAGCTTTGGAGTTAGAATGATTTATGGTGAAGTAGATTATTTTGAGTCAACCAAGCCTAAATGAAATAGATGGAACAGTCATCAGAATTATGATGCCATTATGCTTCATTCTTGCTTGAAGTGTTTTGATGTTGTATGTGGTGGTTGATTGTTTTTTTTAAACTACTTTAAAATACTATATAAGAGAAACAGGAATTCTGGAGCCTATTCCTGTAATTGCATTATCACTGAAATATGTGGGACCTTATAAATAGGATGCTGCAACTCTACTTAATCTTACTTACACAAATGATGATACAATATAATGTCTTCTCTAGTCACTTGTGTAAGATAAAAATACAAAAGATTAGTCTCTTAATCCAGTTCATGTTGAGTGAAACAAAGATGATAGTAATTTTATTCTGTCAAGAATGAATAAAATCTCAGGTGTGGGTTCACACTTTCACTACACTATTGTTTTCTTAACAGGGGGAAAGGAAGTGCTTAACTTTCTATCTGCCCAAATTCTTTATTGTTGGACTGTTGTGGCTGGCCTCCGTTACACTGGGAATATGGCAAACGTAAGTAATTTAAAATGTATTGCACAAGTGTGAGCTGAGAGTGTTCAAGAATGAGAAGATTGTGTGTACCTAGTGGTATCTATTTCTTAATGCTCAGATTGTGATACAGGAATGGAGTTCAAATTCTTACATCTTTCTGTTCTGCAGATTGTGACTGATTTGAAAACAGTTCTCCATGGACAACCTAGTAGTAAATAATTTCTTAAATCTGAGTGTGATCTAGAAATCACTGCTTTGTCAGTATGTTATGGCTCCCTACAAGAATCACTCAAGTGCTATGGCTCAACTGGCTTTTAGCAGCTGAAGCAACAGTTTCTCTGTAGCTAATTATGACATAGTTTGACCAGACTTTCTTCACTGTTAAACCTGCACAGCTGGTAGTGATGTGGCTTAGTCAAGCTATGCTGTCTTTACTCAGAACTCTGTTCTTTTGCTTGATTTAGTGGTTCTCCCTTTTGTCCAGTTTGTTGTGTTAACATAAAGGTGTCACTCTTCCCCACCCAGAAAATTTCATCCATTTTAGAACATTTGTAGTTTCTATACGCTTTCAGTCTTAATTGTTTGCCTTTTATTTTATCTCTCAGAAGGAAGATACCTTTAACCTTCTCCTTGCTGTTGTACATTATTGAAAGCAGTGCAGTTGCAGGAAATGCTTGTGCTGTTAATAAAATTGCTATGAGGGAAGGCCTCATGTCACAGTTTTCTAAGGATAAAATGTAGACACTGAATCCTGAAGACTTGTAGGAATCCTGAAGGCTTGTAGGAATTTACAAGATGCGCATTTTCTAAAAAACAAGTGGGGAGATTAGACATGATCCCAATTTAAATCCTCCATATTTCTTCAAATTTAGTTTGCTATATATGGTAAACTATCATGACTCCATTGGAATTAATGGCATTGCACCAACTTACACAGCCAAACCCTTTTGTTATAAACTCTGTATAGTAACCTTAAACGTTTTCTTTGTGAGTGGGTTTCTTGGTTGGCATGTCTTTTTAACCTTGTCTGGAATTGTGCATGTACCAATTTTTTAATTTTGAATCTTCTCTAGCGTGAATGAAGTACATGACCCTACATATCAATACAGGGTTGACACAGGTAATTTCCAGGTAAGTCAAAAATTACTTCTTGCTGTCCAGCTGTCAGGTAGTTAGGCAATATAAGGAGAATACAGTACTTGTTCTTCTATAAAAATGTTTAACACAGTTTAGAAAACAGAAAATGCTGGTCAGACAGTCTTATTCTGGCTAGACTACTTTTGTGTTTGCTTTAAATCATGCATAGACCATATTGAGATCTGTCCCATTGAGAAAAGTGAATTGTCTTGCAAACCTGGAAACTAAACACCACAAGTTTCTTGGGATTGAAAGAAAAAATTTTAAGTCTGTTATTCAGTTTTGTACATCTTAACTCCCACCAAGGTCCCTTACCCTAGTAAATTTCAAACTTCGTTGTTGTAAAGGAATATTTGATGTACATGGGTCCTTTTATGTTCTTGGGAGTTGTGTTTTTAGAAAATTAATTGAGATTCAGCCAACTCTGAACTCTGTTAACAAAATCCTGGCTTCTGTTAAGCATCCTTTCTTTACATTCCCCAAAAACCTCCCTGAACATATCACCGTCCTTGTTTCATGAGCCTACTTTCCCTGCATAAATTGGCCATTCTATGTTGGGCTTTTGGGAACTAATTATTTCCATTGACAGAAGAAGGAATAGATGAAATCTTATTAAATAATAAAACCTAACACTTTCCTTATAGGGAATGAAAATCTTCTTCCTTGTGGTGGCAACCACATACATTCTCTACCTTTTGTTCCTGATAGTGAGGGCATGCTCAGAACTACGAAACATGCCTTATGTTGGTAAGGAGTATTCCTTTTGATTCTTCCCAGATGGCCTTGCTTCTCCTAGATGTAGGTATAAATTCACTGATAACAACTTTTCTCAATCTTTTTCAGATCTCAGGTTAAAATTCTTGACTGCATTAACCTTTGTAGTGCTTGTCATTAGGTAAGGCTTTTCAAAGTATGTTTGTCAGTACTCTAACTTTTCTAACCTTTTTTTCAGGGCATTGAATACATCTTGTTGCTAATAAATTAGTCAATGAAACTGAATAGTGCCTTTTAATATTATTGTGATGGCAAGCATTTCTTAATTTTTTAACCCTTCTTGAGGCTTTTTGAGCTAACTTTACATTATTTCAATTACCACAGCAATGCACAAGATTTAGAAGTTCACTTGGCAGAGCTCATTTGGAACTTTGTAGGCTTCACTTAGTCAAAGCAGAAGTTTACAGTTAGTTTCTTACATTAGTGTTAATATCTGTTTTCCCCACACCAAGCCGTTATTTCAAATAGTTGTTGACTCTTGGATTGTCTGTAGTGGATGAAATGTGAAAATTTCTGCTTTTCTCAGCTGAGTGCTAACTTTTAATCACAAAAGAAACATTCTTAATTTAGAACTAGCAAAGCAAATGTGTCTTAAAATAAATGGTCAGCATGGTAATATAATTATTCTCTCATATACTCTTCTGTCAACCTTCTGTTTCAATTCTGCAGCCTAAGGACACAGTACACCTATATGCTTTATTTTTTTCCCCACAGCATTGTTATACTCTACCTACGCTTTGGAGCACAAGTTCTACAGGACAACTTTGTTGCTGAGCTGTCAACTCATTATCAGAACTATATCCTTGTGTTGTGATACTGCTCAAGTAGGAATGTTAATCTGTTTTCATGCAGAAGGTGCTTTAAAATGATATACTTAAGACTTGAGACCTTTGACTTCTAGGTGGCCTCATGAAGTTGAGTCTGTTTTGTTTGAGATTTCCTGTCAGCATTTTGTAATGGCTCTTTGTAAAGGTTGTGACCCAGACAGTCTCAGTCTAGTGTGTCCACATCACATGCATCACAACTGCTTGTGATATCCTCCAAGAGGAATGAAGTCTTAGATATGCATGCCTGGTGCATATCTCACTAATTTTAATGAGATATTACGGCAAATTTGGCAGTATTTGCTGCCTCAGTTGTTCACTCTATACTTACAAGTCGGCAAGGGGCTTACTAAAATATGAGAAATTAATAGTTTTGATGTCACTGAAAATGCATTTGAGTATTAGTCCAAGTCAACATGTGATACAGGTCACAATGGAGAATTTAAGTGGTTTGGGAGAGACTATTGCTGATGTCTGTTGACAACAGGATTGTGACCTGTATTCCTGGCCCTGAACCATGAGATCCTAATACACTCTACTTTTGGAGAGTGCTTGTGTGACTGTAGCTGCTCTGGTTGCTGATTAGCTTAGGTCTGAGTTGGGGGGTAGGAGAAAACAATAAGCAAAACCTTTAGTATTCACCTAAAACAATGGTAAGAAACCATCTTCAGAGTGCTATCCACATGTAGACTTTTCTCCTTCCTTCTTCATCACTCTGCCAAGGAAGAACTTTTTAAAACATAAACCAAACCCACCTGAACACCCAACTTAGCTGCTTTCTTTCAGCATTCAAGGCAGAACTGTTCGATTGACCATGCACTTCACTGCTCAAGAGCAGACTGTACCTCAGCAAATGTTACTTGTGTTAAAGCTTTGTTTTCAGTGGCAGTTTTACCTTGAAATACCCTGGGTACATTAGTTGTCATTGAATTTAAAACATGCAGTTTTGTTAGTCATTCATGCTCACAAACTTCAGTAAGGTAAACATTCTTTCCATTGAGTCAGCCTGCATATTGGGTCTTGTTTTCAAAGTTAATATGTATGGGACTGTATTGAGCAATATCCTTGACACTTACTACCAGCAGAATTCTTATCATTTTATGGGTTATTGAACTTTTATCTCTACACGTTAGCCTTTGTGTATTCCCCCTCGAAGAATGCACTGTATGGTAAGTGTGAGCCATTGCCTGGCAAACAGGGATGACAAGAGCTGCTGTATTAGCTCTGCAGTGTCTTTGTATTCTGGTTGTCTCATTACTGTTCCACTTTGCTTTGAGTTAACATAAGCTGATGTACAGCTGCACTCACTGCTCCTGAGTAAATTAGTATTGGAAATATGATCGAACACATAAAATGTAATCAGCTGATTAGCTGGGCTTGCATTCTTGCACACTTAGATCAAATTTGCAGTCAGTATGATGTTTGTATGTAATGCACCAACCTTTGAAGTGACTCACACACAGCCCTTAAGGAACAGCATCACTTCTTTTGTACTTAGTTTTAATGAAAGTTAGTACATTGGCATCCTGGCAAGCAGGACTCTGAAATCCAAATGCTGTTGGAAAAGTAGGAGTGAAACTGATCTCTACTATGAGAGGAGTTTTGGAGAACTTGCTACGGGGAGGGCTGCACGGGGCCCATGTAAAGGGAGAAAAAGGACTGAGCCAGTGGCAATTCTGGTTTTGCATTCTGATGTGAAGGATACAGTCTGATTTACACGATGATTATAAAGCATTTCACTCACTAACAGATAAGGATCATTAAAATAAACTTTTTTACTGAGTATATTCTCCACTTTAAGCATTCTGTTCAAGGTACAGAACCATAGAAGAGCCCAGGTTGAAAGAGACCTGGAAAGATAATATGGCCCAACCTTTCTTGGGAAAGGAGGCCTAGATGAGATTATCTAGCAGCCTGTCCAATCATATCTTGTGTGCTGAGAGCATGCAGAGAGAAGGCACTAAATAGTGGAGCTCGTCCTTTCTCTAATTTAGAGTTGAGGTAGACAGAACTGTTTCAGAAAAATTCTATTTTTTGATCCAGAAAGGAAAAAGAACTGGCTGGATGCAGATAAAGTTGAAAACCTTCTGCTGGGTTGCAGAAATACTTGTTTGACGATGCAGAAGGTAAAGTGGTGCCAGGAAAAAGATGCTATGGCAAATTGCTAGATTGAATTTTACTTGCATATAACTATGAACTGCAGCTAAGCAGCACAGATTATGCAAGAAATGAAGGCCTTAAAACAAGCTAGAGGGAATTGGCATAAACAGCCATTGGAAAGTACGTGTTTCATTTCATCTCACCATAAAGGTACAAGTCCTTCCTTCATCTCTTTCAAGGATAGAAAATAACTGGATAATCACTGACTTTGTAGTCAAGGGATTCCAGCTTTGGTCTACTATATTTTTAGCTTAGAAATAACGAAGAAGTCTGTGCTTTTTAAATACATGCAAAATTTTGATTAAGAAAAATCAATTTACGTGCAGATTGAAATGCAACGCAGGAAATTGCACAGGGGAGGAAATTAACTTAGACAACATGGAGAATATCTATCTAAAAAGTAGATAATTATGTTGTCTTCCTAACTCTTAAGATCACTATAATTATGTGGCTGAAGGGTAGTGAATTTAAAGGAGAAAAATCCTGTTTGGATCTAGTTTTGTTGAACTGTGGTTGTGACTGCTTTGGAAGTTGTTGTGTCTGTTGCTACAGTGTTGAGTTAGCACTACAGTCACATTTCTATATTTAACAGACTAAATTAATCCTTACTTGTATTTTCCAGAATCACAGTTGAAAGACAATCCTGCTTTTTCTATGCTGAATGATTCAGATGACGATGTGATTTACGGGTAAGGTTATAACATACCTATGGAGAGTTACTTCTGGTGTGTTACTTTTGTAATATTTTTTAATATTAATTAAGTGAAGGGTTTGTTAGTGAAAGTTTTCTGCCTAAAGAATAGAAATTTAGCCTTTTCTGAAACAGAAATACAATGAGAATGCATGGTTTTTATCTTTCTTTTCGTTTCTAAAAGGGATTGCCATGGTACTGATACAAACAGGTAAGAAAGTATGATGCTGGTAGTTCATGGAGCAAAGGCAGTAAGAGCTGTGAAGGGAAAGGGCTTCCTTTTTACACTGGGAAGGACAGCAGGAGTCAGATGGAATTAGCAGAGTCAGCTCACATGTAAGCGCTTCAGGGAAGGAGAGTGGCGCTTCTTTAAGTCTCCAGCACTTACTGAATGGAGAATAATCAAGTCTAGCAAAAGTTCCTCGACTTGTGTGATTATATGTAATATGAGAATTACAGTAGCACTTGAAAGCCATCCCAATCAGGTGTCTCTGTGCTGGACACTGAAGTACACCCGTGATGTTTTCGCTTCTTACCAAAGACACTGAAGTGGCTGGAGCAGTGAGGATGGGACCAGCACTGCACTAGCCTGTACAAGTTCATGCTGGGATAGCTTGCCTGTGGTTAGTTAGATGAGTAGTGGTAGTGCCAGCTTGCTTCTTGCAAATGCGTGTGAAAAATGGCTTACACAGGAATAACTTCTATTATGCATCATCCTCTGGAGAAAAATCAGGTGTTGTTCATAGCTCCCACAAGGAGGAAAAGCAGATTCCAGCTTACCCAAGTAACAATTTGATGCCTCAATGTAGCTTAAAACTTTCCTCTTTATTTTCAACATCCTATCTGAACACCATGTTGAGAAGTTACAACACGTGTCTGTTTCACAGGAGTGACTACGAAGAGATGCCCCTGCAGAACGGCCAAGCTATTAGAGCCAAGTATAAAGAAGAGTCAGACAGTGATTGATTGACTGGTTTCAATGCAGACAGACTTGTTCATCTAGAGTTCAGCCAATTCTGAAGTTTTCCTAGATGGACAGCTTCTTTGGCTTCCTACAGTCTGCTGTCATCTGAACACCAACTCCCAGGAAGGACCTCCTGCTTCTGTTTCTGTTTACAAGGATAAAACTGAGAAAACAAATGATGGAAATGGTTGTGGTGAAAACTGAAACCAAGATTTTTACATGTCTTTTAAAATGCCTGATAGCAGGATGTCTGTGGACTAAAATCTTTGTCTATTTCCATTTAAAAGTCTCACAGGTTATATACCAAGTTTCAAATTGCTTCCTTGCTACTCAGTTTTGGTTGTTTTTTTTTTCTTTAGGGTGATGTACAGCATACTGCCATTCATCTGTTGCATTTTGCATTAGCTGTTTTGTATTCTGTCCACTGCGGTATGAAGTGCCTCATCTCCCTTTTAATTTTCTACTTTAGCCTTTTGAGTTGGAGGCAGGGAGTTAAGTGGCTTTTTTGGGTTTGTTTTTTTTTTTAATCAGTGAGAGAAGACACACGCTTTCTATTCTTCCTTCAAATAAGTGATACAGACTTAAGGCCATTTTTAAAATACATTTCAGTAAGTTTGCTGGATTTATAAGTGCAAGGTATGGACAAATAGGCAAGTTGTAGTGAGCCAAAATAGTCTCAGTGGTGCAAAATTATTTGTATATGTTTCATGACATGCTTTACTGACACAGCAGAAGCATCTGTGTTGGTTTTTTTAAACAGCCCTTTTAAGTGGAAATATTTCAGCAACAAATCTCAGAAGGAAGCCAGTACTGACTTCTTAATGGTCTTGTATGTTGGAGGAGATTGTTACTTGCAGAGAATAGAGTATGAAAGTTTTCTAAGGAATTACGGTTTCAAATTTCCAAACATTTCATTTTTAGAGGTTTTTTTTCTACATCAATTTTCCCTTAAGTTGTATTAATAGTTATTCTACATGGTAGGAACAGTTGTGCTTGCTCACGTATTGAATGTGCTTGAGAGTCAGCTTGTGAGCTTGTTCTGTGCACAGTTCAGCTCCTTTGTCATACCAGTCACCACCTGTATGATGGGAACTTGTACTAGCACATTTTGTGTTATCTGTATTCCAGTCTGTGCTGGAACAAAGTTATACAGGAATGAAGTATTCCTTGTACAATGCTGCTGCTTCTGTATTTAGAAGTTGGTTTTCTCCCCCACCACTGCTCCCTTCTTTATTTAAGATGTTTGTTTGTAACTACTTTTGCTGTCAGATACTTGACCTTTCTAAAAGTATCTCCTTTTTTCATGTACTTGTAACAGAGATTTACTCTTGTAAAATTTCTGTCCAGCTGCTTTAGAAGACTCTCAAAAGCACTGTTAATCCACTACAGTATGGTGCTGGGTTGCACTAGGGAATTGTGCTCATCATTAAAGTAGTGTAAGCAGAATAGTGCAATGAAGTCCTGCTAGACTTGCTGAATCATATTGGAGAAAAAGGAGATTTGTTGTGCTTTAATGCAACGACTGCTCTAGACCATGCCCATTGCAAGAACCTCCTGATGGCTGTTCAAGGTCGTGAAGGGGAGGCTGCACAAGGCAGCAGCTCACTTAGAGAGGACCAAAGGAACTGCTGCATGTGGTTGTGCCCTTGCTGTCAGAGAATAGTTCAGATTAAATCAGTGCTATGCTGAAGATGTGTCATGAGACATTGTGTGTGTGTGTGTGTGTGTGTATGAGAGAGAGGGAAAACTTTTTAAAATTATGTAGAGCTGTGAAATTTTTGGAGTGTCTGAAAACCGTGCCAGGGATCATTTCTTTGTTAGAAGCCAAAGCACTGATGGATGGCTAAAGCAAGGAAGTTGCTGGGGAGGAAGAGCAGGTTTTTCCCTTTAACTTCTTAATCAATATTACTTTAGAAGAACATATAGGAAAACACTAAAGAAGTAATTCAAATTAGTGGTGGCTTTCTTTCCAGTAAACTGTAATAAAATGTACCTTCAGCACTTCTTTTCAGACTATTTTGAAAGGGTATGGGAGATGCTCTGTATATCCTAAAATTGTAGAGTCCATTCTCATTTTTACTGTTCCTGAGATAACTCTCCCTACTTGAATGTGCGGAATCAGACTTGGCAACCAATTTGCCATTGTTTACATAAGCCAAACCCTTTCAAGTTCCACTGGAGTAACAGTGGGTACAGGAAGTAAGTTTTCAAAAACTGGTATTTACATGATTCTTACATAGTTGGATATTTCTCCTCTGATATTGTTTAATTCTCTCCTAAGTTGTTATGAAGAGATAAAATTTGACCATTGTGCAAAGTACACTAATGTTTCTTATCACAGTCTGAACTGGTTGTTACAGTTAACTCTCAAATAGTGTCATGCCTTGGGATTTCATTAACTAAAAAATGTATTTTTAATCTAATTTAGAGATTATTTTTTCTAAGCTGTTTTCAACCCATTTCTCTTGCTGTTTTGTTTGAATAAACTTCACTACATCATTACATTCAAAGTGGAAATAGAAAAGCTAAGAATGGGAAATGTGTACTTAAAGTATCTCACTATGAAAATAGTGAGAAAATAATTTCTTTGGTTGTTTTTTGAGATTATATTTAAGCAATGTTTGCCATGCAAAATAGCTATTTTGGAAGTGCTGCAGTGTTATGGTAGCTTGATTGAATCACTGTTGCATCAAATTCAATATACAGTAAGATGGCAAAAGCAATGAAGCACATGAAGAATTAGTTTTGCTAGCAAAATTCCTCTTATTTCCATAATTGGAGAGCACAGACAGTACTTGAAGAATATTCCAGTATGGATTGTAAACACAGCTTGGGGGTAGGTGACATAAATGCACCTCTAAGTATTGAAATCTAAGGGTCAGACAGAAGAAATCTGTTCAAGAAGCTAGCCTGGCATTCTTTTTATTACTGCTAGTTATTTCCATCACTACTGCAACTGTACAAAACAAGAAATGTACACAGGAAGGCCCCACAGCACACAGTGAGCCTGGCTCTAAAGGAGATGTCATCCATTAATAACTGCAAGACTTCCACAGTGATTACAAGAGACTTCTAGGAAATGAGGAATTGAGTGCAAGCCAGTCATAGCAACTACTCTCTAGTATTTGCTTTATAAATACAGCTGGTGTTGAAATTGGTGGAAAACTTTCCTAGGACCGGCAAAGAGGAAGCCTAAGGCTTAACACCAGTGAGAAACAGCTCATGCATTGGACCTGTGGTACCAATATTGGGGAGAACAGTTCCAGCTAGGAAAGACTTTGATCTGTTGTCTTTCTCTGAGCCAAATGACACCACTTTATCTAGTCACCTAATTAGGTAGTCACTGAATTTCCCCACCCCTTTCCTTTTGCTTATGCCAGTAATAACTTTTGCATTACTGTAAAACTTTTTTTAGGAGTTTGTAAATATGTAAAATGAAAATACGGAAAAATTGTGTACCAAAATGGTATAAAAATGTGTAAGATAAATGCTCTGTTTAATGAGAAGCTGTAATTAAATGCTGCTTTGAGAAAGTGTGCATGAGGACATGTTAAATATTCTGTATCTGTAAGTTGTGCTAATAAAGCAAATTATCCATTTATGTTGTAAAACTTCATGCTAATGTGGAATATGAAGGAAAACTGAATATTTTACTTCAAGGAAGTAAAATATTCAGTTACTTGGAAGACTTTATGTGCATAATCATTGTTAAATATGTTCATAATAAAAGTTTTATATCTTTATATTGTATGCTGGGTTTATTTTCCTTCTACTGGATTTTAGTTTCCTTCTCATAAACTGATGCATATTTTCAGTTTACATGCATTTTCTGACGCATATTTAAACTTGGTTAATTGCATAAGCATGGGATCCAAGACACTGTGTCATCACAGATGTTTTGTGTTGTTTATTGGGGGTTTTTTATCTTGCCCAGATGTGAAGGTGGAAGGACAGGTTGCTAAGTTCTTTAAATACACCAGCCAGGTTAGTAAGGGACCTGGCATTTTCAAATGGCTTCACAGTGGCTTTGCAAAGCTTGCTGTGGCCCTGGTGGCAGTGAGAGTTCTGGTGAATGTTGATACCAGTAATAAAAAACAGGCTTAGAGATGGTGAAGATGCTGATGTCATTCATCAGCTTCTTACAACTCTATCTTCCAGAAGTCTGCTCCTAGCTGGTAGACGGTGAAAGCCATCAACACGTTATTTGCTGTTTGTGGTGATGCCATTTCTTATATAAACTCAAGGGGAGACTGAAATCTCTCTGTGCTGAATAAAATTGCCACAAACTGCCCTGCACAAGTGGATATGCAGCTTACTCCTGGCTGTGGTATCAGATAGGTGGTGCTCATTTAGCAGGAGCAGTTAATCCTGGAGCCATTTCCTTAGGTTTTAGTTAACACAGGTCAGACTCTGGCAGTGACAGTAAATGGCTTCCCCCTTCTCCTCCCCTACAGACTGGGGCTGCCATGCTCCCATTTCTGTAGCTGTAATCATATGAAGAACCAAGGCAATAAGCAAGAGACAGCAGAGACTGACTGTGTAATTACCTGGAATGCTCCATCCACAGTTCGGGTTTATTTTTTTTTTTAAGGCCAATTAATTACCTAGAGCCAGGGCTCTGCCAGCTCATCACCCAGATGCTTTGCTTTGGCACTGAGATGAGCTGGCCGTCAGCCTCTGGAAAATGTGCTTAAAACTGAAGTGTTTGAAGGTAATGAAAATTTAAAAATCAGTTACTGCAGAGCACTGAAACAGTAATATACAATTGCTATGCAATTTTAAAGAAAAGCACTACTTAAATTATGGGAGTGGGAAACCAACACCCAAAAATCCACAACCTCTAAACCCCTTTCTGTAGTCCTAAGACTTACATTGGAAGTACTGGTAATTGCTCACATGTAAAACCATCTATGAAACTGTATCTACCTTTCTGTACCAAAATTCCTGTTTTAATGCAACAGGGGTTTTTCCTCCCATGCAGCCTTCACACTGACAAGCATCTCAAACATTTGGTTTTTGGTGGGTTTTTTTTGTAGCTCAGCATATGCATGATCCAACAAACAGAAAAAAATCAAGGGGTTTGCTATTATTAACATGAACAAAGGACAAGGAATATCTGAATGGCTTAACCAAGAAGCAAACATTGACTCAAAAGTGCACAAAACCGTTCCTTTAAGGGTAAATAAATAGTTCAGTAGGTACTAGTGCTAGCATCATTCTGGCATGATGGAAAGGAGAAGAAGTATCTAAGCATCCAGATGAAAAATTTCCTTAACAACTCAAGAGACCAAAGATTTATTCTTTCCATAACAAGTTTATCTCTGACCCTGATGACTGTTTTAGGCATGGTATTCAATCTCATTTTAATATCTTGTTTTTACAGGTGTTGCATCATTTCTGACTGAAGACTGAACCTGTACTGAAGCTCTCTTACAGCAATGTAAGGGATGTGCTCCTCAGGCTAAGGTACATACACACTCTGTAGCACTCACTAGGACATGTGAAAAGAATGAAGCAGTTTGTCATGGAGGAGATGTGTTTACAGAGCTGTTTTGAAACTGCAATGTCAAGAGAAATACCGAAGCTTTACTGCTCTGTTAGAAGTCTCAAATGTACCAAGCCCAAAGCTGCTGGTACAAACATACACCTGTTTTGCTCTTCTGATAGCAGACACAGATAGGGAGGGAGAGGGTCAAAGCCTTGCCTAGCACAGGGCTTTCCAGTCTGACTACACTGAGCAGAGTTAGCACAGACCACGTAACACTGTGGCAAACAAATCCTTTCCTGTCATTTGAATCTGCAGTATTACATCTCTCCAGATCTTGGAATCATACTGTTGTAGGAGCAATGATCTCTCTCTTAAACAACTCTAGCTGAAAGCCAGATTCTGAACACATTAAACAGGGCTTGTAATAAATACCTACTTTATTCCTTTAACTCTCTACAGCCTCTGTTCCAAGTCAGTCTCTCTAAGTGTCACTACAAAGAAGCAAATCAGAGATTGCTGGGATTGACTCCAGCCCAGGGATGCTCTCCCACATGGGTTTATCACTCTGTCAGCTTCATCAGCAGTGAGCTACTGCTTGCAGAAGCAGCACAGTTGTTGGCAGAGGTGTTCTGAAATTCTTAGTATGCTCCCATTTCTTTTAATTAGCTGAAAAAACATTACCAAAGCCTATGCTGAAAACTTGTTTTACTTGTTCTTCTGCAACTTTAGAAGGCAGGAGACTTACTCACATGTTACTTAGTCATATTGCCTCAAGGCAGTTTTTTCCTCCATTTAAGAAAGGATCATGTGTCATCAGCTACCACAACTCATCACTCTCACTATCAGCAAAATTAACATGGACTGTAGCAAGTAAGTTCAAGACCTACTTAACACGTGCAAATGACTGCAGCAGTGAATGATTACCCAGGCATAGCTTGCTGATCACTTCAGAATGTGAGAAATTCCTTATCTGTCCTTGTTCAGTGAAGGTAGGTAGCAGTTCCATCCTCAAAACACCATACAGAAAGATTAAACAGGTCCCAAAAATGCAGCCAAGTTACGTTTTAATAAACGTAATAATTTTCTTGCAACTTTGTAGTGAGTTTGGCAGAATTATGAAAGTGCTTTGCATTGTAGTATGTACCTCGACTATCTTGAAGAGAATTGAAAAAACTTTTTCCCCCAGTAACAAATTATTTAAGTTTAAATAAATCACACCAATGGTTATGAATTTCAATAATTTAATGCTAACCAAAAGTACAAAGTGTGAAAGTCAGTGTCTCATTTATATTGGTCTAAGAAAGGAAATCTAGAGGAAGTGTTTACACTGCAGCAGATTTCAGTATTAGCACCTTGAAGAGAAGTTTTGAAGTGATAAAAAAGTATACAAAACCGGTATGGTACTAGGTACAAACATAAAACAGGTAACAGCGTGTTTTCAAATTTTTACCTTTGAAGAAAAGTTACTAAAAAATGCATTAAAAACAAGTTGTTCAGGTATTCACAGTTTGAGTGGAGATGGAATCAAGTGCTGGAATAGAAAAAAGAATGAACGATTTCAAGGCAATTAGAGTGCAAGTCCAAAGGCACTGACAATACAGTACATGGTCTTATTCTCCCATCTCACAGTGCAGGTTCCTGCAAATACAAAAACAGGGTTTCAGAAAGAGAAGGAAGTTAAAGTGATTACATGCATTTTTATACTTATGTCCTTTAAGAATCTCAAGAATAAAGCTTTCACAACAGCCAAACATTTCATATACAGCCCAGTTAGCATCACAGCACTGAGCTGCTAGTTGGAAAATCCATGAGTTGTTTTCCTTACCATCACTGGAGTTGTCCCAGAAGCAAGAACTTGCTGTGTGTAGCCCAGCACCATTCTTTTGCATAATCACACAGGTCACTGTTAGTCAGTAGAGAAGCTTTGATTAATTCTCACTAACATTAACTAACATTTAGCTCCATTTTTGCTCAGCTTAGCACACACATATGCATACATAAGCAAACATACATGCTTGTGAGCAGTTTACAGACAAGGCTCTCCCTGAAATCTTCCCCCACCCCCTGCCTACTGGTGCACTTGACCATCCCAGCTTTCAGAGAAAAGGGGAAGCTGAGCTCACCAATGTACTTGAAGGGCTTCCCCAGCTTTGTGAGCTGGCTCAGGGTTTGTTCCACCACACTTGTTGTCCACTGGTTCACTTTGCTGTGCTGGTACGCATTGCCACCGATGGCACCCTCTATGGCCTGTGGGACAAACAGGTGAAGGAGCTGCAAGGCACCCATTAACCCTTTCCAACATGCACCCCATACCCACAGAAAATTCCTAAATACTGCTGGTCCAAACGGGCTGTTGGAAGTTTCAGTTATTAAAAACAAGCAGGTCAGAGTCTGAGCCAGGCATAGGGGAAATCATCACAGATCCCACCCTCTGTTGTGATAGATTATCTGTAATGTCCAACAGCCATAGTTACGAAAATGGTCCTGCATTTTAACAGTCCTGAAGAAAGTTTAAAAAGGCACAGTAGTACAATAGCTCATTCAACATATTCATTCTTCTAGGGAAATGAAATTCCGATCTTTGAGCAAAATCATTTCTGGGAAACAAATGCCTAGACTAAAACAGAAGACCCATGTAGTTGTGGCTACTAAAAGAGCAGAAGCCTCCAGCCAAATAATCCATTTTACTTATTGAGGACAGTTTCCCCCTTAAGATATAAATTAAACTATGTTAAACCTACATGTTTTTCATTGGCACATTTTTTCATCACAGAAATTATTTTAAAAATAACCACAAAATTGAATTCAGAAGAGACAGAAGCATGTATTAAAGCATGTGTGTTCAATTTACAGAGTTTGACCAGAACAGTTATTTTGCAACAACAAAACAACTGCACTAGTCTACAAGAGGAATTCCAAATCCTGCTAGAATTTTTCTAGACAGAAAAGTCATGTTTCTTAGCAACAAGAATAGTTCAATCATTCCAAACAAACAAGAACTCACTTTGGAGAAAGGCGTCTTGAAAGAACACAGTAACATGCTTATGCAGACAGTCTACAAAAAACTCCTGTATTTTACTAAAGCATAAAATCTGTTTCAACAGTGTTTAATATAAAACATCCCCCTAGAAATTCTAATAGGGATGCACTCAACCAGAGAGGAGCGTAAGAAATTGTTTTAAATATTTGCAATATATATCACAGCTAAAGCTGTGTATCATTTCTGCTGAAGTCCATACACGGGTTAAATCAAGTTACCTGTACTTTGACAGCAACCTACCTAGAAATCTATTACATATCAGTTATCACATTTTACTGAATGCCTCTTTGTACACAGCATACAACATATGAAATTTCGCACCAACAAAGTGAAAATGTTTGAATTACCTCTTTAATGATGCTGCTGACTTCGTCAACAACAAAGGAAGCCTACAAAAGAAAAAGAAGAATTTTATATAATGAGTGGACGTATTCTTCTGCTCATGATGTTCGAGCTCTGTTAAGAACGTGCACTAGAAATTTAATTTATCCTTGTCAGATTTCTGGCAAGTCAGAAGATACCAAGTCTGCCTTTATTTGCATATATATGTACTCAGCTGTACTGAAGCTTGACTTCAGCCCGGTCAAGTTAACCACCTTAGGAAAGTAATGAAAAGTAAGAGGTGAACTAATATTGGTTGGCCTTCTGAGTCAAGAAAGCTTTCAAATTTTGACTTGGAAGCATTTTAAAATAACGTGTATGGCACTTGTGTACACGTCTATTCCCCATTCCCAATAAGCGCTAATGTCCGCACACTGCAGTGGGCTCACGGAGATAACATGAGCAGTTAAATGGAACTGACATCTTCAGGGCACCGATGTGGGCAAGATATCATCAGTTCAGAGCTGAAGGAAAAACTGTCTTGACAATCAGCCAGGGATAAGAAGAAAGCTGCCCCTTGGAAACCAAACGGGAAATGTGGCTCATAGGGCCTTCAGCCTTTGGGGAGCAGAGCTTAAGGACATGGAATCAAGACAGTGAGGGCCCCAACATTTTACTAGTCTTAAAGCTAACACCCATTTGCAGGTATGGTTAGTAGTTAATGTTTTCTTGTCTTGTTCCCTCTGCCCCTGTTGCTGGGGCAGCCACTCACAGGCCAGGGAGCACTGCAGGGGGACCCCGCGCTGCAGCAGGGACTCACACCCCACCCTGTCACTGCTGGTGTCTCACAGCCTCACCTCACAAAGCAGGACAAAAGAAGGGCACGTAAAGGCAAACTGATAACTTCAAAAGACCAAATATGAATGTAAACATGAACCTAACCAGGTTTATTTTGACTGGGTTTTCACTGGGAGGTCAGTCAGCTTTCCCAGCTGACAGAATGAACAACAGTGTCATTCACGTGTGCAGGCAGGATGCAGTTACTGCTCAGGAGAACCTCAAACATCACATTCATAAACAGGTCAGGAGGTGAACAGTCTAGCCAGCTTCAATGACATCTGATATTCAGAAACATGAGAGAAGCTGATCATTCTCCATGACAGAAGGAACAGCATATCCTGGGAGACAAGCTGGGCAGTTCCTTTTCTATACCCACCTAGAGGCACCAGCTTGCTGGCACAATCCAACGTTTTTATGTGCTGTGGCAAATTGCCTTTTATTTTCAGCTTCTTGACTTGGATTTAATTTTAAGAAGCCTCATTTATTTTCATGGTAGTACTTTTTACAGGTGCTTACATTTAAGGTGCACCAGTGTATTTAACCAAGTAAGTTATCAAAAAACACTCTCTCCCACAGAGCTTAATATGCATGGCAGACATGCTATGCTGGCAGACATGAAGACTGCTGTCAAGCAAGATGATAAACCACAGACAGTTTTCTTCTTCACAAAATCTGCTCAGAAAAAAAAAATGCCTTTGAGTGTATACAAACATGGTTCACATCGAAGTAAAATGACTTAAATTCAACCCAAGTTCTCACAGGTATTTCAATATCTAATCGGTACTGAAACAAGAGAGAGACTTGAGAATTCACTTCTTGGGCTGATGTTACTTTTCAACTTTCTTCCTTTCTTGGAATGACAAAAATGAGCATAAATATCTGATATCCAGATTTAAGATATATGTGCTATAACTGAACTATGAAATAACACTACCCGTCTTATTATTATGTGGTCTTTTAATAAGATGACATAAAAACTTTCTTGTATTAAAAAATAAAGGGAGGAAAATTGGTTACTTTACAGTTTCCCTGCAGTACCTCTCTGGTACAAAGCAAGCAGACAATGTTTCCAACACCTTGTTTAAATAGGGTGGGGTGCTCCAAGGCAACACATGCAAACTGCAGAGCAGTACTATAGCCTTTAGTAATTCTGAAGACGTTTTTGAAAACAGCTGTAAGAATGATGTTCGAGTATGTTAATTATGTATTTAAAACCCTCCAAATAGTCTATGACTGTAAGAGAGGCCAAGCTCTGACATGAGGACGAGGCTTTTAGAACAGGACACGCCTGACACACCTTCGCCCCTCTCGCTGCTTCGCTATTGTGTCACCCAGTCACATCGCGGCTGTTTATTAGTGTCACAGCTCAGTGACGCTGTCCCTCTGCAAATACAGCACTGTCTGCTTCCTCCTCCTTAGCGGGGGACATCAGGTGGTCATTTGGCACGATAATAGACTGAGACCCTTGATTTATCCCACTCGGTATCTTGTGAATGGGGTGTGACCCCCCCATCAGTGCGCCTGTAACACGCAGACCAGAGGCTTGGATTCCTCTTTGCGCACACAAAAAGCTTGCTCGAGTTTTCCCCCGGCCCAAACAGCACCGGCCACGCTCCCACACGGCACTCGGCTCCTCCGGCGGGGGCAGCCCGAGGCCACGACACCCCTCTCTCCTTTTCCCCGAGGGACCGGCAGCGGCAGCGGTAGAAGCCAGAGTCGAGGAGCCCGGACAAGGCGCCGGCTCCCGGGGGCGGCGNTCGCCCGGCGCCCTCCAAGATGGCGCGGTTGCCACAGCGACAGCAGCCGGGAGGCGGGCGGGAGATGGCGCTCGGCGGGGTCCCTGCGGTGCTGTCATGCGTCCCGAATGCTGTGGATGAGAGAGGCAGGGGGGCCGGTAGTCACGGCTGTGCTTTTCGTGCCGATAGCTTGGTATTCGTGTTCAGCCATCCAAGAGGGCCTTCCCTGGGGGGGCCTCCCCTGGGAGGTCCTCTG
>VYXD01000212.1:1008252-1043478 GCA_013397195.1 Hylia prasina
ATGCTGCGGCTGAGAGAGGCAGGGGAGTCGCTAGTCACGGCTGTGCTTTTCGTGCCGATAGCTTGGTATTCGTGTTCAGCCATCCAAGAGGTCCTTCCCTGGGAGGTCCTCCCCTGGGAGGTCCTCTGCTGCTCCCCAAGGAGGGAAGGAGGGTCTGCTTCTTGTTTCTGGAAACAGCTTAAAAAGAAGGCCTATGTCACAAACTGAAAAAAATAAAACCAGAAAAGCTCTCCCTGTCTTTTCATTATATTTTGTCCCCGCCCAGCCGGGTGGCTTTAGTGGGCATCGTGACATCCAGACAGGGTCAACCCACTACAGAAGAATATCTGAATTCTTACAGTTCTCAGCAGATTGCATGATTTTTAGCAGACATAGTAAGAACCAGGAAAATGAAATTAAAGGGCACATTTGTCACAGTTCCTGGATGTTGTCTGTGTGTAGTGTTTGCAGGTTGTCCAAATCACTGATGCTACCAGCCCCTGGGAGCTGCTCCAGGCAGTGGAAGATGCTGTTCAGGCTCAGAGGGGCCTGGATGAGCTGCAGAAAGAATCTGGGTGGAGGAAGAAAAAACTTAGTATGGACAAATGCAAAGGGCCATATGGAGGCAGGAATAACCAGCTCTACAAGTGCAGGAGCAGCTTACTGGGTAGCTGTTCCATAGACGGAGTAGGGAGGTGTTTAGGTACAACTTATCTAAATTTCTCGTATGGTGCTGTTTAAAGAAAAAAAAAGGAAAAGTAAATAATAATAATAAAAAAGGACAGAGAGCCTGTAACCAGTATTCCTGCTGCCCTCTCTGCAGTAAGGCTGCACAAAGAATGCCGTGTCCAGTTTCGGTCAGGTGTTGTATTTCAAGAAGGTTGAAGGAGTTACAGCTCCAGGGCCTGACTGTGCTGACTGAACAGCTTTGATCCTGTCTCCAGTCCTGTTTCAGGCTCTGCCTCCTGTTTCTCCTGAAAAAAGGAGACCCTGACCAGCCACCTCACTTTGGGGCTCTCTGAGCACCCTGTGGGGAGCACCAGCTCTGCTCACTCCAGAGGGATACGGTGGGACTGTGGCTGGATGCTGAGCACATCCTCAGCCCCATGCCAAGTCTTATGCTTACTGCTTCCAAAAAGCAGAGACAAAAAGTTGAGGACTATGGGAAGGCTGAACAAGTGGTACATGTTTGAACAAAAGCATAAAAGGTTATGCATTTGGTTATAGTCTTAGCATGTATAAATACTGCAGCAGTTTTCCACATCCAGGGATGAGAGGGGAAACTACAATGAGTTAAATATGTGGTGATTAAGGCTTTGATTAAATATTAGGGGGAAGCTGGTAGTAGGGCTAATGTTCTGCAGCCTGGATTTGGGATTTGTCACTGTGATTAGTTAGAATCCTCAGGTTACTTTTGGCGTCTCATTCAGTTAAAGTTTTGCCTAAAATTAAGGCCCACATTATCCAAATGTGGTACATACATACATAGCTCTATGGCCTGCTAACAGTTGTTTTCTCTTCCATGATGCAGCTGAAGAAGGTGATTAAACTTGAAGCACACAGATGGAAATATTTGAACCTATTTAGCTTGATGAGGTTATAAAAATGCAGGCTCTTAAACTCTGCCATGTGAGTAGAATTGCTGCTCTTTGTTTCATTTTAACTAGAAATCACAAATCTGAAAACACGTGAAACAGTTAAGAAGGGCTTCTGTGTTTTACGCAGGGTTTGGTAGAGCCAGGAACAAGAAAGGGGATTGAATGGTAAGAATAGCCTCTTATTTTTCTCCAGACTTAGGAATAATTGGGATGTAATTTTGAACTTTGTTATCCACACTTAATTCTGTGATAGACTTGACTTAAGATGTCCAATCTGAATGGTTTAACTTTTTGTTGTTACCTGAGTTCAAATTTTCAGCTGTGAGGTAAAATAACTTTCTTCTTCTTGTAGATGCATAAAAGCGGAATTCTCTTGAATGTTTATCTGTACTAATTGCTTTGTCTTATAGATGTAAGTAGAAAACTGTTTTGTTTCCAGGAAAGAACTGTTTGTGATACTTACCAAGCTTTCTGTGTAAGTCTTAGAGACATTGAGGTTAGAAGTGTTTTCACGTCTATGGTGCTAGAAAAAGAAATACGTATAACTCAAAGCCACTTCTCTTCCTGTGTGTGGCTTGAAGACTGAGCACATTTTGGTATATCAGTCAGCTTTTGTAGTCTCTTGTGCTGAGTCTCCTTTTAATGTTAGAAAAACCAATATATTTGCTTGTTGCTGGTGACAAAACCAGAGACCTGGCAAAAGCTGTTGTAACACTGGAGCTCTTTCTTGAGCATATTTGCTTTCAACTGTTTTGGGTGCTCTTCTGAACATACATCAGTGGTGTCGGTACCCAAAGGAAGGAAGGGGGGTGGAGAACAGCCACCAGTTTTCTGTAAGGAGAGATAATTAAATAATAAGACTGCTTCTCATCTTTTATAACCAGTTTACTTCCTGGTGTCTCTCTTTGATGGCTGCTGAAGGGGTAAGGACATCATTTTACTCTATTCTGTATGGTATAGCACAGCAGGATGCATTTTTATTTACTGGCATGTTTTTTTCCAAACTGGAAAAGATTTAATGGAAAAAACACACCTGCAACTTGTTTGTGTTGGATTTAGTTTTTTGTTTTATTTTTATTCTGAATTCTGGGGTGGAATGTTATTAATATCACAGACTTAATTTTGTTAAAGCATTATCAAAGAACCTAAGTAATTTTTACATGCATGTGCTGGGATGTGAAAGTTAAACTGTTGCAGCTAGGTAGCACAAAATAACACTTGTCATTTTCTTTACTAAGAATGACTTTATGTGATTGATCTCAGCAGAATGGAAATAGCCACAAATTGCAGTAGCTTTTGAGACTGGCTTTACTCTGAACCCTCTTAATCTGTTCCTAGCTACTGATGTATTACAGCCATCTTCTGGGTTAATGGGTAAAGTAATCCAATTATCTGAAGTAAATGCAAACTGTGACTTTAGAAGATTTCTTAATTTATAATTATTTAATTGTCATTATTTTGCTGATGCTTAAGGATCTGAAAGCAGATAATAAGGTAATAATAATACATTAAATGTAAAATTGCTTTGAGGAAAAGCTTGCTAAGCCAGCCATTTTTAAGTTTAAAAACCTAGAAAAGAAGTTGTTTTTGCAAACTTAATGTAGTGTAAGGTAGGCTTTTTGCTTGCTCTTCAGTAACATTAATACATACTATTTTATCCTCATTAAAAAAAAAAAAAAAACAAGCCACAAAACCCAAAAGGTGTTTTGAGGTTGTACTCTGTGCATGCATGAATCCCTCTTCTAAGGTATAACCACATTCGTCATCCCTTCTCCCTTACAATGGCTTTGGGATTTCATATGATATTTTCATGAAGTTACTGATCCATCTGCAAGGTGCCTGACCCTGTATTAATTTAAATATAAAATGTAATAATAAATAATGATAAATATATAGATTTAAGAAATGTTTGAACAGAATATGTTTTGTGAACTTTCTGCTGAAAAGGAAGAAGTGTTGTATTTACCGTAGAGGGTGCTGCTACTTTTGGGTTTATGTAGAAGATGCTCAGCTTTGAGGTTAGCTGACTGTGTAAAACAGCTCACTAGCTGGATTCAGTGGGTGAATATGAAAGGAGGGCATCTCTGAAGGTTTATGAGGTTTTTTTCCTGTCAAAGATGGTCATTACTGAAAACACTTCTTCATTACTGCCAAAAAACTACTCTAGTGCAGAAGCTTTGGTGTAAAAGAAAAATTCGTATTTCACAATGGTATAGAGAGCTTTTCTGTCCAATTTGAACACCTCTGTGAAATAATTACAAGTTCAAGTTTGTTGTGAGGCCAAGGATTATTTCCCCTTTTGCGGGTTGTAATACTTTTATAATACTTTATTTATTCTTAAAGCTACCTCATCATTCAGCTAGACTTTTTTAAAGTATTTTGAAGGAGACATCAGATAGCAGCTCTTTCTGTGCTTGCTTAACTGCAGGTGTTGCTCTTTGTAACTGTTTTACTGTGGCATGTTCTTGATAGCTCTGTAAGATATTCATGTGTTTTCTAGAAGATCACCAGAGCAGAGTTTTATTGGATCCACTTAGTATTGACTGTCATGCACTTGCTGGCTTTTACTGATGCTTTTGTGTTCTAGATATGCCTGAAATCTTAGGAGCTTATGGCAAATGTAGCTTGCCCTATAATGGATGCTTTGGTATTCTGTGTAGGGCAGAGACACCAGAGTTTGTACTGACTCTTCTTTAGATTGTGTTGATTTAAATCAAGTTGATGGTTTTAAATGTGCTCATCAATCCCAGGAGGTATTTGTAAGGTAAAAGATGAAAGCAGGTGAAGGAGGCAGGGGCTTTTGAAAATGACATATATTGTGTTAAAAAAATTACTCAGGCTTTTTATGTTTCAAATGAGTAATTTCCTGTGAAATTGCAGTTGGTAAGGAAATAAAACATGATTATGCCTATCTCTGTCTCTTTTGTTTCCACAGGAAACCAATTTTTTTTTTCTTGAACACAAAGTTCTGTGAAATGCTTTGTCCTTTTGGTGTCTTTTGAAGGGTTTCACAAAAAAAAAAAAGCCCATACACAAATGGAATGCTACCATTTATGTATACATATTATCCCCCTCTGCTTTTTCTGGTGGAAAATTAAGTAACTTAATTGGGGCAAGCTGCATGTAAAGTAATTACCTGCACTGACAAAAATGCATTGTCAGTATATATCTGAAGTTTTAGTGGATTCTTTTGGTGGTTTAGGTGTTTGTTTTAAATTTAAAGCTTATTATTTGAATATAATGATCCAGCAATGCAGATGTTTGGTTAGATTCTCAGCTGAGGTCCACCAGTGAAGCATCAGTAACTGCTTTGGGAAAGCTTTACCCTTCTGTCCTAATGTCTACACCTGCCTAGAGCCTGACTATGTGTATCTACTTCAGATTAAGTTTGAAACACTTAACCAGTTTTCATATACACACCTTTAATATTGGTGTGCCATAAATGGAATTGTCTCAAATAATTGTATTACTTTTCTTGTAATATGCACTAAATGTTAGACAGTGATATTGAAAATAATGTAGTAAGCTGATTTAGGGTGAATAATCATCTTCTTTCTCAACTTTGCTACAAAATATATTGAAATTATTTTCTACTTTGGTGGGGTTTTGCAAAAGTGAAGGTCACACAATATATCCAAACTACAGTTGTGATTCTGTTTCAGTTTTATACTTGCATATATCTGTATGTTAACTTTATCAGTTTGGAACCAAACTCATTAGTGCACTGGGCTAGAAATAATATATATGTTAAATCTTAGTGTCTCTGGGTATTAGCAAAGATAATAGCAGTATTTGATTCCAAACTAACAGATTCAGGTAATTGTCTGGAAGTGACTTAGTGGTCTTGTTTTTTTCCTCTTAGTCTTGTGATGTCTTTTCAATAAAATGAGATTATAAAGGGACATTTTTTTTCCCAAAAACTTTGGCTCAAGCAGTCTGACAGTCACAGGACCTATAGGCCTCTATCCAAGACTAACTTAAGCTTTTTTCATTGGTTGTTTTATGTTGACTGTACAAAAATGTGAAGGTATGTGTCTGAGTGCTAATGGACAATATGGTGAGCCTCTCTGAAGAATAATACTGTCTTAAAACCTCCCTGTGTCTGAATTACTGCATGAAAGATATGAGTATAACAAAATGTATCCTTCACATTATTTGAAGTGTCTTGAAGAGATAATGTTTGGGGGTTTGTTTGTTTGTTTTTACTTAGGCCCAGAAATCCCAAGTCTACAAGACCAAATAAAGAAACTCAAACTATTTCTGCCATTCCTTTACACGATCTCTTGACAAGTTGTCTGGTGCCAGTTCAAGCCCTGGGGCATTGCTGCAAGCTGTCATCTCTTTTGGAACCACTTTCAGTGGAGAAAAGAAAAGGAAGTTAAAGGACATGTCCAGACTGCTGTGACCTTGATAACTGTTCATATTTCCTGGGTAGCAGAGACACTTAAATGATCATCTGTGTGAAGACAAAGTTCTTTTTCTTTTCAAGGGTATGACACAGTGAAACACATCAACAATCAAGTAAGAGCACAGGCATTTAGGAAACACCCAGACCAGCATTCTGGATCTAGTGGAACCCATAGGACAGGAGTCTACAAAACAAGTGAAAGAGTGCAATTTGGCAAAAATGGCCTGTGAATTCAATCTGAACTTCCTTAAGGAATTAGAACGAGAGGTTGTTCTGGAAGTCCTTTACCGTGACCAGATGGTGAGGAAAACTGAGGAGGAAAGAATAAGGTATCTGCTGATCCCCTATTCCTGTTTTCTGTTTGGTGGTTTTGTTGGTTTTTTTTTTCCCCTAGTTGCTCTTCTTCCACTTTGCTTCTAAATGTACTCTTTTTTTAACTTCTTGTTAGCTAATGCCTTTGTATTCTCTGGGAAACCTAAGCTTATCCAGAGCCTCTTGTTTTTGCCATTCTATTGACTCTACACTAAAGATCAGCAAATCCTGTTCACTGAATAATGTGCTTGGTGAATTTTACTTCCAGCCCTCATAGAAAGTTCAGTTGCTGGCTGCATTTTTTCCTAGGAAGGCTTTATGGCATTCTCATCATGTTCCTGTGTATGCATATATATTGTCTTGGTATGACCATGGGTCATGTTGAGATCTTTGGCTGGCTTCTTTAGCTTACATTGTGCCAAGACTGGAGTTAAGAATCATTGGATACCTGCTCCTTATGCTAAATCCATCACTGTCCCTTCTCACACACAACAGGCAGCAAGCACACCACTCTGCCTGGAAGGTTGTTACTGGTGTCAATAGGTGTCATTGGTTAGGAAAGGATTTCATTTACTGATTTCCCACTATGCCAGTATCTCAGCTGGCAAGGATAAGGGATAATTCTCAAGCACTTTATTTGCTTTATATCTTGGCTAGGATAAGGATTTCCCAGTACCTTGTATCCTGTTTTGTGATACTGCATCCCCTGTAAAACTAGGTATTGGTGTGGGTAAGATATAAATTTTTAGTCTCTTAAATGTGGAAACTTAAACTTTGTTTACATCAAACATTTATGTGAGTATTATGGGATATATTAAACATAAAACAATATTAAAACAATAGTCATTACATGAAGGCCTATATAGAAAGTCTGAATTGGTTAGAAAATCCCTTTCAATGGCTGATGATGTTACTATAAAGTAAAAACATAGATCTTGATTATTGGTACATGCAATGGAAGCAAAATTAATGACAAGGAGAGGTTTTGATATTTTGGGCTGTGTGCTGTTTTGGTTTGATTTTTAGCTTTCACATGATGCATTTGTTATGATTTTTTTTTTACTTGATAGAATATTTAATTCTTGGATAAATATGATTTTAAAAAATCAAATGGAAGGGAATTTAGTCTCAGTTTTTGTAGGTGAATGCATAATCACTTGCATCAATGATTTCAGTGCTGAAAGTGAGCCTTAAATGGACAAATCTCATTTATACTAAACTGTTTTTTCTGTTAGTATGCAGTTCTGGTCACATACACACAGTCACACTGCAGAAATGCTGTGTGTGCATATTTTCAAACAGTGCTCAACAGAGGTCACACTTGAGGGCATATCTCCCCCTAGAAATGCTATTGCACAACAGGGTATTATTATTAACTTGTACTTTATGTGAGGATTTTGTCCTCTGTAATTTTTAGTTTTTTTTTTCCTTTTTACCTGTGGAATTAGGAAAATGAAACTGCAGCTGCAGCAACTTCGATGGAAGGGGGCAAAAAATGCAAGGCATGAGTACCAGGAGAGATGCTGTGCTCGCTGTCAGAAGTCGCTGGGGTTGCTGGTGAACAGAGGCGCGGTGTGCAATGGATGCAGCCACCGGGTGTGCTCGGAATGCCGTGTCTGCCTGAACCCCTGCCTTTGGAAATGCACCATCTGTTATGCTCATGGGTGAGGGATTTTGCTGGTTTGCACCAGTCATCCGACGCATGCCCACTGGTTTGTTGTATCTGTTGCTTGAACAGTTAATGAAACAAAGCCACTGGTGTAATGAAAATGTTGGCTGAAGTCCTGGTAGTGATGAAGTGGATGGGAACTTCGTGTTATTCTTCATGTAGCTGATACTTCCCTTCCTATGTTTAGCAAAATGGATCCTCAGGGTAGGCCAGAGGTGCTATGGGTGTGACAAAGATGATAATAGCCAAGCATAGAAACAGTTGTGAGTTTGAGCCACACAGAGAGCTCCTTCCCCTACTCAATATACCAGGGCATCCTCACAACCTGCTGAAGATGCTGTGCCTTGATGCAGTATAGCCAATTTCTTGACAATTTCCTAATAATTATTTTCTGCCTCTTACCACAGGAGTGAGAAATCTGATTGATGAATAATTTGAAGACATGCTTTATAAAATTTTAAAGAGCAAAACCAATTAATAACATGACTGGGATTTGTTCAAGTATGGTCAGAAATACAAATTTGTTTCCTTTGAATTAGTTGATTTTTTTTCTTTTACTACATCACATTTTTGTATTTCAGGGTGCAGGAAACAGTCTTTCTTTTACTGTGTTGGTGCACATTTTTTTAATATCAAAATATTGCTTCATAGTCCATTCTATTCATTGCAATCTTTCTAAGCAAAATGGTTTAGATATATTTCCACGTTTGATGAAAAATAATATGTAGATGAAGAATGATAGTTTAGGAAATGATATCCCTGTAGAAAAGGTGAGGATTTGGATGAAAATTTACTTTATGCCAAGTAAAGTATGCCATTCAATGCAAGATGAATCCACCATTCCACGCCCTCTGCAGGTGCCAAAATGAAATTAAAATAGAGGGAAGTACAAGGCAATGTATTCATCTCAAGTAAGCAAATTTGTACTAGTTTAAAGTAATTTTTTATAGTTTGGAAGAGAGTTGTAAACTAACACCAACAAGATAGAATCTTCAGTTTATTTAGCAACTAGTATACAAAATAGGTAGTGCAGCTCTGTTTATGCTTGATACAAATAGTTACTAGACTTTGCTGTGTTTCAAACTATATGCACTAAACTGAAAATTCAAAAGTTAACTTTCTGTATCCTTGTCGAAATAACCCTCTCAACTTCCTCTTGTTTTAAATTAATTTCCAGTTATTTGGTGGCCACAGTGGAAATCCCCTACAGAGAGCAGTTAGTTGTTAAGCTGCTTTGGGTAGTGCTGCACACACTTAGTTATTTAATAAGCTTGTCTAGATATTTAATGATAAAACCAAGAAAACATTATTTAGATTAATTAAAAGATCTTTTTACTTTTCCTTCAGGAAATTACCTTTTCTAATCTTGATAATACAGATGGATATGCCAGCTGTCATTGAATTTCTCTTTATAGTGAAGAAAGTGTACATTTGATCTTTAGTCATGATGCAAAATCAATTAAATTCAGTCAGACTTCTTCCATTGCCTTCAGTGAGCTTTACATCAAAGCTGCAAATCTCAAGAATAGTAGGGAGTGGAACAATGTGGTAAATGGTACTTAGCACCTTTTGTGTATCCTGGTGAGGGGAAAATAGGATGGCTAAGAAAGGTAAGAGCTGATTTCCAAGTCCCAAATAACTGTGATTTTGGGCCTTGTTCATCACTAGAGTAATTTTTGATTCTTTTCCAGAGATGTGAAAGTGAAGGCTGGCGAGTGGTTCTTTGAGGAACGAGCAAAGAAATATCCAGGTGAAGGTAATCACTGGAACAGATCATAAACTGCTATGTAATGTGTAGCTGTCATCTAAGTGAAACACAGAATGTAGTCTGACACTGTATCCAATGTTTCTTCCATTTTACCATGCAGTCCATCTGTCTGTGCGGTAAATAAAACATGAACGCAAATTAGCAGAATGCATTTAAAAGTATGACTTACTTTGTCTAAGTAATAAAAGTAAGAAAATTGCTGGCCATGTAAATTTGAATTAATGAGAGTGTAAGTCTTCTAAGAAATACAATGATGTGAAATTAATATACAAAACTGTACAGGAAAAAAATGATCTTGCGTTCATCATTTGTCAAAGTTTAAACTTCAGTTGTTTTCACTGAGACAGTTGTAAAGTTTAAAGAAATGATAGAATGGAATAACCCCCCCCATGTATAGCTATAACTCAGCAGAGAGCTGATCACATAACACTGGTTACCTTCAGCCAGCTGGCTGTGACAATGTCTTGTGCTGGTGCCATTTAAGTGCAAAGCTCTACAAGAAATTATAGGGGGATATGGATGGATTGCTCTGTGGGGAATGTGTTTTGCCAGCAAAGGAGCTGTTAGTGTTAGTTTTCACCTACAGTAACTAGCAAGGTGGAGGAGATTTGTTTCCTTTTCCCCTTGAATTGCCACTTCAGACAGTGCCTGACTGTAGTTAAATGATAGTTTCATTTCCATTATCTGCATCTATGTTTAAGAGCTGGTAAAAACGAAAGAACTAGGCCTTAAATCTCTCTCGGGAAAGTTGAATAGGAAGAATTTTATAAACAGAAGAGCATAGTTAGGCTAATTTTGGGTAGTAGGTGTTTGTGAAAAGCAACATATTAAGAAACTAAACTAAAGTTCCTGTTAAAAAAATTCATTTAAAATTTGAAAAAGTTCACTGAAGTCCATGCTAGCTAACACAATTTCTGATTTTGAAGTGTTAGTTGACTGATTCTTTAAAAGCACTGTTTCATCCAATAACCATTGACAATAATTTCCCCTCCTTCTTTTCAACGAGTATTAAGCTGGTAATTTTATCAATCTCTCTATTATTGGAAGATGTTGTTCTTGGATATTGCATCTGATAATGCAAGTTACTGACTGTCCCTTTTTCCAGCAAAGTAAATCAGTTTTCACTTTGAATTATCAAGGAATTTTGGGTTCTTGAAGCATTTTGCTTGGTTAGTCTAATAGTAATACTCTTGAAGTCATGAAGATCTAGGGATACAGAGAAGAAAAACCCACAGGGAGAAATATGTTTTGTTTAGTTCCTTTGATTAAGCCAACTGATATATTTAAAGGAGTTTAAAAAGTGACTAATTTTGAAACACAGCAGCCTTTATTCATCCTTCAATCCTGGAGGGACAGTGCCCTCTTTTGGTTTGAAAATATAACATTACTGAAGTAATCACTAGAAAGTAAGTTTAACTGAAAAAAAAAATATTTTACAGTAAAGATTTTTCATGTTGAGTAGTAAAAAAATTACATTGTAATGCTTTTTATTAGTTTTTTTGTATCTTCTGCCCAAAGAATGAGATTATTATTTTCATAAAAGTGGTAGATTACTTTTAGTGACCAGTTAAAAATCTAAGCTAGCAAATGTTATTTATCAATAAGAAAGAATGCTGGAGTTCTGATTGAAAATTCTAACACCCATGAGCTGATTGTTTCTACCACTACTAAGGTATATTACTTTTATGTAAGTAATGTTATAATTAATTATATCTTCAGCAAAACATGGGTCACATGCTGCTTACTCTATCAGGAATTACTGGTGGTTAAAGTCACTCCAGATAATTTCACTTCACCATTTGCTGTATTTGTGATCCCCCAGGAGCGAACAACAAAAATGAGTTTTATGAGTCTTCATTGTTTCATGCCTGATGGAGCTCTTGCTCCTTCGTGTCTTCACATCATGTGGCTGCTCACCTGAGGAATGTGCCATGGTTGCCATTTCCCTGCAGGGATGCTCTTAGCAAAGTGTCTCGCTCATGTTTGTGAGCTTGTCAAGCGTTTCCATCATTGCCCATGTCTCTAGTAGGAAAAGTGAAAAAAAAAAAAATAAATTCATGAGGTGCAGGAGTTGACCATGTGCCTGCTCTTGTACACGTTTTCAGGCTTCCTTTAGTGTTTGAGTTTTGTGGCTGAGGTGCACTTTAGTGCAGTGGGCCCACACACCTCCAGCCTGGACCCTGGGAGGCTGAGAGCACTTAGCAACCTGTAGGAACGGGTGGGTTGGCATCTCTGTGTGATTGTCCTTAGCATCTGTGAAGAGTCCATCTGAATGTGTCACCTACAACAGGGGAGGGTGGAATCATGGTATGGTTTGAGATGCAGGAGAAGCTTGTGTATTGCTTGGCTTGTGTGCTGATACATTAGTTGGGAATTGACTTTATTCCTGACTTGCATGTGCATGAGCTTCAGTAAACACAGGCCAGTTCCTGAAAGGCACTGATTTTAAATAGTGTTATACAGGCATAAGTAACTGATGTTGCTACTAAATTATCTCTTGATTTTTTTTTTTCCCTCCCACCTTCATAGGCAGGCATGAAACAGCTGGGGCAAAGCTCTTGGAATCTTACCAGAATCTGAGGTAAGACTCATAAAAGGACAAACAGTCCCAGGACACTGCGAATTTGTATGGGAGATATATTTTATGTTATAAACCAACCACGAGTTGATATTCCTTTATTATGAAAAAAAATTCAATGCTTTTGGAGTTCAAATGATAAAAACATAGAAAAATTTTCAGTTTTACCTGTCAGCAATCCACAGATTCTCACATACAACAATAAATACCATGTTTGGAGTAATAGTATCTTCCTTGAAATGAAGGGACATGCATTATCTTTTTTTATCTGCTTATATTTTTTGCATAACTATTTATACAATTATCTGTTAAATTTGCAAAACACTTTTAAATGAATGTAAATAGAAGTTATTTACTAGGTGTCATAACAGCATAATTATTTGCTCAATAGGAGATATTGCTGACATGATAGTTTTATAATAAATAGTAGACAAGCAGTTAGACACTTTCACTTACCAAACTTAAAAAAAATTTGCTTTACAGTGAATAAAAATTTTGACTAGAGGCCAAAGTGTGACCATACTTAAATTATTACCAGTGACATATAATGAAGTAAGTCTGCTTATTATGTTGTTAAAGGAACCCTCTGACTTCAAACCAAAAAACCACAACACCAAACAGCAACAACAACAACTACTACCAAACATGGTACCAGCCAAAAAAGCCCCTCAAAGCCCTGTGTAAAATAAGATATGAAGAGATGATCTCAATTTAATATAATTACCTGGCAAGGCACAGCTGATAAGAATCAGCTGGATAAGATCCTAACCAAGACTCACTTTTACCTGGATATGGTGAAAACAAAATGAATCGAGAAAGATTTCATGATTTCACTAGCTAACTTAGGATCTGTGGTTGTACTGTGATAACAGAATCAGTCAGATTTTTTTTTTCACAGACCAGGACTATTTACCACAGATGGAATGGCAGGAATGTTTAAAGGGTCGTTAACAGCTCTGAACCCAGGCAAGGAAGGAGCCTTTTAGTATTTGTAAATAAAGATGACTATTTTCTGAAAACATCTCTAAACAAGATATGGTGTGCATTGTACAGGAATTGTGTTTTAGAACTCAGGACACAAACTGTAATGCTGCCAGCCATATAGAAATCTAGGGTGCATATCTTAAATTAGGTCTTTATGATAGTTCTAATTTAATAATTTTACCCAGAGCACTTCAAGATTGAGAAGGGAGAAGGGTAGTCCTCATTCCTAAGAACAGGCAGTAAACCTGTACTGCAACTCTTACAGACACAGAATGTCAACCCAGGCCTTTATAAAGTGCAATAAACATGGGTAATTAAGATACTGTGCATGGATATGGTTTATTTATTAATCTGTTGGCAAAATATATTAATTGTTGCACTGTTTATCTCTTAAATTTCTAGTAAAATTTCTGTCGTGCCTCCAACTCCACCTCCTTTCACAGAATCAGCAGCAGGAACCAATGTGATGGGAAATGTATGTATCTGCAAAACATACATAGAAGTGCACCACTTAGGGTGTCATTCATATGAAAAGGTCAGCCACAGAAATGTGGGAAATAACTGCTGTAACATCACTCTGCAAGATAAATGCAGCCTTTTGTTACTTTGTCGTTATTTTTATGCTTCATGGGTACTGAGAGAGAGAGTTTAGAGGCTATGAGGGCTGTTTGCAATTAATTTTCAGCTTTTGAGGGAAGTGGTTAACCACTCTACTTGACATTAAAATGTTGCATCTGGTTTTTGGTGCCTCATCACAGGAAGACTGGACTGAGATCTGAGTTCCACTCAAACCTGAAGGATCCCCTGTTCCGATGACATTCAGTAGTCACATGTCACTTCCATTACTGAATAAGAAACAGTGAATTTGATGGCTGCCTTTGCATTGCAGTTTCTAGTGGACAGAATAGTAGAACATGGCTTAAAACTCACAGAAATTGCACTAAATTACTGTTTCATTTAATTTTGGACTGAATCCTCGGGTTTACATAACCTGCAATGGGTTTTGAAGCCCATTGCAGGTTATGTAAACATTCTTATGTACTTACCTGGAGTTTGATGAAAACTAGATAGGTGTTAAAACAGATAAAATTAATATAAATTGAATTTTAAATATTAGATAAAATTAATAAAAATTAATAGATAAAATATTAAATACCTTATAACAAATCAGTGATGTAATTAGCTGTATTTATGAACTTACTGTGTGATCTTTCTGCAAGGAGTTCCACTTACATGTGAAAGACTATGGAACTGAAAAGATTGCTTTCCATCTTCATCCATTAGTGTGATAGTTTCCAACTATGTCAGTGTATGTCCTCAGATGTATTTGTCTACCGAGGTGATCAAAGCCCTGCAGCCTTACCATCTGATTGTTAATGTGGTTTGTGGATATGTAATCATGGAAACCTTAAAATTACAAATATTTAGTGTTTTCTTAATCTTTGCATCTCCCATTTGCAGGAACTTGGAGAGTCTAAAAGGTTTAATAAATCTGTGGAAAACTTGTTTTTGTCTCTCACAACACATATAAAAAGTAAGTAGCTTTCACTGTCTTGTCATTCTAGAATAACAGTCAAATGTTTCAGTTTTTTGGCCACAGTGTTGACCAAGAAGTCGTTATAAAAAAGGCTGTCAAGTAATGGCTGAAACAATTAATGCCAAGTCTGTGCCAACCTGAAAAATAATACAGGAAATCTAATTCTCCTTCAGTATTTTGCCAGTTGCTAAATAAACTGATTATATCAAACCAGAACACCTTTCTTGTAAAGATTTAAAAAGACTGTATAATTTTTCTTTTCGTTTACCAGGTGTTCAGATGCAGTATATTTAATTCATGTTAGAGTAATAACCAATTTCTGATTTGCATGTTTTCTGGCTGAAGCCCAACTGACCCAGTCAAAGAGTCTATTATTTAACAGGACTTCAATATTTTCATTCACAGGCAGTATTCACGAGGACTTCCTTCCTCTTTCTCAGTCTAGTTGTGAGGAATTTTTCAGTGCACATTTCTAGGTGCTCTCCAGTCCTAACAACTCCTGTTCCATTCTGATGCCTTTGGTTCCTTCCATTCTTTTACACTGCCTGCTGTTCCTAGGGATGCAGACTGGGTGTGCACCTCTAAGGCTAGCTACACTGAGGACAGTCAGCATTTGTGAAAAACAAATTAAAGGCACCAGTGACCAGAGCAAAACAACTTCTGAGCCTTAAGAAGATTACAGGGGCTTGCGAATTGGCATGGATTGGAACAAACCATAGTATTTTCTTACTAGCTTCAACTTACACAACCCCACACGTCAGATTAGACCTGAATAAATCTGGCTTTAGTGCCTTTCTGCCTTTCCCCCTAGCTCTTGTTTTAGCTCTTGTTTAGGCTTTCCTTTAGCTTCTTCCACCCATCTTAAAGACCCATTCTCCTTAAACTATGCAAATTTAATGTTGTGTCTGTGAGAACACGTATTCAAGCTATGCAAAGACGTGGTGCCTTGCTCCTCAACAGGAGCATACAGTGGTGTAAGACACTGGAAACAGCATAAGAACTGGATGTAAAGTAAATTTTTCAGCTTTCTGTTAGTTTGAAGCTTGGCCATATCCCAGAGTTACTGGTAAAGATTGTCAGGACTGCAGCAAACTAATTTATTAATTCCCTGCTACGAAAAGGAAGGTCTTATTCCACTCACATATTTCTTTTCTCTCTGTTTTGAGCCTTATGCTGCTATAATTAGCATCTGGAACCCTCTGGAAACTAGTTTGGCTAATTTAAAGGCAGAACATTAACATAGACAAAACACATAGGTACTTTTCTGCTGTTTTAGTGAGTTAAATGGGCTCAAGGTAAGATGTATGTTGGAACATGTACAACAAAGAGTGCTGGTCCATGTGACCAGGAGCCATATCAGGGATGGAGAGGAGCAGAGCAGGGGTTGCAGAGGGAGATGGAAGCAAGTTGTCAGTTCAGTTCAGCTACGAGTGAAACCCCACTCAGGTGCTCTCATCCTCAGTTACTGTGGAACAGTTTATTTTGTGAGAAAATAACAGGCTATTGTAATCATTGAAGTCAGTAATTAAAAAGTATAGGAAGTCTTGCAGAGAGAAAGACTTGAGTTTCTTAACCTAAGAAAGCAGCTTTTTCAGACAAAATGGCCTCTCAATGAAACCTGGTGCTGTGCTGATAAACATTTTTGATCACAAATATCTAAAATTAGTACTCTGTATCTTATCTAGGTAAAAGTGTCCTGCTTTGCAGAGGTATTTATTACACCCAGCTCTTGTGTGTTGCAGTAAATAAACCTGGAGAACCTCGTTCTGCCTCTGACTCTCTCACTGGAGCCAGTGTGTGTGCGTGTCTGAGAGCAGCGGGAACGAGGGATCAGCGTGTGCAGCACAAAGCTGCCTTTGTACAGTCTGCTCCTTTATGCTGTTACCTCCTGTTCCAGTGTGGCTTGGCAGCAAGAGGAGATCATAATCCAATGGTGGCCATTTGGTGGATGTAGAATGAATTACTGGTTGTAGCTTTATTTGCAGTGAAAAATTGCCCTTGGCACTAGAGAGAGAGTCAGCCTTACTGATAATTGGGTAGAGAAGCCAAAAGAGGAATCGATATGAAAACTGAACATTTGTTTTCTCACACAATAACCTGTTCCTTGTAAGAGAGCGTGAAGCAAGGCTGGTGTTTCTGCATCTACTGCTGGTCAAGCTACTCAGATTGTATCTATTCCATTAGAACTCTCAATTCCAGTCTCTTTTATGATCTCTGATTTCACTGTGTATGTTAAAAACCTGGTTTCATTTACAGAGATGGCTTAATTGAGCCTGCCTTTGAATAGGTCACATGGTGCCTTAATGGTGTACACAGAGTACAGTAAACATCTGAGGACTGATTGCTGCTAAGAACAAAACTAACCCAGAGTGTCTTTAAAAAATCACACTTGAGTGCCATTGTTTTTGAATGCAGTAATGTCGTATTGTCTGCTGTCTGAGGTTCTTCCACAGAGGTTCATGTTGTGAGAGAAGTGTTTATTTCTTCTGTATGAATTAAACATATGATAGCTATTTCATGTACTACTTATAAATTTTTAATTCTTCGTGACAGTCTATCTGGGATTGACAACAAAGTATCTGCAGTTAAGCCTGATCATATTCAACTACAGAAATCATGGATGAGTGCTGCCCTTCCCTTTAAGTGCAATTCTGAGTGTACACTGAGGAATAAGAAGTGAAAAGTGGGGCATTAAATGTCCAATTGTACTGTAGATTTATTTCCCAATAAACTACATGTTACACAAGTGCTAAATCAACAAGGTGCTTAAGTATGGACATAAGCTTATCCATATGAGTATTGTTATTGAAGTCAATGAGGGTTATTCAGGTTCTTAAAATTATATGTGGTTTGGGACCAGAGTATGTAATATCCCTCCTTTCATCCATATTTTGGATGCATTTCTAAATATTTTCCAGTATGATCTTTCTACTTTTCATTGTCATGTTGCTTTATGTTGTTATAATGATTTTGCTTTTATCCTGAACCAAACCAAATCACTTTACAAATCAAACTATACATAGGGACTGTAGAAGCTGCTTCTGAGAGGAAACTGTATTTGATGGCTTACAATTCCTTGCAGCAGCTATAATGATAGGCAGCAAGGAGTATAATTTCTAGTTGAAACAGCATGAAAGGTTTAGGCAGGCAAAATATAATTATATAGAATATGACAACCACTTGTCTTCCCATCTGTTTCTTACTCTTAGGAGATCAATGCTAAAGGTGCAGGATGACAGTTTGAGAGCTACAGAATTAGCCTATAAATTTATAGGATTGCTTGCAAAGTTTGTTATGGTGACTTTTCTCTTTATTTTCACTTCAGAAATATCAAAGTCCCAGAATGATATGGCTGACAGATGTGTCTTAACCACAGATTATGGAAAGAATGTGGAAAGAAGAAAGCAAAGAAGGAGCCAGTCTGACACTGCAATCAACATTACAAGCAGGGTATCCATATTATTATACACACTCTCTAACTGTAAGAGCTGTTTCAGAGTGCTCTCACAAATATATTTCAATCATGTGCACAGTGGAATTTTGCTTTTATTTTATGAATAGGACTGTGGTCAGAAATCTGATTCTTCACAGGGTTTTTGACAGATTTTGCACAACTGATGTCAGCCCAGAGTTGAATGTTAGACTGAGATTTTTACAAAGGGAGGGAAGGATGGTGAGGATGGGACATTTTTCTCTCAGGTGCTTACAGATCCTCTTGAGGTTGAATTGATACCTGGTCTGTGTGATTGTTGGGCTGCAGGGAGGTGCTCTGTCTTGTTTTCTTCCTGCCCCTTTTGCTGCTCAGGACAAGCTATGACCATCCCAAACCCATCCTGACGTTTTCTGAGCATTTTTTAACTTGGCAGGGAGAAAGCATTGCTGTTAGTTGCTATGCAACTTCCCTTTTCCTTTTGCTTTGGTTACAGTCTCTAGCTTTCAGTGTTTTCTTGAGAAGTTTGAGGAAAATCCACTCATCTATTTTCCTACAAATTGTGCAGGGTTGAAGATGATCTCACACTTCTGCTTTAGAGTGACACTGAAGATTTTGTTTTGTATACTTTCAGCTCTCAAGTGACTGAACTTTGTCCATACTCAGTTTTCCACATTGTGGGTACTTACTGAATTGCCTTGTTCATCTGAATGAGGTCAGTGAGGTTTGCTAAGTGCCTGGATTAGATGCTGAGAAAAGCCTTTGCTTTGGGCCCGACCTTCTGGCACACATTGCTCACAGCTCCCTTGTGCACTTTTTTCTTTCCTCACAAGTGTTGGTGATAAATGGAAGAGACAGGATGTCAAATTGCATGGACTGGGCAGTTTGAATTGGCCCAGCAAGGTCTGAGAACTCCATGAAATTAGTTCTGGTATTTTTGTATGCAATTAAATTATCAATAGATTATCAATTGAAAACAGTTATTGGTTGTTAATTGCACCTGAGTGCAATTAGCCCCTGAGTGCTGCTTTCATCGTGGCAAGCCTCACTTTGGTGTTAAGTTCATTCCACAGGCAGAGCACAGCTCTTCTAATGCACTGAGAAACATCACAGTTGGAGACAATGTGAATTCAGACTATGCTTCATTGCATGCTGATCACAAACAATCTGCCACCTTTAAAAGATGGATATGGATTCTTTGGCTTCAGAAATGAATTACTAGGAGAATCCAAATTGTTTATGTGGGTTTTTAATTGCCTGTTTAAAGATTTAGGACTTATGTCCACACTTTGCATTGCAGGTTTTGAAAAATAGATTTCAATGTTTGTGTGCCAGAGCACTGTTTCTCTGAGTCATATGAACCAACTGGACTATATTTAAGCTAGAATTTTAGTTTTGCTAGAATTACTGCTGACTTTTTTCTTGTAAATGTCCTTCAGCTTTGTTTTCCTTTTAGGAAGGGTGGCTGTTTACATCCTTACTAGAACTATGCCTTAAGTTATAGGACAGAACCTGTTTTAAATTACACTTGCAAAACAACAAATCATATTTATAAGAAAATATCATGTTGAAATCTTACTTGTTATGATTTTCACCCCAGAAAGAACTTTTGTTTTCAGAGCATGAATCAGAACAGTGGCTTTTCCCCCTAGAAATGGTATTTTTTTCTAAGGAATGATTGTGAAGTAGTAACTGCAACAAGTTTGAAAGTGTTTGACTCTGGGGCACTACTTAAAACCTCAAGAACACTATCTGTTTATAAGTTTTCTAAATTTGTGATGTGTTCAGAGCTTGATTCCTTCAGATTAAAGTTGAAAGAGAATATATTTAACCTCAGTATTAGTGAAAAAAACCCCAATCCAATGGCAAACTGTACCAGCCAGTGTAAAATCTGGATTTTGAGGGCCTCTCATCATTAGAATCTCTAAGTTTATTAAGGTAAGTGCAGTTCTCTGTCTCACTGGGGGAGCAAGCAGGCATGTGCCACGTCTGGGAGCTGTTTGTGGTGCATTGGTAGCTGTGGGATACCTCTCCTGTGGCAACAGAAACAGACATTAGAGCTGGGCTGGGCTTGTGTGACCTGCTGCTGAGCTTAGCACTGGTAGCTGTGTTATCTTGTTAGTCTCTTATGTTCCATACTGCACAATAGCAAAGGCCTTCTGATCCAAGTAGAAGCTGAAATTCAGTGTGTGGTAGTTTGTTTTGGTCAGCAAGTGAAATTGGTTGTGTTTCAGGTTTATAAAGCAGAAGACAGTTTCTCTTCTAGGAAATTCTATTTTGGGTTTGCTTGGGGGTTTTTTTTTGAGACTCTATTCTGAATGCGTTTTCTCTCTGTTTCCCTCTCACAAGGTAATTTCATTCTTGCATCTATTCTTAAGGCAGGGCACTTGATAAACATGACAATTTCTCTGTGTTATAATAACAGCAGACTGGCTAGGATTTTGCACATCCTGTTTTTTTGAGAAGCAATTTCACTGTATTATCTCATCTCTTGTCCTCCTTCTCCAGTGTTTTTGCTGACTGTGCAGGAGGGATTCTCTCACATTTCCTGTTTTCTTTGTGCAAATAAGTCCTAATCCTTTCTATTGATTCAGTCACACTATATTCTTTTTAGTCTTTCAGGTACTCTGTTACACAACTTTTTAAAAGAAATTATTTTCTTAGATCCTAACCATGTAAAATTTCTTGCCTTGCTTTTTTCCTACCCACTGAGGTGTCAACATACTTTCCATAGATTGCATTATCCCCAGGAAGTGGTGTGCCAGAAACACCAATATTTTGAGCATATTTCCAGCCCTATGTATTTGTATTTTGGCACTTCTGTTAGCTGTTGTTCTTAGTAACAGAGGTGGCTGCAGATAAATCTTGAGGTTTGATTGATATAGATAACTCTCTCAGAAATTATGAGGGTTCTCATGGGAAAATTGGAAAGGTGAATGGACTTAGTCAAAGCAAAGTCAAGGTCACCTTGGAAATTTAAACTTTTTCTATAAACCAAGCTCAATAGGACTTTGTCAGTCTGTTTCTATTTTCAAATCTCTTTCAACTTATGTTCATTCTTGCATAGGTAAATGTGGGCATGTGTCATGCATATTGCAAAATACACTTTTTAATTTCCTGGAGGCAAGATTATATTTTCTTCCAAAATTACTGTTTTGTTAAGGCCTAATAAAGACTTTTATTATTGCTACTTTTGGTGTGTAATTAGTAGACTGTTGTTAGTATTTAGTGTGATTGTGACCCTTAGATTAGGGGTAGTATGCTGATTTTAAAAAATTATTAATATAATGAGTGTACCACTAACTGGGTTGAGAGAGTTATAAATCAACATTTAAATTAAGTTACTATATTATCTTGGAAGGTGTGCCACCTGCATGACCTTAATCAGAGTCACAGAGTCAGAGATATTTGTGGCATTTTATTCTGATAGCATTCTTGAATCAGAATTTTTCTTATATTGAAAAAAAAAACTCTCTGAATTTCTTACAGATGAAAAGTACACCCAGTCTGCAACAGCTCATCACAGGGGCCCCAAATGACAGTGAAACTCAGAGCAAACGTAGTTGGAAGGAGGAAGAAGACTTAACAACCAGTCCCACAAGTGATGCAGTTTTCTGTGATGGCAGAAAACATGTAAGTTAAAGGTGAAATGCAACAGAAGAGGTGTTTAAAGGGAACAGATATAAAAGCTTGTGCAGAATGTTGGTGTGCTTTGAATTATATTACAAAATTAAGGAAGAGTTGCACTTGAGTTTGTATCTGATGAAAGACTGATGCTTTTGGCACGGTCCTCATAGTAACACTGTGAACTTTTTGAAGCATAAGGCAAATTAATAATGGATAATTGATGGATGTATCATCCACTGATAATGAATAATTGATAGAGCAGCTTCTTCTGAATTTTGCAAATGCAGCTGACATTCTTCCCATTTGATGATTAGGATCAGGATTATGAATGTGGTACTTTCTCACTTAGTGCCTGGCTTTTTCTCTTCAAGCTTCATTTACCAGAAGGCTTTTGTCAGTCTGCATGAACTGTGGTATTGGAAATGTCAGTGGAAATTCAAATGTCAGGATGCCAGTGAATGAAGAGGAAACTGACAGTGATGGAAGCCAGGGGAGCAGTTCATAGGCTTAGGGGATGACATTGAATCATCCTCTGTTGGAAGGCATTTTGAATACTGCAAATGAGAGAGAGGGAAGCTGGTTATAAATGAATTCAGCACATGCTTTAAAGCCTCTGTGATTAACTGTGGAAGCTAATTTCTATCTGTTAGTGATGAGGTTAAGCAAGGTGAAGTATCCAAAGAATTCATGACTGATCTTGTGAAGAAGGGAACTAAAATGACTTAGGGAATCAAAATTAAACCAGGCTGCTCACTTGACACAGAAGCAGAAACACACACAGGGACCTTGGTGCTGTCTCATAGTTCATTGCCCTGTGGAGTTTGAGGTGTTAAGCTGACAAATGGAAAACAGTTTTGCATTACATTTGTGATTCCAGTGGCAACCATTGAGCTGGGCTTAAAAGCTCAGGCTTAAAACTGAAATATTTTCTACTGTCTTATAAAGGTGGAGGTCAAATTCTATTAAATTTCTCTTTAAGGGTATTTGTTGGATGTTAAAGGCCACTCCATAAAAAAATGTATCTTCCAGAACATCAGATGGCATTGCTTCCAGTCATGCCAGCAGAAGTACAAGATGTTAAGTCATTGCTAAATCCCTGTTCACTGAACCAGAAGTGGTGACTTCCACATAGAATGTATGGGATACCTGATTAGGTGGGAGACATATGTAGTGATATTCAGTCCAAACATCAGTAATCATAACACCTATCCAGCCATCCCAAATAAAGAGGGTGTTCTGTGGAATGAATGTGAGGAACTTTCACAGAACTTTGTTTTAGGACATATGAGCTTAGGACAAAACTCTGTTTGCATTCCATTGCCATAAAGGATTTTGGTGGAAAATAAGCATTTTCTGGTCCAGTGAATAAAAATGTTAGTGAATGAAAGTGCAGAGCTGAACAAAGCTGCAAGTTATATTGATTACAATGATACACTTCTTGTGGGGGGAGTAAGATTATTTGCAACAAGCATCAGGCCAAAAGAGTCCTTACACTTGACTTCCTCAGTAAGCACTCTAACCCTTCTTTTGACACCTGTGTGTGTTGCTTAGAGCTTAAAAGAGAGAGTAGATAGCCTCTTTAATCTAATAAATCCACTGGTGTGAATTGAATATTTGGCATGCTGTACAAAGGAAGAAAAGCATCTCCACAGAAGAGAGATATGATCTTGCAAACACTACTTTGCACTTGTAGCTGCTGGGTTGTGCAATGCAGAACTCCTTGGTCAACCAGTCCTGTGTGGGTTGGTGTTTATTTTCAGGGGGAGGAGTGATCTAACACAGATATCTTAGCAATCTAGGGTAGTGTTGCTGAGAGACTGATCACAACAGTGGTGCCTTCGTGACAAATACTGTGTAAAAAGTTCCTGGGGCTCACCTTAAAGAGTATCATTATAAATGAATGGAGATCAGACTGTTCTGAGTTGATAATTTGTTCCAGTGAAGGCAAGATAGCACCCTAGAGTTATGTGCCTGGGCTGGGCCACACAAAGGATTGGTCTCTTCCTTCTCTGCAGTGTCCTGCCTTCTGTAAATGCTGGACACAAGTGCTCTTTATATGTGTGGATGGACCATATATAAAGCACCCAAATCTTTGCCCCAAAGGTGGAAGTAAATGAAGGGAGAGCAAAATGGCTGAGGTGAACTAGGGAACATCATCTTTATGTACCCATGTACAGCAGCTGCAAGTATTCATGTTTTATTCTCTCCTGAACGGTCTGCAGAACAGAGTACATGATTTTTATATAGAATTGGGACATCTTGTCAAGTATTTACTGGATGTGCTGGCAACTTTGGTATTTCCTCTAATACACGGTAGAACCAAGTGACTTGGTAGTGTACCCTACTATGAGCTATGTATTAAAAGCAGGTTTTTTTAATGATTTCAGATTTCAGAGGGATTTGTCACTCCCTTTCAGACACTTAGCCCATTTTTCTCATGGGAAGCAACGTTGCAGTTTTATATGAAAACAGTTTCTAGATCCAGAAGTTACTTAAAGCTTTTTTTCAGCCCAGAAAGTTTACTGAAGAGAAGAGGGCAAAGCAGTAGAACTGCAATTACAATCGTGGTTTTCAGGGATGTTATGGAAGCAGTTGAATGTTTTATACATATTACCCTAACCTTCATGATTTGCACTAGCTTTACAGTGATGTCTGTAAAGATACTGACTATTGAGGGAAATAAATGTTTTGTCCTGTTTGATCTGATGCTGCTTTTACTAGATTTTTTTTTTTTCTTAGGGGAGTCTGTATAGTCTTAGCAGCACTTGCACCGAGTCTGGCAATTTTGGCAAGGCTAACATCACAGGAGAAATAGAGTTTGCCTTAAAGTACAACTTCAGAGCTTGCATCTTGGAAGTTTGCATTAAGGGGTGCAAGAACTTGGCTTATGGAGAAGAGAAGAAGAAAAAGTGTAACCCGTAAGTATTTCTGTAGAGAAGAAACATAAGGAAAATATTCTGGGTTTTACAATACTTACACATGTTCTGAGTGAAATGGACTGATATATGATTGTATGCCATACTGGCACCTTCAGAACATCCAACCCTAACCCTTTGCACATATACGCACTGCAAGACAAATGGGTTTCATACCAGTTCTTATTCCCTTATGGCCATTTTCTACTAGGAATTCTCTTTCCCTGCCTGTGAGCAGGCAGTTGGGTATGTGTTGCTGGTGAGTACCTTTGGGCCTCAGGAATAACTGCTCAGTTTTTGGTTCTCAAGTTGTGGCTGAAATACGAGGTGTCCTGTTCCTAATTCATTTGCTGTGACCCCTTGTGGGTCACTGGGTGGTTGCTCTGCTGCTTGGGTGCTTCCATCTTCTGTGATGAAAGTAAAAAATTTCAGCTGTTACAACATATTTTAAAATCTAAAGCTGTTTAAGTAATGTACTGTAAGAGGAAGAAGTTGATATTTCTGTGCATAAAATATACCATAGAAAATTTTGGTTGGATAATTAAGCCTTGGTGATTTCTCTGTTTATCACTAGTCCTCTCTGGCCAGGCAGTAACCACTTACAGAAAATCACCAGGTAGAATCCCATACCACCTGTTCTTGCCCCTGCTGTCTCACCATGTTGGAGCATTTGAGTGCCCACATTGGACTTGCAGTCACCTTCACCTTGAAGGATGATCGATTTTGTGCAGATCTTGCAGAGGATATTTATAAAGACAGGCTTGGTGATGAGCAGTGCCTTGGTGGAAGAGCAGCCTGTGGAGAAGGGCTCTTTGGGAGCACTTCACAAGTGGGTCAAGGTTCTCTTAAGTTCCCTGGTAATTAAGCCAGGCAAACAGTTGCAGGAAGCCTGAAAGGCAATGTGGGAAGTGCTATGTAGTAAACACGATATTTTCTATGGGTATATATTTATTTGTTTCTGTTGGTTTCCAAGCCAACTGAAAAAGTACAGCACACTCAATTGACATGCTTGCTGAAAAGCAAGCTTTTAACTGATGTTTAAAACCTGATTAATTATTTAGCTTGTTTGCTGGTTTGAAGTCTGGCTGGCTATGTTTTAATTGAAATGATCTGGGCTCACAGTACAAGAAGCTAAATCTTCTAGTACCTGTATATTTTAAAAAGTAGCTTTACCTATGGATCAGTTTGGAAAAAACAAGGAACATGTGTAAGTTCTGCACTGATGATATGAGATACAGGTGATTTTATTTACCCAGTAAGTTAATCAAGAGGCTGTTTTAAAATTCATTTAAATCATAATATCTGAAATACGTATAAGTACAGTTTAAAAATGCTTTGTGTTATGTAAACAGCCACTCCTTTCCCTGACAAGCTGGAAGCACTCTCTCTATTGCTGAAATTCTTTAGTTTTGAAGCCATAACACAAGTACAGCCCACTGAACTGATAGTGAGGGGAGAATGTAAGTATTAGTGTTCACTTGATCTTCACTTGAGAAATTTTGGGTATGAATCACTGGTGCTTGATATTGGTCCAACTCAGCTTCCAGAAATTTTTTTAGCTGTTTTTTCTTGAATCAATGTTAGGGCAATTTTGAGCCCTTTAGACAATCTCCCTTTTTCATTCTGATGGCTGTTAGAATAATTAGCATTTGTAAGACTTCTGAGTTATTCTGTATTATTTACCTGATGCTGTGAAGACGAGACTTTCTTCATGAATGTTGGGGGACAAGTAGCAGTGATTCTAAAGTTGATTGGGTTTATATTCTTTTTCTTTCAGCACATAACATGCTGTTTATTTTCATCATAAAGCTGTCACTACAACTGACAAGGTGACTTCTTTAGGGGGCTGTTTTGTCAGAGGCCAAGAGTATGACAACAGAGTTCCTGTTCAGATCCTAATCTGTTTCCAAGTACAATGGAATTGAAGCACATTAGCTGAAGGGTACACAAGGATCCTTATAGTCTATCTGCTTTTATTGATAAAACACATAAATCTTATTTTGCCATTTTATTGCTTGGGAGCATAAAAAGTCAATAAAGTTGTTTAAAAATTAAGAAAAATCTCCTCTCACCTAATTGGTTTTTTCATTTGATTCTCCCTGCTCCTTCTGACCAATTTCCATGTATCTTTATCTCCAAGGTATGTGAAGGTTTATTTACTTCCTGATAAATCTCCTCGGAGTAAAAGGAAGACAGCTGTCAAAAAGAGCACAGTGGATCCAGAGTTTGATGAGACCTTGAAGGTATGGTTTGCAATTCCATGCTGCTAAGTGTGCTCTTCCATGGTGCAATACTGCAAGTTCTGAACTGACCTGATGGGGCAAATTTAGGAGTCACTGAAAATAATAATTTTAAAAATTATGGGTTTTTGTTCTAAATGAGAGCGTTGTTTTTGGAACTGCAACTGTAAATTGCAAACCATTAGAGAAGTCTGCCTTTGTCCAAGAAAGTACCTTTAGTGAATATACCATGTGGCAAAAGCAAAGTGTCTTCCATAGATGCTTTTTCTTGTACATTCAGAAATTGGGTGTATTGCAGAAGAGTTGGAATTTTGCACAAATATCCCTTTCAAGTGATACCCCTTTGGTAAGTGCCATTGGAAGTGTCTCTCTACACTTAACTGTGTGCCAGCTGAAATCCATCTCCCAGTGTCTGCTTCCTTTTCCCTCTGCAACTGATGCCAGGCTGTTTCTTTGTACATTAATTATCCCAGCAGAGAAGAGCAGTTATGATTTCAACTCCTTAATACCTTTCAGTATTGCTTCTTTTGCATCCTTGTTAGAATTGTGTACAGGAAACAGGAGTCATTATTCTTACTTCACAGACACGTCATTAAATATGAAGCTGAGTACTGTCAATCAATTAGTTTGGTTGTTCCCAGCTTTCCCAGCTCCACTTCTGTATTCAGATCACTGCAAACAATTTTTGTGTGTGTGTTTTGGCAAGCTGCAGTAGGACATAAGATGAGTTCTTCAGTAATATATTGTCTTGGAAGAGATATGACACAATGTTAGTGAAGAGGCAAACTTGTATTGCTTCTTGAACTACACAAAAGTTTCAGTGTTACCCCCAGCTCTTGGTGTGTATGAACATCAAGAATCAATAGTGAGAGAAGCAACTAAAATGTTTGTAAAGACCATAGTTAAAGTTTGATAATAACATAAAAGGATTTTTGTAATGCATGTGATTCTTACACAGCCCAAAGCCTATCTATAAGGTTTAAGCTGGCAGAAAAAATTGACCAGAAGTTGAAATCACTGGTTCTAATTTTATAGTCCTTTTTCAATGCCAGTCATGGAGAAGTGATTAAAAGAGAGTGAGAGCCATGCCTGAGCTGGCTTATAAACTCTAAAGGTGTTTACTTAGAAATATTTAAAAATAGTTTAATTATTAGTTTATCCAGAGTAGCAAAAATGGTCAAGAGTGCATAGCACTACTGCAGGTGAACTCCAAGTAGACACTGAGATCCAGCTGGGTGGGATTCAGCTGCAGGTTAAGGCACTTGCATTTGGAGGTAGCTGCATGTGTGAGAGCTGTGTGAGTGCTCTTGGGAGTCACTGGAGCCCAGGGTGGGAGCCCAGGGTGACTCAGGGTGATCAGCCACAGAGCCCACACCCGGCTTGTGATTCAGCAGCCTAAATATGGGTACTGACTTCCTTGCCTGTGCCATTGCCTCCAGCTTTCCATGCAAGTCACCTCTGGGCTGGGTTTGCCAGTCTCAGGGGATGTATCTCAGAAGGCTCTAACTATGTTTGGAGAGTGGATCAAGGCTCTGGTTAGTCATCAGCTGAATTACTTCCTTGGCCCTGCTGACTGCATTAAGTAGATACCCACTGACCAGAATGGGAATTTAAGAACCATCATTAGGTGTCATCTTGAACTGGCTTCCAGGGCAGCCACATTCTGCTGGGAGTGTAAACATATATATATGTATATAAACAAAACACAAAAAAAACAAAAAAGCAAACCAACAGCAACAAAAACCTACAACACCAAACCCCCCCAGCAAAAACCCCTGAAAACCCCCACTACAAACCCCAAACCTGCCCCCCCCAAAACAAATAAACAAAACTCCCCAAAAAACCCCACAAACCCCAAAACCCCAGCAAAAAATGGTCAAGAGTTATTTAAAGTTCAGAATTTACAATGAAAAACTTTAGACAGGTCAAGGTATTCCTGGAATGTTGTTTCCTATATGAATGAGCATTATTCAGCATGTATAATATATTGGTTGGATTTGTTCTGAGCACACTCAGACAACATGGTTCTGTCTGCATCCAGAGGCCTTCAGTCATGCTGTGGCTGGGCTTCCTGGAGCAAGTCATGAGCATGGGCCTGCATTCATTGCTCTGTAAATGCTGTTTATCTTTCTAGTACAAGATTGAACACTCCCAGCTGAGCAGTCGGCAGCTTCAGATCTCTGTGTGGCATGCAGGAGCTCTCAAATACAGGGTGTTTTTGGGGGAAGTGGTGATTCCCCTGGCAGCATGGAATTTTGAAGAGGACTCGATGCAGTTTGACTGGTACCCTCTCAAACCCAAGGTGACTCTAAGTTTTTGTGCTTAATTGTATCTTAAGAGCAAGGTGCAGTGAAAGCTGTGAGAAAGATCACCCCTGTGAGATCACTGAGGGGAAAGTGCTGTCAATCCAGCCCATTAGCAAGGTGTGTTGGAAACACAAGCTGTGAGAGGGATGTGAGAATAAGTTGTGAGAATGATTGCAGTAATGCAGACTTCTGTATGTCCCTTCCTTCAGCTTGAGAAGCCTGGAGATGATCCTACGCAGTACAGCTGTGAACTCCTCGTGTCTGCAAGGCTGTCAGTACCAGCCCAGTATCAAAGCCTCCAGTTTGAAGGTATAAAATGTTTTGGCATACATGAGTGCTTAACAGCTGCTCTCAATGATCCTGGAGATCTTTTCCACCATAAATGATTCTATAATTCTCTAAATTCCTTGGCTAGAGAAGAATTAAGATCAATGAAGGACTGGCAAAGTGTCCATGTAATATTCCTGTATGGGTTCTTTAACAGCTACAGCAAATAGTGCTTTGTGGTGGTTTATATCTTAGATTATTTAAAATCAAAACATTTTCAAGCTTTGTATATTTGTTCTTTTTAATGCCAACAAAAGTTGTACATTATAATGGCAGCAGTATAATACATCCAGCTGTTTTCCAAAGTTGTGCCTGTTATGATGTTACCAGTAGAGGTTGTTCTGGAGGTGAAACAGCAGTTCTGCTGTCCAAGGCAGAGACTGCCAATTTGGGGAAAATTTGGAAGGAGAGTATCTGCAAGGATACCAGACCAGCCTTGGCTTCCTCCAGTGGTCTCATCTTAGGGAGATTTTTTCATGTGAAAGGTGTTAGGTTCAAAGTGTATAGTCAGGATTCAGTTTCTAGTAATGAAAATGTGTAAGGTACACTAAGTATTGCTGTAGTATGTCAGAGCAAGCACCTGCTGGTGGAGTTTGGGAGGGAGGAATAGGAAAACCTCCTTTTCCTTGCCTCCCCAGACCTTAGTGAGGTGTACAGACATTCGGAGCTCTAGAAGTGCTCTCTGTGTGAGGACCACAAGAGCAGGTAGAGACCAATGGGCAACTCTAATTAACTATTTTGTTATTTTTGTTCCCTTTTCCAAATGACCCCAAAGTTAGCAGCTCCATATCTTCTGTTTTTTCTCCCTGCGCATGCCTGTGTTTTGGGTGTCTGCTCTGTGCCTCGAGCTGTGAGCAGAGCAGTATCACACAATGGGTTTTGCTCTCTCCCCTGCTTCTGACTGTTCCGGAGAAATGCTTCTGTGTGTACTGCCCTGTGTTTGCTTTTCACAAACACAACAGAAAGCTTTGTGTTTGGAACAGGGATCACAAAGCAGCCTGCTACTCACTGCTTGGTTTGCTTTATGTGTGAATCATTCACTGTATAAACATTCAAATCTTTGAAATGTTCCTAGTCCAGCCTTATGACTCCTTATCTCAGTAGTGCCACTTAGGCATTCCCCTGCTTACTTTTAGCAGCATCTTGAGCTATGAGCTGAACCAGCTGGGCATTTCATAGGATAAGTGCTCTTTTTTCAGGAAACAAAGACCAAGGAGTTCTCAACTGCCAGCTTCAGGTTATGATATTTGGGGCCAAGAACTTGCCCATGCTGAGATCTGCTGGAATGCTGAACTCCTTTGTTAAAGGGTATGTCTGAGACCTAACACTTCAAATAGAGACTGGCACATGTGCTCCATGTAAATGTACATATTAACATGTTTTCAGCAGGAGACTGGCATGGGTAAGTGGCATTGCCCACACTCTTAATCAGATATGCTAGTAATGGTGACACTTGGGTGTCTGCAGAGCAGCAGCAGTTGCATGCTAGTGATGGGTCCCACCTGCCCTATTGGTCCTGAATTTTAAATTTTAATTATGTCATTAGATGTAGAGTTCACTAGTTTAAGTATGGGCTCTTAAGGGAGGGGAAAAAAGGTGCCAATAAAGAGGATGTTGTCACAGTTTCAGCTGTGCCTTTGCAGAATTAAGTACAACTCTGGTTACACTGAAAACTTTTATCCTCTTCATTCTTGACATTTTGAAAGAGAAGGAACTGAATTTTTCTTCAATGTGCTGAGTAGCTTGTATGTGGGATTGTTTCACTTCCTTGCTGTCAGGCATCAGATGCTACTGGAATGATGATACTGGGATAAACTTACATCTCATAAAGCCATTTCACCTGTTGTGGTACCCACCTTTGGTGCAATGGGTGAGCATTTCATCTCCTGAAAGGCAGCTTTCCGGCACTATTGGGTAGCAGCATGTGGAGCAAAGACTCCTTCAGCAGTCAGTGACAGCAGAGTCACAGCAGACAAGAGCCTATTTGCACCTGCACTAAAGGCTGGCAGGAAAAGGTGCAGGTTCCAAAATAAACACAAGAGCACCATGTTGTACCTTGCACTAAGGCTGAACTTTTTTGCTATTTAAGGCAAACCAAAGGGCTCTCGTTGGTTATCGAAACTGTTCTGTTTTCTGGTTGAGAAATCAGTAACCTTGCTGAAATCTTTTTTTGGGGGGTAGTTGTCTTATCCTTCCAGACCAAGCAGAGGTAAAGCAAAAGTCTCCTGTCCTGAAGAAAGAAGCCCATCCACACTGGAAACACTTGTTTGTCTTTGACGGTGTGACCCCAGCTCAGCTGCAGCAATCGTGTCTACACCTGACTGTCTGGCACAAGTCAGCTTTCAGCTCAAGTGATCAATTCCTAGGAGGAGCCAAGCTTGGTGCAAGTAAGTTCTTTATCACTGGACGTTGAAGGTGATTTGGGAAAAAGTTCATTTTATTTACATCCCAAGCAGTAATAATTACATTGTGCTATTACCTGATACCGTGTGCCTACACATGCAGTCCCAGCCTCTGTCCTAAGCAACTTGCAGTCTTGGGCTCTGATGCTCTGATCATGCAAGAACTGATACAGGTGCAGGAGATCAAGGGTTGTCAGTGGAAATTTTCAGGAAAGCCATTTGTTAGCGTGGTGATTTTTATGGGTCAGAGCCATGCTAAGACAAGCACAGAAATGGTGTGGCTCTAACTCACACAGAGCTCTACGTACTTTTAAAGACTTATTCCTTTAATTATTTTCTATGAATTGGCTTATTTTAAATAACATCTTATCAAAAGGAAGCAGGAGAACTAGTCATCTCCTAGACCCCAGCCTTGCTTATGTCTGTGCTCATTATTTTACATCTGCAGATCAGTCCAATCAATGAAATACAGGAGGTGAAACTTGCTCCAAAGGGGCTGTTGGAAGTTTGAAGTTCTGGGCTCTGCTCTAATAATGAACTTTCTTTCTCAGGGCTGAGCAATGTCTGCAAAGCCCTCTGCTCACTGAATAGACCCTGTTTCACTGGTAGTTGAGCAGGGAAGCATTGTCCCTTGAAGGCTGCCCAAAGGCCTTCCACCTTTGTTCTCCCAGTGAATTTAGTGCTGTGGGTTTCAGTATTTGACAGGAAAGGGTCAGATGTTGTTTTGGTATCAGCATGCAGTTTTACAGGAGTATTATCACTAGTGGTAACTCAATGTCGTGCAGGCTTCCTCATGAACTTTTTTTGCATATCCTAGCCAGCATTTGCCTTTCTGCTAGAGCAGGGACTATCTGCTTGTAAGTGATCCAAGTCCTAAGCCTGGAATGAATTGAAGCAGGAGGCTTAGTGCCCTTCTGCTATTATGAGCATGCACACTTGCTCTTCTGCTTTTAGTCATACAGCCAAAAACTTTTTCTTTGCTGCAGGTTGCACTCTTTAGAGAGTGATGCCAGTTTAACAGGATAGAAATAATAGTTCAAAAGTATAAATACCATTTATTGCAACTACTGCCTTAGATACTACAGAACAGCTGAAATTACTGTAGAAGTGGGTGAATTGGCCAGAAGTTGGGTAAGGCCAAGTGAAAAGCAACTCTGATCTTTCCTTTTGCTTTCTTGCAGAGGAATTCTTTGGCTCTATGGACCTTGCTTCTCAAGGAATGCTCCAATGGCAGGAAGTGCTCCGGCACCCAAACACGTGGATGGACTTCACACTTGTACTGCATTCCAATAAGGAAAACTTTAAATCATGAAAGATTATCACACAACAACTTTTCCTTTCCCATGTCAGATGTTTTAAATTGAAGTGGTACCTGCACTTCTGGTCTGGGAAGGGTATACTGCAACAGCACCTATTTCATTTTTTTGGGAAATAGAATTATGTATTTGAATGTGTGTGACACTGAGTGTTTTATTTCTTCAAAAGTTAAGGCTTTAGCCTGTGTCTCTAGCTGGAGTGTAAGGATAATATTGTTTCTTCAGGAGTGACAGCCTCAGTTTGAGATGCATTATGCTGACAAAGCAACAGGAGCCAGACAATGTGCAGCTTTTGGTTCCCAGGCCTAGCAGAACTGTAACTATTTAATTTAAATCACAACTAGGATGAATTCAGAGAAAATAACTGTTACAACAAGAAAGGCATGTAATTTCACTCTTGGATTGATGTTTCAGCCACAGAATTCAAAAGTAGCTTATCTTTGCTTGCTGCAAATGGGTGATGATAATGCCTCTGTGCTTCAGCATTATCTGCATTGCCACTTTATTTCATGTGACCCTGAAACACTTTGGCCTGTGGCCACATCTCTCAAGTGTGCTATAGCATGATGCTTAGAAAGGTAAATGTATAAGTCCCCTGTCAGTAGCAGGGTGGGACTACAGCCAATGGAATAAGGGTGGGTGTAACAAGTTCCCTCTTATCAGCTGCCACCATAAGACAGAATTAACAACTCTGAGCAGTAGGGTGTACAGCATGTGACAAAAGCTTAGCTAAGTTTATAACTTCTTCATGTGGACAAGCTTTGGGCCAAACTCCTGTGTCAGTGTGCCTTGCCTTGGATGTAGCTTTACAGTCAGTCAGAAACTTCTTGTGTACAACTGTCACTAGTGTCACTTGTGCTGCTGTGCTACACTTTTAGTCCTTACTGCAAGTATTCCTCCTTCTTCCTTTCTAGGTCAGCGTGGCTTTTAAGGATTTGAGATTTAGAGACACAGGGACTCATAAGCTAAGTTTGGAACTAAAAGAACAGTAGCACAGCTCATTCAAAACACACCCCACAGAAGAAACACTTCACTCTATCACCTTTGTTACTTTGCAGATCTTTTATTTAGATGATTGCTGCTGCAAATAAAAAAAAAACCCACACAAGATTCAACTCAAGTATAACACAGCATAGATATTGTAAATGGAAGAGGTGGCAACATACTGTATCTCACTTTCTAACAGATTTTCAGGGAAAAAAGGGGAGAGTGGGGTAAGGATGGTCACAGAAATGCTCTCTACTAGAGAGAATACAACTGTGATATAAACAAGCAGTCCCTTCATCTTTGGAGTCTGAAACTTTAAATCAAACATTTAAAAAAATTAGAAAATTTGTTAGAAAAATAGGTGCAGTAAAATTGTATATATTGGATCATGTGTACATATAACAGTTTTCATTAAGTAAAAAAATGATCTTTACAAATAATGCTTTATAGTAAATAATCAGCTGCACTGTATCAGACTACAGTCTTGTTTAGGCATTTTTACAGATGCAAGTCTTATTAAATCTGAAAAGTAACAAAATATACAGAGCAAAACTATTTCCCTTTAACTAGTACTGCAATTCACATATTGCATGTTTTTATATATATATATAAATACTACACTATAACTGATCAGTAATGAAGCTGGAATGCAAACACAGTGGTGTCTTAGATTCCAGGAGTCTTTGCTACTTGTTACATGAAGAGGGTGTCAGTATCCCTATGCCACTTCTGAGCCATCACTGCACAATTTCTCCAGTTGAGAACAGCAACTAGAAAATATCTAATTTCTACACAAAGCAGTCCTGAGGTGTTGTCAGTTCTTTTTGGGGGGGAGGGGAGACA
>VYXD01000212.1:1043492-1078800 GCA_013397195.1 Hylia prasina
GGGAGGGGAGACAGGGGAGGGGGGAACATGGGCATCAAGACCAAGGAAAAAACAGGATCTACAAGCACATGTGCATGGAGGTACAACACACATACACGTGCTTGCAAATCCTGAGTTCCACAACCTGTCTTCTCAGCTGCTACACTTTATACTGTCACTAATAATACAAAGACATATGGCACAAAATTCACCCACAGATGCTTATCTTTTAGACCAGGCTGAATCCAGCACCTGCACAGGACACACATCTTTAAATAGAAGCATGGCCTGTTAAAATTTGTCTTGCTTAAAGAGAGATGTGACATAAGGCCTTTTGGCACTAAGCAAAGGCATGAGCAAGTTACCAGGATCTGTGGTACAATAGGTTTTAAACTATACCAAATTTCACAGAAGGTTCGGAATAAAAGGGAGATTCAAACACCTCTGGGTTTAGACAACATTGGTTAAGTGTCATACAGTGATCCCTCCTCAGGGGAAAAAAAAAAACCAAACCAAAAAACCCCAAAACAAGAACACAGCATTAAGATCTGCCTTTCCCACAGTCCTGTCTTCTTACAAGCACCTTTACATTGCCTCAAACTCATCGATTCTCTGCTTGGTGTTGCCTTGCCGTATCTGCCGCAGCGTCTTGTACTTGTCCCGCCCCTGGCGCATGTTCTCCGAGTGGATGATGTCGTTTTGGGTCCTCTTGTTCTCGTCTCGAGCCTGGGCCAGCTCATCTGTCAGTGCCTGCAATATGAAGAACAATAAATACAGGTTACATGTGGGAAGCTCTCAGCTCCTGTCCGTCGTGTTCTTTGGGGAGAGCTGACAGTTGTTAATGCTTGGACAGAGCAGTGACATGGATACGACCTGGGCTTTACAAAACCATTATGGATGATTTAAGCAATGAGAGTAATCTTTATATACTTTGGCTTTATTTCAAGCTTCCTGTAGGAACTGTAACCAAAGAGAAACTGTCACGCTTTGTGTGTTTAACCAAGTGGTTAAAGGAGCTGTTGTCCAGGACTGATTGTTTCAATTCCTCTGCCTCCTCCAAGCAGTGCCTTACCCTCAGCTGGCTCTGCACCCGTGCGTTCTTCTCTGCCTCGGTAATGCGCTTCTCCTCGTTGCGGTCATTCCTGATGCCCTCGCTGGAGAACTCGGCGCTGTAGGCAGAGTACTCAGAGCCCTCGTCGTGCAAGTTGTCGTGGACGTGGTAATTCACTGGCTCATAGACAGGGGGTGGGGGTGGAGGTGGAGCAGTCATTACCAGGTGTAACTCCTCCTTGGTCTTTACCAGATCCTCCTGTGCTTCCTTGGCCTTTGGGAAAAGAGTGAAAAATATTTTAAATGTATTTCTTGCTTTAAATCAGCTTAATGAACTCTTAAATGCTTGTCTTCCTAGTTGTTTCAATCTACTATGAAAATCGAGAGAGAATTAAATGTCTGCCGCTGATGGTACTCTATTTTTCTGAGAATTTTTTTTTTGCTAGGGATGCTATTATCATCAGCCACTGTGTAATGTGCAGGGGGTCTGAACAAGGAATATTCTCCAATAAAACAGCCAAGGAAAAAGTTCTATGGAAAGCTGCAGTTATTGTCATTCTGTTCTCCATCTGAAGAGCTGTAAGCTGAAGACACACAGGTTCCACAGAGTAAGAGTTTTGGAATCTAATTTGGCATTTTTAGTGCAATTACACATGAGGCAGTCACCTTCCCTGCTGCTGCAGTGGTTCTGCCATCCCATGTGTCTTACAGTGTCCTGGGAGCACCAGCACTCCAAGCCTTGTAGGGTTTGTCTTTGGTTTTAGTGCAGCAGCTTATTAAACTCTCCTGATCCAGGTACCAGGAAGCCACTGACAACAGCACACGCTCCTCAAAACAGATACCTGCAGTGTGGCTGCATTTGCAGCATCTTCTCTTGACTCATGTAATGTTTTCTAACATTATATCATGGATTACATGCATCATTTATTCATGTGGACCTTCCTCTTCAAGGCTCCAAGACAATGATCACATTTTTAGGTTTTATACAGGCTTTCATTCTGACTTTTGACTGAAGGGTTGTTGGAAGAAAGGTGTTTTTGCAGACGTATTGCACATTCATCACAAGTTTGGTCTTCTTCACTGCCGTACAGATGTTTGCCTCCACATGTTGGAGAAGTCACACCAGGCTAAGCACCACAGTATGCTCTGCTTAAGCAGAGAACTTTGGAGCAACGTGTAAAGCAGATACTCACTCTGATTTGCCACTCTTCAACCTCACTCTCTTTACGCTTCCTTGCCTCTTCAAGAAGTGCAATCTTAGCTGTATACTCTGCAAGCTCTGTAGCCTGTTGAATAATAAAATGGGAATTATAAGGACTCTTAAAAAAAACCCACCAACCCAACCAGAAAACCAAACACAATAAAAAATACTGTTAACTCTAATGGAGACTGAATAGGAAACTAAAAACTAAAAAATGTTTTTCCTGGACGTGATAGCTTTGCCTTACTCAAGGGCACAGTAACATGCCTGTATATCTTGTTCTCAAAATAACTGGGCCTTACCAGCTGTTCCTGGCTCTTTATCTGGTCCATAGTTTGTCTCTCCAGCTCTTCCTTGGCCTGCAGAGCTGCCAAACGGTCAGCTTCCAGGCGTTCTGCCTCCTCCTGGGCCCGTTTCCTTTCCTCCTCCAGCTGAATGGCTCTTTGGATCTGATCTGACAGCTCTGCAAAGAGACAGATCAATGTGGTTAGTCCACAAGTCTGGTCAAGGCTAAGGAACTTCAGTCTCTTAGGTAACTGCAGAAGTCATGCCAGAACTTTACTCCAGCTTGCAATACTCCCTTCCCTGGGCTCCTCAAAGTAATTATTTGCATAATACACCAAGTAACTGTATTCAGAAGCAGTCAGATGCACACTGTAATTAAACCTTCTGCAAGGTGTTTGCACTGAAGTCTGTAACATTGATGTGACTCTGCTGCCCTTAACTGACAGTTTGCTGCACGACCAGATGTCACTGCCTCCAATGTGTTCTTCTGTGCATTGAAACAGAAGCTTCCACTTCACTGGAAAGATTTGTTCCCAAAGTACTTTTTCTGTTAGGATTTAGTAAAAAGTACTTGAGGGCTGAACTCTTGCTCACTGCTGGAAGAGGCTGTGCTACTTAAGTCCTCCTGGCAACAGAGGAAAACAGAGTTCCCGCCCTTTGGTTCCCCAAAAAAATCTGCAGATTTTATGCTACTTTTAGACTTTGGATGCACATTTGCACACTTAGCTGTATCGGCAGACATTAGTAAGTCTTGCCAAGCAATCCCAGTGTCACCAGATTTAGGCAAGGCATGGACAGAAACCCATACAACCCCTCTATGGAGCGCAATACGTGGTCTGGTCAGCCAGGACAAGTACTTTACCTTTCTCTGCTTTCTGAGTCTTCACTTCATACTCTTGTAGCCTCACCAGCAGCTCCTCCTTCTCCCTCAGCATTTGCTCTTTCTCCCTCTCGATTGTCTCTCTCCTCCTCTTTTCATCTTCTAGTTGTTTCCTGTTAGAAACACATTTCATGCTGGAAGCTCATTTTCAGACCCAAGCTACTGCCAGACAAGAAAGCTGGCTGGGAATCTCTCCAGGCAGCTCAATGGGAAAGCGTCTGCCATGAAACAGGAGCCAGAAGACAGAAATAGGCCATTCCTTCATCTCTTCAGAATTTTTGCTCCGTTTTAGATACCCCATTTCATAAAAGCATTTGTATTTTTGTTGGTTGCCACAGAAATTTAGAATACCAAATAGCTGCTAGACACTGCTAGAGAGGAAAAACAGGACTTGTACTGTAAGGCAGAGGAGGTGTAACTTTGTTACTTCTGCCATATGGAAAGGCAAGGAGGCGTAAAAACAGCACTGAGGGAATGGAGACAAACAATCCACAAGTCAAGGAGAAAAGCAGCATTATATCTTGAAACATAAGCAACCTGCAGCCAGTGGTAGAATTGCTATTCCTGTTTCCTTGCCTGTAAGAGATTTCCCAGTTCCTTCTGTCTTTACAGTGTACACATATGTGAAGGCTTCCCCTTACTCCCAAGCCATCCCATGGCCCAGCACATAAATCAGGTACTCTAAGAGTCAGGAAACCCTTCTCTAGGTGCACACCACCACACCAGAGCCCACTGTGTCTTGACTTGCACATTTCCTTGCAGCTCTGGAGGCTGCAGCCAGGACAGCTGACTGTGTGGGCACAGGGCCAAGCAGGAAGAGTAGCACAGTCCCACTGCAGGACACCCCAAGCCCCTGCCCGTCCTCCAGAGCTCCAGGGCCACACGTGCTCCTCCTGAGCCTGGGATGGCTCAGAGCCTCGCCTGCGTTACTGACCCCTGCTCAGCTGCTTCCTGAGCACTGGCACTTGGGTGTCACTCATTTCTGCCACGCCACATCAGCTGCCTGGATCCAAACCCACCTTTCCAGCTGTTTCTGGTGCTTCTCCTCCCGGGCCTGGGCCTTCATCTGCTGCACCTCAATGGTGTCGGGCTTCCTGCGCCGCATGTACAGCTCGTGGTTGCCCATGCAGAGCTGCAGGATCCTCTTGTTAATTCTCAGACGAGGGGCATAAAACACAAAGTCCTAGGAGAGAGACACCACAGTCAAGTTTTTTCCAAAGACTCTTTCTCTTCTCCCAGCTAACTGCAGACAGAGTATCTTGCCACTAATTTCATTCTAATCCATACATGCAAGGCCATTTAAACACAGAAGCAGGAACTGCAAATATCATCTGAAGCCAAAACTATTGTGATTTATATTCTCCATTTAAAGTCTACATATAATTGACAAGTTATTCTTCCAGAAAAAGCATCTTTTAGAGAAAATCCCAGATTGATGAAATCTCGTTTAACTTGTTAGGGGATTGTTGGGGACTGTTAGATGTTGCAGAAGGCTCTGGGTTGGCAGGTCTGGGCAACACACAGATCTCTAGTACTGAGTAGTCTTTCAGTTTGCAGTTTTGTGACTGAAAGACAAAGCACAAATTATAAACGTAACTTTGTAGAATTTCTTGATCTATCTGAATCAACATTCAAGGCCCCATGTGTTTTTTCAGCGAAAAATGCCTTTTTCTATAATTCTTTTCTGTTCCATGGCATTTCCTAGTTAAGTTGACCTAGGCTGTTACAAGAGTGTCAAATGAAAACCAATTTTTTAACCACCACCCCCATGGATTATTTGGAATATCAGGTTGCAGACAATAAAAAAACACAAGATATTCTAAAATTTCTGGTTCAATAAAAAGGACATTCCCAAATTTCTTATTTTCTCTCTTATAATGAGACTTTTACAGAAACTATAAACCAGACTGGCTTTTATAGAAGAAAACCAGCTAAGGAAGGGATACGGAGGGCCCAAGTTTATTACCTCCCTGATGATTTTTCTCAGTCCATGACCACACACATTTACAACACAGTCTAAACTGTGATAAACATTCTTGTGCTTTTTCTGTGTACTACATGGATAGTGGGCAAGCTGCCATATTACCACCATAAACCAGTGCCCATTGGAATTACTCTCCTATGGATTGCCTCACTGTTAGCAAGAGATGGAACCAGGAATGGAAGCAGTGATCATGTTTTTAATTGCCTGAGCTCAGAAGCACAACTGTGGCTATCTCTGGGAAAACTAGAAGTCAGACTAAGCAATTAAAAGCTCCCTAAGTGGTATTAAGATGAACATGCTGACAAAGACTGATTTTCTCCAATGCATTTCCCTAATGCACACACTGGCTACAGAAGAGGCAGTCAGGGCAGTGTGTTGTGCTCCCCCACTAAATCCTGCTGGAGACATTCCAAGGTGCACAGGTCTGATCCTGATAATTGTGACAGTAAGCTGCTCATCCTCCAACCTCCTACTTCTGACAAGAGTTGTAAAAACAAACAGTTTGTGCACATTGTGAGAAACAGGTCCTGCACTGAGGCAAAGCTCACTTACTTTACAAAGTAAATCCAGAGGGTATGGACGGTGCTTGCCTTTGTCATTTAAGGCCATAATCAAGGGACACAACATTCAAATACAAATATAAAAGAATCCCTTTCTTTCCTCATCCCCAGCCTACCCCAGATCTCACACAACTGGGAGAATTGCACCTCAATATCTTAATGATAATGTGCTGAAGATCTTGGAGTATTATGGGCAGACAAAGCTGAAAAATTAAAAAGCTTATCCTGTGCAAGGTGTCACAGGGCTTTACCCTTTACATTACTGTCAATTTAAACACAGGCATGTAGAATCCTCCAAATTAAAAGAGAGCTTCCAACCCACAACTTGGGTGGACTGAGTATTTTGCTGTAGTTATAATGCCTGCCTTTTTAAAAGGAGACACATGCATACAAAAAGACCCAGACAACTTCCTGAATACTCAAAATTAGCGACCAGGTAAATTCTTCTTTTAGGCACAGCTGTAAACATACCACCAGCCAGAGGGAAAATAACAATTGACAGAGAAGGAGGAAACATAACTGAGGTTTTCAATGCTAACACCTTTCTGTACCAGCCTTTTGCAAGCCTCCCATTTCAAGCTCAGATTTGCTCTTTGGAGAGTGGGTGGCAAACTGATCTGTGTCTTGCAATTATGCACAACACATGCAAGAGGCTCTTCTACTGAGAAAACCATGCCTGACAGACCAGCTTTCGGTCTCTGGGGAGTTTTGTTGGTTTTCACTAACAGCATCACAGAAAACAGCTCCTTTCCCCCAGGTTCTTATCTGGGGGAAGGAAGAAATCCCTGCAGCAAACAGTGCAGTAGTATCCTTTAAATTACTGGGAGGATCTTTTTCTGTTAGAGATATTTATAAGCCATCATCCCTTGCCAAAGCCAGGCTGCTTATTATTTCTCTGGGCTGTACTTACTCACCAAGGCCAAGTACTGGGGTGGGGGAAAAGCAGAGGAGGTCTTTCTCAACTACTCCAATAATTTCACAAGATTGACAGAATGACATCCACCTATACCAGTTATTCCACCTTACATTCTCAACAGGTCAAAGTAAGTTTCTAATTCCTCACTAAAATAACTCTGAAAACATACTTTTAAGTATTGAGAAGTAACATTCACAGGCATCTACATTTCAGTTCTCCACCAAAGTCATATCCCTGAGATTTACCTTGGTGTTCAAGAAAGTCAATGAACACCACATTCTACTTTGTCAGCAGTGTGGAAGTGAGCAGTGATGGATGGGAAGCCATATGTATCCATGGGGTTTTGCAGCAGCATTTGAACTCCTGTCATTTTTTAATTGACCTTTTTTAATGTTTGAGGTTTTTTAAATGAAAAAGCAAAAATAAAATTTACCTATCAGCTTCCATGCACTGAAAGATACGCAGAGAAGACTCTCAGAATTAGCAAAGAATCTCAGATTTGAGCATGAAGTTACCTAGTTTGCTACAAAAAAAAGGACTCTGCAGTGGTAAAATGCTTGTCTTTTTCCACATTAGCTATCACTATCAGCCCTTCATTTATGCTGCACAGAAAAAACAGCAGCTCTAAATACGCTCTAAATACAAATGCTTATTTTGCACCTAGAATTCTGCTCTCACAAGATGACTGTATTTTGAGATGAAACAGTATCAGTTGTTCACCTGCAGAATCCAGGAGTCCCTTCTAGATATACTTACTGGTGCCTTCTTGTCAATAGGCTTTATAACAAACTTCTTGTCATTGAAAGAGATGTTTCTGATTTCGCTCCAGGGGAACCCTATCTTCGGGGTTAATCTGGAAAGAAGAAAAACTTGTTTTAAGAGATGATGCAGTAAACATTTTCCCCCCATACTGCTTCCAACACACAGACTTGGTGGAATGCAATGCTTCACAAAGCTTTCCCAACAGAGAGAACACAGTAATCGAACCAGAATACCACAGGGAGTAGGAAAAGAAGCCCAGTAGCCTATCTTACTGAGTCTATTCTCATTTTCATCAGCCACCCTACTCACCTTTGACTCTGTAAAAGGGATGGTCTCTACTGAAGCCATGTGCTCAGCTGCTTTTAAGCTTGTTTCTTTTAACTCTGGGCCCCAAATCCACAGCACGCAGACTTTATGTGCAGTGCTTCCCTGCACAGGCCTCTCGCCCATCATGGGAGGCATGAGCCAAAGTGACTGAGCTGTTCCCCACACCTTACAGCACCCACAGGCAAACCTACCCTGCTGTGTCACAGCTAGCCCAGTCACCTCCAGGCTGCCTTCACTCAGAAGTGCTGGACAGGCACCATTGGTAGGAGAAGATTTATTTTCTTTTGTTTCACAGAATGGGTCAGGTTAGAAGGGACCACAGTGGTCATCTGGTCCAACCTCCCTGCTCAAGCAGGGTCCTCCCAGAGCATGTGGCACAGGATTGCATCCCAAATACCTCCAGTCAGGGAGACTCCACAGCCTCTCTGGCCAACCTGTTCCAGTCCATGGTCACCTGCACAGTAAAGCAGTTCTTCCTCACATTCAGGTGGAACTTCCTGTGCATCAGTGTCTGCTCCTTGCCCCTTGTCCCATTACTCAGCACCACTGAGAGGAGCCTGGCTCCATCCTCTTGACACCCTCCCTTCAGACATCTCCTCCCCTAGATTACAGGCAAGGTTAGTAACAAAGGGCCCTGTTCTTTCCTTCCATACAAACTGCTCTTTCAGCCCATCCCATGAGTCACCAAGCACAACTTTACTCATTGGTCATGCCATGAGCTGTGCCCACGTGGTTCCCCACTATTGAAACGCTCTCCTATGAAGCAAAGGGCAAGATTCAGACTCCCAGCTCTTCCTCACTGCTGCAGAGTTCCAGGTCTGTTGATTTGTTTGAAACTTTTCTATATGATTCACAAAATATTTGAGATTTTCTTCTGCCTTAATTTCTCCAGACTCTTGCATATAAAAAGCATCCAGTTTGTCATGAGATCAAATGTTTCTGAGCCATTCCAATACTTCACCTTCATACATTTGATCAGATCTGCAGCAAGTTCTAACATTGCAAGGACTTGTGCATTTGACTATAAGAAAGTCCTTTAATTACCCCAACCAAATATTTTATTTTTATATTTAGTATCACATTATTATTCTTTTATTCTTCTCTTACCAAGGCAGAGTATATTCTCTAGAGATAACTGTTAATGATTAAGAATTTTATCTTATATAAAAAATAATACCAACAAGCAATCTTTTTGTTATTTTCTAACCCCTCCAATGTATGTGTCTCTGTCACAATTATTCTTGCAAATGATTTGAAGACACAAGTATTTAATGTTTAGCACTTAAAGAAATGTTTATCATCACAGTGGATCACTCAAATTCTGTAAGAATTCTATGGAGCACATTGATTAAAGAAAAAAAGGGCAACTTTGGGAGGAACTTCACTCATTGTCAAAGAGATAGAAAGCTACTACATCAAAAGATTTTGCTAGGTCCAAGCACAAAAAACCTCCTTGCTTCATTTAAATTCAGACATCAAGAACAAAATTCGCCCTCTTCAGAACTTTCCACTCCCTAACCTCTAACTCAACTGCAAGATTATGCAACAGTGTGTGTAACACTAAGAACTGTAAAGAAAATGATTTGATTAGACTAAGATTAACTAATTACTCCAGCCTCCATCACATTAGTACAAGTGCTTAAATCCTAGATAATACAGTATGACAGACAGCTAAAATAATTCACTCATTAGGAAGTTCTGCTGAAGATTCTTCCCTTTAATGCAGGAAAATAAAAGTCTTGAATATACCTAGAAACAGGACATTGACATGCACTGCAGTATAGAGGCTCACACACCTACAGCACAGCTTCATTTTCCTCATGTTAAACTTCAACAATGAAATCTCTGCTTCTTCACATTTGCCCTCAGTCCCCAAACTTTGCACCTACAAACCAGAGGTGCCATACACATTACTATTTTTCCAGTCTCCATATCTGCTGGGAAGACTTAATTATATAGTGGCAAGAGTTAGAGCAGAAATAAGCAGTTTATTCCAGCACTGTATTTGTTTTGCAAACGCTCTTGATAGGTCTTTACAGTCAATGGCTACACTCTGCTTCTGCAGCTCGAAAAACCTGTTTGTGTGACCATGGTTACATAGCAAGACCAGTCATTCAAGAAGTATTACATGAGCGAAACTACTTTTCTTTCAAGTGACACTCCTTGTTTTCTGGGTGACAGCACATATTAGCATTGCAGAAAAGACTGCCTTTCTCTTGGCCTTATCAACAGAAGATCCAGAGAGTTCCAATTAATATTTGGGTTGCATTCAAAGCTTTTTGGAGGCAAAGATGTAGAACAGGTGCAATCCCTTCTGTATTTCAGTGATAGTCTGTTACAGAATAGTGACATGAAACAAAGATTTGAAACATCAGGGAGAGGAAAAGAAAGCACTCTAGACAGCAATGCTCCATCTAAAAAATATCTATTTTAACTCCCTTCAATCCTTCAGTTGCAGAGTATTAGAAGAGACTAGCAGGCTTAGACACAGCTGTTCTCACCTTCTTATTATGTTTATTTATAGATGTAGTCTATCATTTCCCACCTACTATCCAATTAATAATGGCTCTGCCTTTACCAGAAGGGCTGATTAAAACTGTGCATACCTCAGCAAGCCCTCATTTCTTTCCTTGTTCACAGTAACTATATAGGTTAACCTCTCCCTGGGTTCTGTGTGTCACCCAGCTTTGCTTTTGTGTCCACCCCATAATCTGCCTTTTTCAGAACCAGGCAGCTGCACACACATCCATCATTAACTTCAGGACAGGAGTGTCCTTAGGTGTCTGAACACTGCAGAATACCTTAGCCTAGCCAGGTTCTCGTGTTGTGGCCACTGATGGCAAACCTGGTGACCTGACTCAAGGAAAAGCCTGGTAAACTCCTCAGTTCTGGATTCAGCTCCAGCACTGTGCAGGATTATGAAGATGGCATCATACAACTGGCATCTCTCTTTACACAGCAGGTCAGGAAAGACATGAAAGCACAGGGGATGTGAAAGCCCATTTCCTAGCTTCACCTACCGATCCAAAATTGGAACACAAGCATTCCTGTAAATGAGAAATGTTCCACACCAGCCCTTTTTGGAAGATCAGAGGTAAAAACAAAAGCCTTACTTATCATCCTTTTCATAGATGTTGAGCCCCAAGGCATCGACCCCCAACCAAAGGTCAGTTCCTTTCTTATTCTTGATTTCAAAGTAGTTGATTCCATACATCTCCAGGTCTTGGGCAATCTTCAGGTATTCCAGCATGGCATTCTCTCTGATTGAGACAGGAAAAATTCAGATAAATGAGAAAACAACATCCGCTCTATCTCAGAAAGCACAAACACCTCAGAAGAAAAAAAAATTTTCCTAAACCTCACCTCAAACACAGAAGTTAAAACTGAAGATTCACCATTTAGGATTCACTTTAGAAGTTATGATAGCACATCTGTGAGCACACAGAGAATATTCCCACATACAAAGCCCTAGTATTTCCAGACAGAAAATCAGCAATATTCACCTCTCTCACCACTCATTCTTGTGTCAGGGTACAGTGAGTAGAAAAAGTATAGGATCTGAGCTTTCCCCATCTGTCAATGCAAATGCTTCAGTGACTGTAAGGTTTGACATACACCTTTACTCTTTTTCCCACTCAAAGCTATAACTAACACAATGTGCACAGGTCCAAGATCTTCACGAAGCCACACTGTTCTCAGCACCAGTACAAACTAGATTACTCTACTTTACCATGTGATTCAATACTGAACTAAAAAATACACACCAGCAGTAGGCTCATACAGGCAACTCAGAGTCTAAACCACAGACTAACAAAATCATGTCGTAGAAATACAGACTTAAGGTAATCAAACAAGCAGCAAGGTGACCAGCCCAAGGAACAACACAAACCACTCACTTGAGCATGCCACTGTGTTCAGCATGCCACACCTGGATCCGTTCTTCCCACTGCTCTCTGGAGAGTTTATGCTGGTCCATCACCCTACACAAGGAAACAGAAATCAGCAATATTAGATGTTCTGCAGTATCCACTGATGGTGATCTTTGCTTTGGTCTTACTCTCACCCTGGTGGAAGCCCTACTCTAGCCAAAAGGAAAACCCCACTCAGTCCAAAGATGCTCTCTGTGAAGAAGAGAATTCAGAATGAGCAGTAACCCTCTCCAAAGTCTTTTGTGCAGACTCACTGAGCAGGCACATGAGAGGTATAAGCAAAACACTGCAAACAAATCACACATACTGTAGACACTAGGGGATTAAAGCAAAGCAAAAGTTGGTGCAATCCTTGGAATTAGATATTGCAGTAGTGTCATCAGAAGGGGTAAACAGAAGCCATTGGTCTGATAACATCCACTAATCCTGTGTGGGGATGGACTGTACAAGACATGCTTTCCACGTACAAGTTTTTTGGGACTGTACATTAGGATCCAGGACACACAACCCAACCTTCTTCAGGTATGACATATTCTTGACTTAATGCTGCTCTTTTCTTCTTAAAGGGGAGACATTCATACTGCCATAGTTAACAGCATGGCAGCAGTGTTTAAGAAATAAAAGCTGAATACAAAACTGTATTTGCTCTCTAAGCAACCCAAGGAGAAGCAAAAACATACACAAATATGACAGGTAGAAATAAAATAAGGGAAAAAACCCAATTATATATAATTCAATTTAAAAAAACCAAACATGCTTTCAAATGAAAGTCTTTGCAGACTAGAATTCAAATTAAAAAAAAAAAAAAAAGAGAGACCACATCAGTCAATTCCTTCACCTTTGGGGGATCAGACGCTCTGAATTGAGGTATCCAGGCTTGTGCACCTCTTTGTTGTAATCTCCAAATTTGGCCTGCACAGCATAGGAGCCAAGAAGTACTGCTGTTTCAGGAGGACAGTATATCTCATCACTGAGGATCCCTTCCTTCACCTGCAGGAAGAACAGCTTCTGCGTGATGTCCTGAATCAGCTCTTCAGACACATCCTCTGGGAAGAACTTGGCACGGAATCTGAACTGGAGGGGATTCTCCTTTCTGATTTCTTGAGCAGAAACCTGAGGACAGAGGTGACACCACAACTGAGCAGGTGTTTTTTTGCAAACAATAGAATATATTGCTTTTACACAGAAAAAAGAATTTGGGGCATTTGTCATAAGAGGTGAGTGACTGGCAACTCCTTAGTGGAATCTCTTAATTCTGGCTGCTTACCGATAGGAGAGAACATGGGGAAGATGCATTATGTTTTTCAACTAATCCAGTTAAATCCTCTTTGTACAGCAAACACTGGTCACTGGAGAATGATTTACTGTGCTGTATCAGACGGCAAACCCACCCAGTACTGTGTGTGTTTGACAGAGAACAGCCCCCTGACATTAAACAGGTGTGTCACCAACTGCCCCAACAAGAAAAGCAGTTCATGCCCTCAAAAGAGCTGGGAATACACAAACAGGAGCACATGAGAGGCATCAGCACCTGACTGCCCGGCCTGGAAGTGTCTCTTTTCCAATTAGCACACAACCGATCCTGCACAGGCAGGGCCTAAGCCCATCGTCAGCCAAGGTGCTCCTCCAGCCACAAAAACCACAGCTGCTTCCTCCCAAAGTACAGTAGCAAGGTGCTGCTGCACATCTGGCAAATGCTTCCTGCAACTCAGAGAGTGAAAGGGCAAACTTCTGCCATGTCACCTTCTGCCATCCTCACCCATGGAGATCACAATGTTATCTCTAAAAACAGTCCCAGAATTATGAAAATTAGGTCACAATCAACAGCAGGCACAAGGTGTATAAACTTGCAGTCAATAACACATCAGAAATCATACAATTTAACCTTTGGCCAGCAATTAGCCCAAAGTCTGTTACCTTTTTATCAAGCTTCAGCCAAGTCTGGAATCCTTTGTTGTCCACATACTGAAGACCAAAGTACCACACTTCTCGCAAACCTATGGTTTTAACCACCTGCAACAGAAAGGTAAAAAGAAAAAGATATTGCAGGTAAAACTTCACTTGAGGTCCAGGTATTCTTTTGAGTCCCACATCACCTGTGATGGGGGCAGGCAACAGCCTAAACCTACTAATTTGGCATGTCTTAATATCACCTTGTTGACAAAGATATACAGCTGCCATTGTAGATGACGATGACAGCACAGGCTAAGATACTTGTTCCACCCAGTTTCTAGATGATGATCTTAGGGAAAGCAGGTGAGACAAACAGCAAGTGACAGGCCACCAACTGCTAGACTGATACACTGGCAGCAGGTGGGGCTTCTGCTTGCTTTTATCTACTGACCCATCTTAAAACTGTACTTAGTGAAGCAGATGAGTTGTCACCAAAGTTTTTGGTGGGATGGTCTCTAATGGTATTAGTACTAACTACAACTACTTAGCAGTACTAATGGCTCAAGTGACCTTGTCTGCCAGTCACCAGAGACTATTCCTTCTAGAGGAAACAATTGAGAGATCCTTCAGACTGCTGCTGCAAGGCTCTGAGAGTTAAAACAAGGTACAAGTATTCTCAGTCAAGGTTATTTTTTTAAACTCCCCAAAAGGCTGAGTTCATGAAGGACAAAAATACATTGATGCCCCCACATTACGACAAGTTTCATTTCATATATTGTATATACTAACCAGCTGAAAGACACAGAAACACCATCCATTGACTGGATGGCACACTTACTAGTAAAGCAGTCCTGTTTGGACATGTTACTTTTCCTCAGTGGAGGACAGAGTGAACAAGTCCCTGACCTTCACTTACTCTTGAAAGCTTGTTCTTATAGGCAAGTGTTTGGCTGCCAGCTCATCTGCTTGTAAAACTGTGCTCTAGACACAGCCAAAATCTGCAAAGACCTACTATGTACACAGCTGGATCACTTCCATGATGTTATTTGCAGAGTAGCCCCTCAAAAAGTGATGTAGGCATCGCTACAGGGAGCTCAACTGAGTGGAAGGTAAGAAGGTTTTAAAACCACTTTTTGAGTTAGGGAAGTGTGACAGACTTGAGAATGTGTAGCTACACGTGCTTCAACAAGTCTACAAACTCAACCAAGGATCTGTTTCACCTCCACATTTACAGTATTGCTGGAGACACTGGCTGGAGAGCAGACTTGAGAGAAACAATGTCATGTTAGCTAAGACTAATTAGAGTTTATCAAAAAGACAGTAAAACTCACCAATCCAATCAAACAAAAAACCACAAACCCCATGTCCTTTTAAAAGGAGAGCTGGGGTCTGAAAATAATTTAGCTTTTACTTGACTAAAATTCCTTTTCCCTCCTCCGTCAAAGTGGCTTGTTTCATCATGGAAGAGACAAGTTTTCTGACAGCTGGATGTATTTTTATGAAGTCTGGCAGAAACTCAGGAGTATGTTGAGTGTGGTACTTCCTGATGCACAAAGGAGTGTTGCAACTTTGTTAAAATAAAAAGTTGCATAAATCAAGCAGTTATTGATCTCTGAATGTCTCTTACAAGAGAAAAAGTATACTTCCTATAGAGTTCGAAAGCTTGCAGAAATTATAACCCCTCAAGGTCTTCCCAAAACCTAAAAGCAAGGAAGGAGAAAGTACTAAGCTAAACTTCTTGACTGTTTGAGTTTCGATGCAAAGAAGAAAGAATGTTTTAGCTTGTACTGGGAAATGCTCTGCACACTTCCTCCATGGTGAAACAAGGAAGAAATAAGAAACGAGGCATTATATACAAGATGAGAGACACCTCCTCTGCTTCCTCAAATGCATGAAGCAGTAAATGTTGAGTGCTCCCATTCCATCCAGTTATGCATTCACTTCCAGAAAATGCCAGTTATACTCTCCTGCCTTTGAATTTCTTTTACTCATGGTCAGGAGGGCAAATGACTACCTGGGAGATACTCCAGCCAGCTACAGAGCACCCTGGGTTAGTTCTTGGGACACCTCAGACCTCACTGCAGCATAAACTCTGCACAGGACTGGCTTGAGTGGAGCAGAGCTTAATATTCACAGGTTAAAATAGGTTTCCACTATTTCCCCTCTCCTGTAAAAGGAGCTATAATACACCTTACATGCAGGATACAGTCATGCTAACAAAGCCTAAAACACAAGGGCACTGCCAGAGTAGATCTGCTAGCTGACAACCAGGCCAAGAAATCACCTTGTAGTTTTTAAAAATAGCTTGCTTCTTCAAAACCCTCACAGTGGTTCTGCAGCTCCAATTGGGCCACTCCCCATACCTGTGAAAACCTGTTGCCTCCACAGGCTTTATCTGAGTGTAAACTCCACCCAAGATAAGGGCCTAGTGAAAGGCTTGCTCAACAGAACTGAAGAGAGAACATATGGTCTTCACCTTTTCTGGTTTTGTGCTGCACAATTCTACCCCAGCCTTCCCTTGATATGCAGAAGTACACCCCAACAAGGTATGAAATATGGATAAAGATTTTCAAACACAGGTTTAAAATCCATGCCACTGGATATAAGGAGCAAATCTCTCCGTGAGGAGTAGGTCTATCCCAATCGTGCACTAAATGCTGCAATAAGCAGTCTTCAGAAATCCCAAAGTACCCAGACAAATCTCAAAGTACCCAGACAGCAAGCTAAAATAGAAGTATCTTGAATCTGAAACATCCTGCCTTTTCCCTGTTCTCAGGATTTTGAACTTCTCAGCTGAAAGCAGAGAAAGTAGTTTCTCTTTTGCTGGAGAGATGACCCTGACTCTGAACAGGAAAGATTAGTTGATATATCTGGAGAAGGGAAGTACTTGTTGAATGCTTGTTATAAGGACATACTTACAGTCTAATCTAAAGCATTGCTTTTAAAAACCTGGCTTTCAGTAATTTGGATTTTCATACTGTTGGAAATGAAATCCAATTTCTCTGTTTTGGATTAACACGAAAGGGCTGGGGGAAGAAGTTACTCTGATGCCATGTTGATCAGCATGAATAGAATCACAGAATGGCCTGGGTTGGAAGGGACCTTAAAGATCATCTAGTTCCACCCCTCTGCCATGCACAAGGACACCTTCCACTAGACCAGATTGCTCAGAGTTCCATCCAAGCAGGCCTTGAACACTTCCAGGGATGGGGCATCCACAGCTTCTCTGGGCAACCTGTTCCCGTGCCTCACCACCATCAGAGTAAAGAATTTCTTCCTTGTATCTAATCTAAACCTGCTTCTTTCAGTTTGGATCCATTCCTCCTTGCCCTGTTACTACATGCCCTTGTAAACAGTCTCCCTCCAACTATTTGAGAGTTCCTCTCAGGTACTGGAAGGCTGCAGTTAGGTCACCCCAAAGCCTTCTCTTCTCCAGGCTGAATAATCCCAATTCTCAGCCTTTCCTCACAGGAGAGGTGATGCATCTCCCTCATCAATTTGGTGATTCTCCTCTGGAAGATCAAACAGCAGGTGCTGTTTCCATAAAAATGCAGGGATTTGTTTTTGTTTGGTTTTTTGGTGAGGTTTTTTTGAGTTTCAGAGCAGTAAGTAAATTTTTTTCTCTGCTAAAATCTAGGCCTTGTTTCAGTTTTATAACAGCAAGCTATTTAAGTCAATAATAATGAAGTTTCACAAATAGCATACAGTTTGTTTTAATTGTCTTTATCTGACCTTTGCAGGTCCATCTTCAAACAGTCCTGTATATTGTTAAAGCAGTAACAGGAAGAATAACAGTAAGGGAGGAAAGCCTTGGCCACTCAAGCCCTCCACTTCCCTGGGAATCCCTGAAGACAGGCTGCACTAATCTCTGCTCTGTCATGCTGCACAGGGGCTTCTAACAAGGCATGTTGCCTGTAAATGCTGCACAGAGATCACAAACTCTTCTGGTTTTCCAATAGTTTGACATACTCAAACACCTGTGGCAAGTGGTCCCTTGAAACCAGCATTTGAATGAATGCAGCCATGCCAACGCCCTCATCAGCCACCTGAAGACCTGATTCTGAAGAGTTTTATGCACAAGAGCAACATTTCAACCTTAAGAACTATACAAGAGCTAAGCAATATTTCAAAGCAAGAGATACATTTTTACATGCTGCCTATGCTGGCTAAATATTTTAGATCCCTTGTGACAGTTCATCATTCCAACATGCTAGGAAGACAGGCTTCACTGGAACATAACATACCTGCAAGGGTTTTTGCTTTTTTCTTTTACTGTGATGGAATTTCGAGATCTTAGCTCAGACTGGGGCCGTTTGATTAGGAGGTAGAGAGAAGAAAGATAGGTTTGGAATCCAGTCTTAAGAAAACACTATAGTCCAAAACACACCAAAATTAAACAACAAGAGCCCACACCAACCCTTCACTGACCTGGTCAAACAGCTGTTTGCCTGTAGTGTTTGGCTGGATGGCAAACTCCAGCTCTGCATCCATAGTAACAACTCGAACATTGATCTAAGAAAAAAAAACACAACAAAAAGCATTGTTTAAGATGTGTTGAAAGTTATTTCTAGGTGTTAGCACAGTACTTTGTGTACAAGAGTCTCCACGCTTTGAAGCACTCCTGTAACCTCTATAATAAATACACTTAAGCTTCAATTAGAATCGTGTTATCACACCAACAAACTTAATTGAGGCACTCATTCTGCTGTTTTAACCAAATTGCTGCACAGGTTTTCCTACTCAAGACAGGATTGGATCTTCTGGTTCAACAGGAGGGTATTTTAGACCTGACCCTTTCCAGGCCTAAACCCTCTTGGACTAAGAGCTACTGTGAGTGCACCGTATAGCTGCCTGCAGGCCATCCTTTGGATTACGAAAGGCCCTAATGACTAAATTAAATTTAAGACTTATAATTTAACTTCCATTTATATTAGAGCTGGAATTAATCTGAGGTTTTAAAGGCAAAAGACTGCAGATTATTCTTATAAAGCAATCAGCATTAACCTGATAAACATTCATTCTTTCCCTCATAAAAACCTACTCAGCACATAAAAACAGCAGTAACAGGTACTGAATGATATTACAGGGCAGGAGTTCAACAAGCTCTTGCTGTCAGTGAAGAAACAACATAACCAGATTTACTGCAATGGCACTAGACTGCAAGGGAGAGCTTACTACTGAATGCAGAAGGCAAGAGTGTTTAATGACTAGAAAAAGTCTATTAGCAGTTAATCAGGATGCAAAAGTAGCAACTAATCTTGCAGGGAATGGCATAAGGACCAGTAAAATGGCAAATCGGGAAAGGATTACCTCCAACTGTTCCTATATACTTGCAATATTATACTACTTCTCAAACAACACAACAATCCCAAAACAAATCTAAAAATCCCAAACAAGCATGATTGTGTAGTATGGTTACACTGACATTTAGCTTTTCAGCTCTGTATCTTAAAGAAAGGAGACAAAAAAGTGGACATGCAAACACAAGGCCAGACAACACTGAGGTAGAGGCAGATGAGATTTCATGACAATTTCCCAACAGTTGGTAAATGCCAAGGCTAAGAGACCAGGAGAGCCTGGCACACATATGAAGAAATGAGAAGTATAAGAGGCAGGAGAGGAGTAGAATCACTCACTACAAAGCTTTGGCCTTCAGCAGTTCCCAGAAACTCAATTATGTATGTTTAAACTGGAGGATAAATGTCCAGTGTAACAATGTTACAATTAACATAGCACTGTGAATAAAACAAGCTGCTTCAGCTAGTTTTAGTACATTAGGAAGCTTTGCACTCCTTTTTCAGAGAGACACTGAATGTTTAACCACCCTTCTTCAGTCCAGTGGTGGATCTGGCAATGTTACATTAATGGCTGAACTTGATCTTAGAGATATTTTCCAAACGAAATGATTCTACAAAGACATCAAGTATCTTTATAGAGTTGTTTCTTTTCTTCTGTTCCCACATGGCCGAGGACCCTCCCAAAGAAAGACTACTGAGGACAGTTTCCAAGTTACACAACTCCAGAACTGAACTAGAGATGACTTACAGTGATGCCACTTTCAAGCTGTGTTTTTAAAGCAGTGTCCTTTAAATTAGGACTTAAAAAAATTTCTCTAAATACAAGATGGAAGAACAAGTAAGAAGGTAAAAGGAGTTCTTGGAAAACCTAACTGTAGCATTTGGGATCGTAACAGAGCATGGAATTATACTCAAGGTTTTCCTCCCGTGCCTCAAGAATCAAAGGTTTCCCAAGAAATGTTTCCAGTGCAGGAAGGGAGGGGAAGTTCAGATATCAAATTCTCTGGAACAGCAAGTCTGCAATTCAAAGATGTGACCTTAAAAAACACCTGTTGCTTAATCCCTCTCAACAATAAATCCCTAATCATATTCTAATCCCTTTCTACCCACTTCAAGAAAACATATGTTCATCATCTTCAGTTTTGTGCTGTGCAAGTTATTTGTACTTCTGGCTGAAACACCACAGAAGTGTAAAATACATATCACTTTACAAGCTAAAGAACTTAAAAGGAGCTTCTTACTCCTTACCAGAAAACCTGCAGAATGCTGGCTGAGTACAAAATTCCAGCTCATACCAGTATTTTCCTCTATCTCTCCTTAGTGGTTATCTGCTAGTAAAAAAAATTAAACTCCCTAGCCCTGTTTTACTACAACCATCAAAGGCTGTAGAATCAGCTACATAGTGAGCTATTTAGTGCTAATGCCATTTAGCTGCTACATATTTTAAAAATTATTTTAGCATTAAGACCAAAAATTGTAGTAATCTGCCTTTCCACTTCAATCATTTAACGCCAGAAGCATGCAGGAACATGACTACTTGGTTATCCAAAATTAGCTTTCAAGGACATTTGGGGCCTGCACAAAAGGTTAATTTCTGTGTTCTTAAGGGCTGCATAACCATCAGGACAAAGAGGACTTGCCCTGGTGTGCCCTTAGACAACCTGCCAGCCACATGACTGGCAGAGCAAGAAGAGACAGGGCCTTCTGTCCCTTCAATGAGTTGATGACTGCCTGGGAATATCCTCAGAGTCTCCTTCCTGCCCTATTAAACTCTCCTGCTTCTCATCTCCAAACTCTAGCCTTGACTTCAAGAACATAATGGTTTTAACAGTGTTTCTAAATGGATGTCTTACAACCACTCCATACAAGCTTTTAGCCACAGAGAAACTTGTAGTAAAGCAGCAAACAGAGCATAACCCACATGAAACCCTGGTTTAGACAGCCTGAAGAAACCTTGATGCATGTTACACTGAGAGTCGATCTGTTTGGCACTCAGCTCAGAGCAGATGGAACTCCCCGTGCTGCCAAGATGATTAAATCAACACCCAAGGTGCTAACCAATTCAGGTATTGTTGGGAAGGCAAAACAGCAAACAACTCAAACTAATTTCCGTGAGCAACAAAAAGAGGAAGGCACAGTTAGGACAACTTTCATAAGTGAAATCCTGATCACCCTGTCTAGGCAAGGCATGTCCTTTGTAAGATACTAACAAATCCTGGCAGTAATTCTGGACAATGTTGAAGCCATAGCCAAAATAAAAACAGCTTTTCATTTTTAAGAGCACAAGAGAGTGGAGGTAAGAGAATAGCACATGGCTGTTATATACGAAATAAGCGTTATATTAAAAAAAATGTGCATTTATGCCCAAAGCATGCTAAAAATCCAGTAAGATGTGACTTCTTTCTTGACAGGCAAATGTCATAACACTTTATTATTCTGGGGGTTGGAAATAGATTATATTTAAAGTCCCTTCCAACCTTAACTATTCAATAATTCTACTTTTATGTCTGAGGCTAACACACTTAAAATGACAAATAGGGCCTTTAAGGTTTGCTTGTGCATACAAAAACATTACAGAACACAAGTTTTTCCTCTTCCCCAGAGGATGCATAAGATTGCTAACAAATTTGATCCAGAAGGGAAAAAGCATGCTGTTGAAAAGGCAATGCCATTTGCATTAAAAGGAAAAACTCTCTCCATGAAGCTGAAGAACACTGAAAGACTGAACACTGGACTGTAACATTTTAGCTAGCTTACCAACTCGAACAAGAGAATAGAAGATGAAGGCCAGAGCTAGAGAGAACTTCAGAGTAGAGTTTAAATGGTTGTAACACTATGGAAAGCAATGGTAGTTAGAATGGAATCTTCTGTGCTTTAGCAATGCCCTTTAAGTCAAGCATTTGTTCTTTTGTTGTTGCTAAAACAACACCTTTTCTAATGCTAAGTCAGATCAATCTGTGGGGCAGGTGCAGCCTTTCAGAATCCATGCACATCAGTAGAGTAACTTGAAAAATTTAAGTGCCATTTGAAAAACATTCAGAAAACATTCTCTTAAGAAGGCAACACAATGCCAACCAGCTGAGTGGCACCATCTCTGCAGAAGAATCAAGACCTAGAATAGGAACCCAAGAACACATTGCCTCTTCAACCCCAATCTCTCACAAACACAAACAGTTTTCAGGTGAATGCGCAGTTGTAGTTTTTTCTAACACGGGATTCTTGAGCGCCTTGGTGCAGAACCAGTCTGATTGCAGGCAACATGGTATCCTTGAAGTTAACCATCCCTCTGCTGATACCGCAGCTCCACTGAAAAACATCCTACTCTAAAGGGAAAAGGGCAGGGAGAACCTGGGAAAAACAAACCCACAGCTCTCAGACACACTAAGCTATTGTGGAGGTTTTGCACCCTGATGCATGTAATCTAATCGTTCACTTGCATAATAAAATAGTTCAGTGAAACCATGAAGTTGAGCAAGTCATTTAAATAAGACCATACAATTTATTTTCAGTGAATACATAAGATAAAGGGCACTAAATACCAACTTTTACCCATTAACACAGGACAAACCGGTACTTAACTGTGTCACTTATCATTATCATTAGGCAGGTCTAAATGCCTTAGACAATGCTCAGGAATGTTTTCTTCCTCTTTCCAAGGAGGAAGAAAGATCAGAGTCTCCTAAACAGCAGGTTTCCAAGCACAGTATCTTTCCGAGTGGTGGCAATTAGCAGTGGAGAAACCTAGATAGACATGCCTCGTTGCTTCAGTCTCTGGGTGTCTGGAAATCCCAGGAGTCACTGGCACATTTAGGCAAATCAGCCACATTTTGAAGTGCTGAACTGCACAGCACATTCTATGAAAATCAGCGTGCAGAGCTGTCGAGCCTTCTTGCACACACACAGACTGTATGGATATGGACTTGCTTGTGCTGAAGGAATACAGAATTCTTACCAAGGAGGAAACAGTGGTATTAATAATAGTATTAAGAAAGTAGCAGCATGAATCCTAACTTCTGCAGGTCTACTCTTTCACCAAGCAAGAAGCAACTACTAATGGAATAAATAATAGGCAAGCTTCTTGGCTTAGGCTGTAATGCATCTGCAAGGACAAAGTAATCTCATTTTGACCTTAGCAACCAGAGCTGTTCACAGACGCGTGTAGTGATTAAGTATCTGGTAATAGGAAAAACAACTTCATGTAGCAGCATCAGAAGGGCACTAAAACTGCCCTCTATTCTTCCACATTCCATTCAGTCGTGTTCACTGGTTCCAGGTCCAACAAAAAAGAACTGTCCTAACTGATGGAGTAACTGTTGTCCCAGCTCCTGGAAACTGTTACGGGAAAATTTCCAACTTTGATGAGGGAAAAAAATCCTTGTAGCTTCAGAGCTAATCTGTTAACACTTCAGCATCTGCATTCCTCTGTCCTCCACAAGTTACTTAAGTCAACAGGTAATGGTTCAGAGACTGCAGAGAAGACAACTCTGAGAAGGTAAGTAGCACAAATAACACAGAAGCAACTGCAGCAACATTCGTTCAAATTATGATATACTTCTTAAGAATTTATGAACACCAGCATATCAAGAACACAACATCTGGAGATAATTCTGTTTCTTCTCTGACAAAATAACCTGCCTGATGGACCAAACAGCATCTAATAACATATTTCATGTGGTGCCATACAACATAGACTATGTTTTCACTGAGCCATGTGAAATCACAACCAAATGACAAGTTGTGTACCTACATTCTCCATAGCTTCTCTCAGAGCAGGAGACAAATGTCGTGAATATCAAGCAAATGATCAATTCCATTTGCTGCTGCAGGATTGCCAAAACACAGCTTCTCTCCCAGCTGGGCTCAGCACCTTCATCTTGCTGCAGCTACTGCAGGGACACACCTTTTCCTGTCAAGCCAAGGTCTTGAAAAGGGATGTGAGTGTGGTGGGATTGAGGGAATAAGAAAACAAAGTTTTCTCACAAACCCTGGAAGATGGAGTGCACTTACAAGATCATGAACAGCACCTAGTCAAGAACAAATAAATCTTTAGGGAGGACAGGGCTGGAATTCAAACATGTTGGTAGGTCTGAAAAATAGCTACAAGTGTTGCACTTGGAGAGGCGAGAATGGACAAGAGGCAGAGATGAACAAATTACAAGCTTGCAAACAATGGGCTACAGCAGGACTGTAGACAAGGATGTGGTTTATTATAATCCCCAGAAAAACACCACATTTCCTGGTGAGATGCTATTACATAGAAGGGAAAATTACATTCTTGAGTGTATTTGTCACCGGAAGCATTACAGAAGGTGACTATTCTGTTCTGTCTGCCTGCTGACTTGCTAGATGGAATGCTGTCACCCAAATTTGAATGCTTCTTTTGGAAGGGGGCAAGTTAATCAAGGAAAGTCTACACTGATCTACAGGTCAAGTGTTTCCTGGGTTGGTTGCCAGTTGAGGTTTTTTTAAATCTGTGTGTGTTTGGGGCTTTTTATTTGTTTGTGGGAGTTTTCTGTTTGTTTCAAACTAGATTTTATTTTTAAATGTGTCACTGATCCCTTTCCAAATGGGAGTTGTCTGAAACATGACACATTTTATCTAGAAGACTATATAAACTTCTAAGCCCATATGGAGAAAGCCAGCAAGAAGCCCTCATATTGCAGGCTGGGTAACATGACAAGAAACAATAATTGTCGGAGTGGTAAGATATTATGATATTACATAGCCACTTCCATGCAGCCTTCAGAAAACACAGGTCCAAGTCCTTCCCAGTGCTACATTTTTATGATTTAAAGGAGGTCCAAGAACCTGAAATGAGAAGGCAAGACCCACCATTTCTCTTCTGGGGGAAGGAAAATCTGATTCCTATGAGAATGGGAAAGAACTGCAGAGCCCAGCCATGAAGAAAGCCTTTCACACGCTCCTCCCCTGCTCCCATGGCAGAACCTCTCATGCACTGCCTGCCAACAATGGAGCACTTCAGAGAGGGCAGTGGCAGCACAGCACAGCAGCCCTGAGCCTTCCCTTGCATTCTGGGGAGCAGTTTGCTGACAAGGAAGAAAAGAGGCTCAGCAGCTCACAACATGTCAATAGAGGACGGCCTCACTGGCATCCCCTTGGCTGACAAGGCAAGCTGGTTGCACCTATTTGACCGACCCAGTTTCTCAGCATACCACGCTAAATCAAAATACCCGTCTGTGAACTGAAGGACGTGTTCCATTTCAGATCTCATTGTGTTAAACATTGCTTCCTCATTGCAAATAAATGGGAACATAAGTCACGTTCCAATGGAATTCCTCAGAGTCTATGAAGCAGTTAGGTATTGCTGCATTTGCAACAGGTAAAATTAGAGCTGAGTAGGCTGGTCTTTGTTCCTTAAAACCTTGCTTACCTTCCCAGGAGAGGGAGAAATACCACTGAGGTTAAATTGAGTTATATATAATAATCTATAATCTAGTAGTTACTTCAAAATTGTCCAGTACGATTGTTAGCCTTAACTACTAGTCAGCTTTAATGCAACAGCTTGCAGAACCATATTTTTGGGGGTACTAGTCCTCAGTATTTAAGAGCAATAGCTATTATCAGTTATACTTAACTGAAATTTCTCAAGTTTAGTCAAGGCAATAGGAGCCTGGGTATTTGCTGCTCTCATGTATGGTGAAAAACACTTATGACTTCTTTTGTGGCAGTTTTTCGGAAGAGAAATAAAGTATTTTGAAGGGAAGCCAAGAAAAATTTTGGTGTGATATCTGAAGGTTAAACTTCTGGATAAAGTGGAGGGAGGGGAGGGGGGTTCATGTCAGCAGGAAAACCTCTGATACCCAGGTGTGGGGAGTCACCCAGAAATTCCAGTTTTATCAAAGTGGGTGGAATTTTCAGAACGAACTTCCCCCTCCCTGCCTACACACACAAACAGGTCACAAGAAAGCAAATCCATTGAGTTTGGTATTGCAGCCATGTCACTTAACTGTTCTTTGTAAGATAGCATGAAACTGTCCATATAATTAAATATGAACACAATCCTAGAATGCAAATTCAAACTTTTTTATGTTTAGATGTGCAGAAGATGCCAAACTAAATTACATGCCTATCTCAGTTCCCTTAATGAAGGCCTTCTATCTCTTCTGTCAGCATGTAATAACTGCATAGTAGGCATGTGCGTGAAAAATAAAGAAGCAGCCATGGCTGCAATTCAGTTCTTTATCTTAGGTCAAGCAATAACACTTTGCATGCCAAAAGATCATGAAGACTTCATGCAGGTGTGGCAAGTGCAAGTGACAGCACATCTCTGATAACCCTAGCTCCCAAATGACTAGGTCCCAGACAGACTTCCAGCATTCTCCACCTCTGGTCACAGCTCTGTACAGTTAACAATAACTGCTTGGTCAAACAGTAAAACCAAGCAAGTACTCTTCCCAGAAAAAAAAAAAATTTGAAAACCTTTTTCCAGTCACTGAAGATTCCCTCCAGCCCTTTCCTAACAAGCAAACTGCATCATTCTGTCTCCAGCTAGGAACAAGTTGAAAAACTGAGAGACAGAGGCCTATCTAAAACTTTAAAATTCAATTAGTTTTTTTTTTTTTAAGTGAAATTACCTAGGCACAGCTCTATGCTCTGGCAAGACATAAAACAATGCAGAGTTAAGTCTGAAAGGCCCCAGGATACAGCCCTTGAACAAAGCCCTGTACACTTAGAGAGCCCAGGTGTTTTTCATGCAAAACACTTGCCTTCACTCTGTGTGAGGGATGCAAGAATGACTTACTTTGAACATGGTATTATGAAGAAGCATGAGGGTTTATGGTGTTTCATTGAAATACATTCATGTTCACTTTAAAGACTCTCTGATGCTGTATAATACTCCATTAGCATTTTCAGAATATCTGTGTACAAGCAGCAGTCTGTTCTTTAAAGGACGGACACACAGCCAGTGACAACAGGCTAAACATAGCACCACTGCCTGGATGTGTCACTTGCCCTCAATGGATGCTAGGATGGATTTAGGAACACAGAGTGCAGCAACAATAGCTCCTTTGTACACAGAGAATAAATACAGAGGAAAACTAGAGGCCACTGGATCAAACTCCTGCATACACAGACTGTTTTATCATGACAGCTGTTGCATCTAATTAAACATAATGAAGTTGCGAGACTAAGGCTTTACACATGAAGTTTACAGCAAGACCCACAAACAACCCTCAAATAAGTTTTATCTCAAGAAGTTGCTCAGAATCCAGAATGGATCAGATCTTCTGCAGTCTTCCATCAGAAACATAAGCATGGGGCCAAGTGCAGATAATATAGAGGTTTGAGATGTCAAGTTTTATCAATTTCAAAGTCTTCTAAACAATTTAACATCTCCAATATTTACATTGCATAAAGCAGTATCATCCTTCTGCACTCCCCTTGAGGGAAAAGAAAAAAATAAATGAATATCTTGATCTGGAAAACAAACATAATTTTATGCCTCTGCTTCGCTTTTTCACTTGGGAAGCAACAAACACACAACAATCTCTGCAAAAGGTGAACTCCACAGTACCAAATCACAAAAGCCAGGGCAGGATCTGAAGGTGTGAATAATCTAGCCTCAACAGGCTGACAATAACCTCAGAGCTTCCCCGGAATCCAAGCACCATGTGCCTTTTATTCCATTGCTTCTGCAGAGATCTATGTTCTAGAGGGCAATGTGCATGCAAAACCCAGAGCCATTACAGAGTCAGAAGTCTGACAGCAGCAACCCAGCCTTAATACTTAACACACAGCTCTTAACACTTTTAATAGACCCTGTGGTAGTTGTTCTTCTGGGGTGGAAGAGCAGTACATTACAATGGAACAGGGTAGGCTGAGTGAACACAAGGGTTATCTGTGATTTACTCTCTCACAGGACTATGACCTGGGAGTTTAAGGCATCCAAGACACTGGTACTGGAGAAATGTTCTCAGTAACTGTATTCCTCCCAGATGGAGATGGTACAGGATACAAAGCAGTATTTTCATCAGATGGGAACTGGAAGAAGGTCAAGGATGCTCAAGTAATTATCATGCAAGGATCAACTAAGCTAGCTAGGACTTCTCAGTTTGGAAGAAAATCAACTAAGGCTAGGACATAAGAGCATGTAAACTCCTGAGCTGCCGGAACAGACTAGACAAGGAACGTGTATTCATGGCTCTACCAACAAAATAACTGCAGGGCATCAACACTGAACAAGGAAAAAAATACCATATAGCATTGTAGCAAGGAGGTTTGTAGATAACTTTCCAAACAATGTGAAGGTTATCTAGAACAGCCTTTGTTAAAGTATACTATGGATGCTGGAGTTCACAGGGTTTCAAAGCAAGACTGGACAAGTTCACAGAAATCCATTTAGTAACTCATTATATAGGACCTTTCAACCTCCAATACCTCAGAGGGAAGCAATGGTGCGTATCTTTGAAATACTCTTCCTCAGGCATCAGCTTTTGGCCAACATCAGAGATGTACTATTAGGCTACAAGGGCTTCTGCCTGACCTACAAGGCCAGCCATGTCCATATAGACATCAAAGTGCAGAAGGAAAATGAACTCCATTTACTTAGGGAGAAATAGCAGTGCAACAAGTCTCACAAGGCCCAGTAATGACGTTTGTTCATTCTGCATTCTAGATACAAATCCTTTTGTCAGAGAGTTTTTTGTTTGATATTCCACCCTTCTGTTTTATCTGCTCCATATCAGCCTCTTTCATTTTACTCATAGACTTCAATGGAACACACTTCATGGCATTTGTGAAATTTCTTAGTGGAGTTATGTGATGTGATCACCTCTAACAGCTCGATAATCTGATCTATGTGCAATACACTACAGTGCTTCCACTTCTCAGGCAGGTACTTCAAACAGCATGCAATAGGTACTATTTGCTCCCAGATAAAAGTAGGTCATGGCAAGTCCTGGAATGTCATCTAAGCACAAAGATATTGCTCTTGAGCAGTTACAGATCATAAAGGAAAAGTGATTGCAAGGATTGGCAAAGTACCCCTTTGTAATTCCTAAAACAGCTTAAGGGCTTCTGAGATGAAACTCTTCCACTCTTCTCACTATAGATGTGTGATGGCAAACAAATATGCTCCAGTGGTTCCCAAAGCACACCCTGAGCACAGTGAGGGCAGAAAAAGCACCTTTCAAGAGTTTGCCTGCACAGCTGTGACAGTTGTTATGAAGGAAAAACTATTCGCCCCCACACTGACATCACCAAGTATCAATTATGCAAATCACCCCAACCACACACCACTGTTTGTGCAGCAGGAAACCTGTACACTTATCTCTACAGAGATAAAAAGTTAAGCCAGCTAATTGTATTCAGCTAGGTGCTGAAGAACAACTTTAGCTCTCACAAGTAACTCTGAAGCCCAAATTTACACTACAGGCTTGAAGTCATTTCGTCGGCTACACAGGCTAAATTCACGTGCCTGGGTTCAAAGGTGAGATTTTTTAGTCTCTGCTTCTTCAGGTAGCAGACAGCTCACAGACCTGCTCTCTGCATCTACACAGAGGTGGTCTCTCGGCAGAACTGGGCCACTCTAGAGTTATTTTGTAAGCCTGCTCAAGATCAGCAAAAGGACATCTGGCCACTCATCCCCAGAGAACTCTCTCTCACACTCATTTCACACTGAGGTTGGAACAACTACAGCAAGCATGGACATCTTCACCAAAAACAAGAGGAAGAGATGGTGATAGTAACACCTCAGAGTTTTGCACAATAGCTACAGCACTTGCTCATGAAAATGAGAGGGAGAAGTAAATGCACACAAATAAAAAACTTCCCTCTCAAAGGAAGCAGAAGGCTACAGGCCTTCTGTAGGGGAGTCAGTATCTCTTCCACTGAGCCTACACAGTAGGTAGCCAAACACAAGTCCATGGTCATCGGCAACAGTTTCTCTTCCTTACTCAATTAGAAACCAGAGTCCTGCATGTTCATTCTTAGTCAGGATTTTTCTTTAATAGACAGCTGTTACTATTAACCTCAGCTGAGCACATGGCTGCTGCTCATGCTCTCTCAAAGATGAGAAGAGATGCAGAGAAAGCAAGTGAATTTCCTCACTCTGAAGTAGGAACTAGAAAGAGAAACAAAATCTGAATCTGAACAGAGGAGCAAGGTGGAGGCAGCATGGTTAGTTGTTACACTGAGCTACGCCTAGTTTCCAGCCTCATACAGCAACAATATCCCTCTCTCCTAGGTGCATACGCTGTTGTTCTTCATACTTCTCAGCTCACAGGGTAAATGTTATCTGTTGCAGAGACCAGGCTTCAAAGCAAGCACACAACACAGCTAAAGTACATTACTTAACAGTGTGCAGCGTGGTTCAGTGATCTTGGGCAGCACTGCCTTCCATCAAGGTCAATCGAGTGATTATGGGATTTACAGTGCACATAAAGCTCTTTGGGCACAGTGTGCCAAACAAGAACAACACTGATGTGGGAATCTTCAGCAGTCATCAAGAAGTCTTATTCTCAAAAAGTCCTGACATATCGCAGCTTTTTTTCCTGGACAAAGGAAGATGTTCATGTGGGTGGAGGAAGAGAACAGAACAGGAAGGCTTATCTCCCTCCTTTTGACCTTTAAGAAGGCTAAGAAATTCTTTAATTAGTGACTAACATAACAGTTAACACCCTTGGTTTCTCTGTAGCAGCTAACATCCACAACAAACTGTCCTTGGAAGTGCTTACTCAGCTCATGCAGTAAATAAGGGTTTTGGCAAAACTGTGAACTCATTCTCTTATAACTTTATTCATTTCCTTAAATGTACTACTCAAAGAATCCTCCACCTTTCTTTTGCAGCAGTGAGTGATATATTTGGCAAATGTAAGGGAGTTCTTACATTTGACAAATGGAAGCTTCCCTGGGTTTCTATTTTGCCCCAGAGTGAGTACACATCTCCTGGTATCCAATACACCATACACTGGGTCACCCCATGGACTGCAACTGGTTCTTAAAAGGGTATATTTTATTCTTGACTAAATCTATAGCCATCCATACACTAAGAGTATTTTAACTGATTGTAAACACTTAAAGATATGAAAAAGTATTTTTATTTCAGTCCAGTTACAGGAATCTGCTGTAAAGAGCTCTGAGATAAAACCACTATGTGTAGTTAGAAGACACATAGTCAAGAATAAATTGAGAAGATCTTGGAACAATTATTAATTGTTTATATTTAGAAATAAATTCCTGTCACTTCATATGCATATTTTTTGGCTGGCTTATCAAAAACTTGTTAAATTTTAATGCCATAATCTGTTCACAGACAGATAAAGGTTTGGCAGAAGGTAAAGGCTGTATTCTGAAAAAAACAACTTGAAGACAGCATGCATGTATATTCAACACCAAACAGGTATGGAGGACTTGTCTAACCACTTAATGCCTAGCACACACCAGCCCATTATTAACACAGGGCTGGGAAAACCCTTTTGAGACATCAGTTCCAGTCTCCCACTCCTACAGACAGCAGCATTAAATTGTGTACTGTCAAATTTTATCTTAAGTATGTTAGGTCTTGGAATAGTCTTCTAATAAGATCAGCAAGGAAGAGAAGAAAAAATCCTACCCACTCACAACTCCCTCCCTCTCCCCCACCACACATGCTTAACTGTTCTAAAACTTTAAAGTCTCTTAAACTACAAATTCTGCTTAAAGCAATTCTTTCTCCTCTCTGGCATTTAAATACCTTATGTTTTAAACAGGTGAAGGAAGAGATAACTCCTTGAATTCTACCAGGCTGAAATAGCTAAGCACCCTCTTATCTTAAGGTGGAATTTTGTCTCTGGTCATCCCAAACCCACTCTCCAGGTTTTGCTTTGAATTTTTCTGTCCTGGGCACAGGTAAGTACCTACATTAAAGGAAAGCTCTCACTAGAATCTTGTATTAATGCTTTCTGTTAGAGAAGCCCTACACATTGCAGATGACATGCACAATAGGACAGCTGTACTACCACTGACTAATCCATCTCCTTCTAGCCTATATAGTTAGGGACCTTCTTTGCCCACCCTCCAAGTTTAACTATAAGCAAAGGGAGCTTATTAGTCCAGCCCTTCAATCCTCTTTTTATGTTGGCCCTCTGCATCAATAATACTTCCCCCTCAACAGCATGACATGAACAGATTTCATTGCTATGCTCAGCTTTCTGACCACAGGCCATTAATAAAAGTATTTAAAAAAGGTGCCTCTGAATATTATTCACTTGTATTTTCTCTTCAGGTCCAAAAGCTGCTAGACTGCATTTACTGCTGTCCTCTCTTCACACAGTTGTACACACATTCACACAAGTATTAGAAGCTCTTGTGTGACACTACATCAATCAAATGCTATGCTGCAAAGCTAACTTAATTTCTTGTAAAGCTTTACATTTTGTTTTTTCACCCCAAGAGGAAACAGAAGAAAACCCAACCCAAACCAACCAAACAAAAAAACCCACCTTCAACCAAGTAACCAAGAATGCTGGTAGATCAGATCAAATTAACAGCTCTATAGACCCGAGATCACGTTTCCCTCTCCTTCGGTAAGCACTGTTCATTAGCCCGAAGCCATGCTGTTGTAGCCACAATTTATTAGATTGGTGTGTTTTGCAAGAGGATATAATCCACCTAAAACACCTTCAGAAATAAACTAGTACAATGAATCTAGGAAAAATGCAGAGAACACAGACACTGCAGTAATGAAATGAAGCAAGGCTGAGCAAGTAAGTTTATTTAGCATTTCACTCATTTCCAGGTAACACAGCAAGGATTTGGACAAGATGACATCTTTTGCATTTCCCTTACAAAATAATTCACTACCTGTAAAGCCTAATGAACCTCTGTACAGACTAGACAGAAATCATGCATCTGAACTGTTGATGAACTCCCAGCCATAAACCCTCATGAACTGGGTATAGGTTATATATTTATAGCTTACCTTGGAGAGATCTCGTTACTTTGTAACTGTTACACATGGCAGAATGGCTGTGTTAAATTATATATTAAAACGTGTCTATATTAACAAATACACTTATTTCAGTATTATTTTCTGGACTTCTACTACAATTTATTTTGAGCATGGTAAGCATGCATCAGATACAACTGTGACCAAATGTTAACACAGAATCAGGAAGTTGGCTTTCTAGCACTTCGCTTTGGTACTCAATTAAAATACAAAATCACTTATGTTCTACTGTTAATGGATTTGCTAGCTATTTACTGTGAAATAATGAATTACAAACATGATCCGTAAGCTTTGTGTGTGCATTTATAATTTGTATTAAAACAAAAGATTTATATAAAGGTTTAGCTTATTGGGTTGTGGGTGGAGGGGCCAGAGGGGAAGGTGTTGCCAAAATTTTGCTTTCTGTCATAATAATCTTTACTTGTTAATAACTGATGACCAGTGTGTGAGACTTCACACACAGCAGCATGAAGTCTGCCAAGCAACACTGTATTTACTTATGCCATGTAGACAAGACACATGCAAACAAGCACAGGTAATAAATATTTAGCATCCATGCCAAATACCCAGCAGAAACACACTGCTTCCCTGTGCATCCCAAGAGGTCGTGCTATCATTCCTCACACATGCCAAAGGCTGTTGTCACATTCGTCCTGGGCACAGTTCTGCCTCTGGAGTGACAGCTTTACATCCTCTCTCCATGCAAACTGACACGAATCCTATTTAGCTGTATTAAGATTAAATGAGCTGAGTTGGGAAGGATCCAAATCCAGTCTCAGTCTAAAGCAGACAGACTGAACAGTGTGTTTTACTAAAATAGCCTCTGCAAAATTCCTCTTTTCCATTTACAATAAGGTGGCAGTTATTCCCACAGAACAGCAGATGCAATAAGAAAAAGGCTTATATTTACAAAGTATAGACATAGAGTCTTGTCTATAAATCCCAGCCAGAAGGTCACATCTCAGAAGTCTTTACAGTACTACTCTCCTTCCCCAGTGGATGGTGGTTTACACCATCCACCTTTGTTATTCACTGGCTAGTCAGCTAAGGAACAAAAAATCACCATCTCTGAGGGAATACAAATATAGCCCTGCCAAGCAAAAGGATAAACACAGCTGTATTTTTTTAAGAGATTAAAGAGTTTTTATACACCTATCCACGGTTCCCAGTGCGACTTAGTCCTAAACCAGGACTTCAGATTATTCTAACCAGGATATTTCCAGAAAGCACTCTGTAATTAGCAAACAGCAATCAAGGCAGAAAGAGATTATTCACACACAACCTTTTATATCCATACTTTATAAAGTACATATTTGCTTCCCCAGTTCCAGAAGGGCTCTCTCAGTTAGACACTACTTATTATATGCAACAATATATCACCTCCTACTGATGAAATACAGCTAGGGAGACTGAAGATTTATCAGTTCTTAGGACTGAGCACAGTTTGGTTTTGGCATGTCTTTGTCTTTTGGGGTTGTTTTTTTTTTTTTGGGTGGGTTGGTTTTTTTTTTTTGGTAGGTTTACATAAACAGCAATGTACGTTAACCTAAATACTTAAAAAAAAGTTCAACGAACTTTAATGTTATGGTGGTAAAACATCAATTACTTATTACCACAAAGATAAGCTTGTTTGCTCTTATTTCACATTTCATTTAAGTGAGCTAATACTCACATAAGTCCTCCACTGCATTGCATTTTAAGAAATATTGCCTCTATTGAAAATAGATAGTAACAACAATCTGTTCTGATTATGCTCTTCAAAGTTCAAAAGTGCGTCTGCTCCAACGACTGCTCAAAGCTCTGCATTAGGCAGTTGGCTCCCCAAGGGAATTACGTCTCTAACCGGCACAGTAGCAGCAGACTTTAAAATAAAACAAACGAAAAATCCCCGCTAGAAGGTCGGAGAGGGAGGCGGTGAAGAGCTGGTGGTGTCAAGAGAAAGAAAGAGGGATAAAAAAGACCGTTCCATTGGGAAAAAAAAAAAATCCAACCAAAAAAGGAAACAGGTCTTCGATAATGACTGGCAAAGACCAGTGTGGAGAACTTTATTAAGAGTTCCAGCACTTAGTTTTTAGATCGCAAAACAAGGCGGGAACAAGGTTTTTTCCTCTGTTTATAGATGCATACATGCTTCCTGTAGATAAATGCACAGGCCACAAGCATACTACATGGCAGCCGGCGCAGTTGTATCATTTCTCGTTAAGCGGGAGGGTGATGAAAGCTCTTCTTTCGAGAGTTACTCGGGAGCTCTGAGCATGTCCAGCACGGAAGCGCTACACACGACGGAGCAACCAACC
>VYXD01000212.1:1079301-1094427 GCA_013397195.1 Hylia prasina
GCCCCCGCCCCGCACGGCCCCGACCCCGCGGGAGACCCCGGCCCGGCCCGGCCCGCCAGGCCCGCACCTGCCGTGGCCGCGCCGGGGTCGGCGCTTCCCAAGCCGGTGGATGGCACGGGGAAAGCGTCCGGCGCAGGGGTGTTGCCTTAGGGGTGGCCTGTAATAATTGCTGTGTTTCTTGAAATGCGAGGTCGGAAAATATGATTAACTTAACAAAATACAGGCTTGCTTTGTGTAGTAAAGCATAATTTCAGCAATGTCAGCAAAAGAGAAAACTTTGAAAATCCATCTAAGCTCAGAAACTATAGAGTATACGTCAGTTGGTTCTGACTTTTCATAAAGCCCAAAAAAGCCCGTGCAAGTAGCATAGCAATTGACAAGCATACACAGATAACGAAGTTTGTGTCTCTGCCCCTCGTTCCTTCTCCCTCTTCATCCACAAATGTAATGCACTTCTGTGGCTAGTGCCTGTCAGGAGCTGCTGGCCTCCCACTGCATCTCCTTGCTTGGCTGGTCACAAGAGCACGTTGATTTACATAGTCATGGGCAACGGCCTGTAGGACACAGCTCTTCCACTGTGCCAGCAACGGCATGTAGTTGAGCTGTGAGATTGAGGAAACTGTGCAGCCTGTACCCAAACCGCTGACTGCAACATCCCGCTTCAACCACAGTCTGTCTGTTTGGCATAGGACAGAGGACAGGAACAGGGAGGCACAGAACAAGGAGAATAACACCCCTCGACATGGAAAATATATAGGGCAGGAGAGGGCCTGGGAAATATCAAGGGATGGTGACAAAAAGGACAGCCCAAACAATACAGGTCCTGCTTGGGCAGAGATCCAAATGGTGTCTTCCCCCACAGAGTCCACCCAGCAGCACTTGGTTGTGCCGCATTAAAATAAAAGAATCATTACTGTGTCAGGTCTGTGAAAGAAAGGGGAGGGGAGCCGAGCTAGAGGCTGAGAAAATTCATGGTAATATTCCTTTCCTGTTGTATGATCCTCAGAGATTAGAGGCGGCTTTACCATCAAAACAGAACCATGAGGGTGGCAGCTTGCAACAGCAGGTGAGAAGAAATAGTCTAAGCTGAACAGCTTCCAAGAAAAGGGCCATGGGATCAAACATCTTTGGGAAACAGATATGACCCCCATTTTCAGTTGAAACAATTCCACTGAGATTTAGTTGGGCCAGGTTAATTTAACAAAATATGCTGACACTCAGTTTGAATGGGTAAACTTCACAAAAATATGATTAATGAGGACACTTGCTATGCTCTTCTGTTAAGCAATAAGTTTATGGTGGAATTCATGCTTTATTCAGTAGGATGACACTGGAAACGAACCAGACCAAATTATCACAGTGTTTTGGGTAGGCTGCCAAGCACAAGGAACAACTGTTCCAAGAAGTGCTGTAAGAACTCAGCTTCTGCAGCTCTCACTCAGAACCCTGAGTGACATTCTTAGATTTTTTGGGGGGGAATGGAAAAGAATAGAAATGAGATATTTTCAAGCCAGTCTTAAAATCCAGATTTTGGCTCTGATTGGAAAAAGAAAAGTCAAAACAAGTGTGTGTGTGTCTGTGTCCCCTTGAAACAAAGCATTGTATGGATTTAATGGGAAGCCCATTTCCATTCTGTGATATTTTCATTCCCCAAACCCTTTCCTGTCCATAGCTCAACATGGGCTCAGAGACCATCACCCTGGGGCTTCATATTGAAGCAACCCCATGTCAGAGAGATGTCTCATTTAATACATCATATTTAGTCAGGTAAGTATTTGTTTCCATATGTTAGTTACATATCCAAGGTTAAACCCCTGGTTTTGTTGGGTTTTTGTTGGTTTGTTGTTTTTTTTTTTTTCCCTAACGCCTACCATTGCTTCCTAACCACACAAACCTAGGGGCAAAAGGAATTTAGGTGACTAATAATTAAGTGTGACAACATACAATCTCTAGGTTCCTGTTTGCCACAGCACATAACCTTATGCCATTCTCCCACAGTCACCTGCAATACATGGGGAAAGGTAGATACCTCAATGGCATCCATAACTACCAGCTTCCCCAATACCGCTCCACCCAAAATCAGCAACTGTGAACATACTGAGCTTACACAGGAAGAATTGTCTCCAGTGGAAGGAACCAGAACCATTGCCAGCATGGAGTATGTGTCAGACACCCTTCGCCTCCTTCCTGGGCTTTTGCCTCGTGCTAGGTTTGTTTTCAAACCCTCTTGCCTGCAGAGCTCCGTACCTTTTGAACACTTGGCTAGGTAGGTGTCTTTGTGACAGTATGAAACTCTCTTCTAGCTGGGTCACTCAGCTCCTTCCTTTTTATTTCCCTCTGCACCACCCCCCTAGAAGGATGGGAAGGTACATAATGCAAGCCCCTTCTTCCCTTCCATACAGAAGCCTTCTCACCCTTTCCAGACACCAACCAGTTGCCCTCTGCTCCAGGTGGTGGCAAAAGCCCTCAGTTCTCTGGATTTCCTGAGAGTGCCCTGAAAATCAATATATTGAATTTTGAGAGTATGGACATTGTGTGTAATACCAATAAGCATTGTCTAAGAATGCTTGGAGACTGGATCCCCTTTGGAATGTGTGTGAGGGAATATTGGAGAAGGCATGCAACAGGCACAAAACAATCTACCCACATCAAGACATCCTGGGGCAGAAATACAAATATAGAAAAAACAGACACAAATATATAATCTGGGGAAAACTCCACAGGAAAACTCCACATGGAAACTCTGTGGAACTTGGTTATTTCTAGATTTAGGCATCAGCTAAGCAAGAGAGAGCCTTTATGGCCATCCTAACCACATAATCTTCAGTACGACCTCACAATTAAGCATAAGACCCAAATCAAAATGAAGCCTTTAAGTCACAGGATTAAGATCTGCTCTGATCCAGCACTTACTCTTAACCTGCTTTATTAAGAGGATAGCATTACCAACCATTTACAGGAATTAATAAGGCAGAGGAGGTGATGAAAGAATCCTGATTGCTCAGCAGGTCAATAGCAGAACCCAGTTTTTGTCGTCTTCCCTGTAACAGTTCCTGTGACTTACTGACCCCTATCCAAACTGTGTCATTCACATCAAGCCTGCCTTCCCTGTTTTAGACAGAAGACCCATTTGATTTTCATGTTATTTTAAGCTGTAATAACATTTAAACTTGTTGTGGATCATTTATGAATTCCAAGTACTTGCCTGGGTTTGCTCAAGCAAGTCCTATCGCTATAAAGTAGATTTTGCTTAACAGGCTTCGTGCCAGACAATTTTTAGTCATCAAACTTCCTAAGCCAGATCATCCTGGAACTGGGAAACATGGAATCTTGTGCCCTAAATTAATAATTTTTGGTTGCTCATGCAGAATCAATAGTCTCAAGAACAGATAGACCTAAACTCCCTGTTTCTCTGAATAGAAAGCTTCACCCAGGTTAGGCAAGGCATAGCTGGAAGAGTTTTGCAGCATCTCTGCTGGTCTGTTTGCAGATTTTTTACTAACCAAAATCTATAGTAGCTAACTCTGTCCTCTTGACAACTCATAGACTATGCATTTAGTATTGCAGCTAAAAGAAAGGACATTCATTAGAGTAGTTAATGGAAAGGATGCCACGTTATGAGATACGTTGTATAGATTTAAGCAGATTTGCTGTCATGTAGAACAGTCAAGAGTCTGATTTTCTTTATCAACTGGAAGAGCTGTGAAAGGAAAAAGAACCATAAGGAATTACTGACAATAGTTTCTTTTCAATTGCGCATAACGAATAAGCAGCTTATTACCCATTGCATGTTCTGAAATTTTGGCATTATAATTCCTGAAATGTCAGGCTTCAGGAAGAGTGACCAAGGACCTGGTGAGCTGTAGTTCTGTCTGCACAGAGAGCTACTTCCCCACTACCCACACTGAGCTTACTGAAAACCTGACAGATTGAGGTCACAGTGGACCAGCATCTATTGGCAAAGCCTCTTGAGACATTCTCCGGGTTTCTTATGAAGGGGATAAATGGTGCAAAAGAGTGCAAGGGTTGTGCCTCATTTCTGCTTGTTCCTACGAGAAGCTGCTGCCAAGTTCATTTGTTTGTTGTTCCTACATGAAAAGCTGCTGTTGCCAGGTTCAGTAGTTTGTTGTTCTGCTTTTTTTTTTTTCCCCGCAGTAAGCATAGGTTGGGTTTTTTTTCCTGCACCAACAAGAGAATAGGCGTATTCAGGCCTGGAAATAAACCTTATTGAATGACCCAATGGTTGCATGCTGGGAGATCCTTATCTTTGCAATCATTTTGTCTTCCAGCAGCACCCCCAAGTAGTCCTTGGGATTATTTGACTCTGATTAACCATCATGGAGCCCTAGAAAGACATGGTAGATTATGAAGAAAAGTATATATGATGTAGTTTATGAAGGATTATTTTAAAATGTTGTAAGAAAGAAAAATAATCAGACAAGACATCAGGCTTTTATCTGGTTTGTTCTTACCCATTATAAAAGGAGAGAAAAGCTTAAAGGAATATTATGTTTCTTCTCAATAAGTTTTGAGAAGTCCCAAACCCAGTTTGCTTTCAGCTCCCATGCGAGCTGTTTTAGTAAACTCTCTAGTAACACATTCTTCTTCCACGGGAAACTTTCACAGAGAGTGATGCAAAGTGTGCAATAAAATCTTCTTTTCAAGTGAAACAAAACATAATTTGACATTTAAATTTTGTGTACACTGAGACTGAGGAATTATTTACAATGGACGGGGAAGGCAAGACACTGGTAGGCAAAATACAGATAAAATATTACTCAAAGTAAAGGCAGGTTTAAACATGAATGTGACCAGGAAAGGAAAGTCTATGGTAATCATCATTGTAATTGAAATCCATAATGAATTATTGATTTACCAACAAATAAACAAATATAAAAAGCACTGAGAGTTTTCTGAATCTATTGAATGAGATCAATCATGTCACAAACCATTGTTTAAAAATGTGTGAAATGACGAATGAAGTTCATGACATACTGAATTTGTAGAGATTATACCACGTGTGTAAATCCAGCCATGTTTGTCCAAGGCTCAAAGCAAATGGAAACCAGGGCCAACACAGCTTTTACGTCTTAAAATGAAATTATGATCTTAATGCTTATGATAAGAAAGGAAAGAGGAAGGGAGTTCCCCTGGTTAAGTAATCTTTATTTCACCTTGATATCTTCCTGTGCTTTCTATTTGAAATCTGATTAAAAGCAGAGCTGAGTGCCATGTATTGCAAATACCCCCTGCACATCTGAGCACTTTCTATGGGACCAGCTCCTTTAGTGGCCTTTTCTTTTCTTTTTTTTTTTTTTTTTCTGGTGTTGGTTTTTGTTGGTTTTGTTAGTTTGATTGGTTTTGCTTTTTAACATCAAAGTAGAGATGTGTTAAGATGGTGCTGACAAAAACTGCATGTCAAATAACATTAACTAACTTAGTTCGTGTGCTTCAAAGACAGAACACAGATCCGTGTTTAGAGCAGGTGAGAGTGGTTAGGAAGGTGGAGGCAAAACAAATGCCCACTGGTTGATAGAGGGAAAATAGTTCATAGTCAATGTACAGTTGGTTTTTTTACTCCAAGTTGTTTATTATAATTACAAATATTGCTGACATTTGTATTGCTCTGACTGTGGGAATGAGGCTGTAAGAATTCAAAACCAGAAGTAATAAGCTATTTCAATTTAACTAAGGGTGCCCAAACTCAGAATTTCAGGGCTAAGAGTGCAAAGTCTAATGTACAATTAATAGACAGAGTACCTTTTCTTTTCCTGTGATATGATACTGACTCACACCTTTTAAGATCAGTTTTAAGGTCACATTGTTTGACTTTCAGCACAAACTAAGCTCTTGAGTTTCACCTGGTGATTCTCAAATCCAGCGTGTAACACTAGAAAGGCTTTAAACCCCAGTCTCAAGACAGAAAGGCAGTGATTCTACCTCCTGATCAGTTCTCTCCAGAGGCAAGTGCTCTTTCAGTGTAAGCTTTGAAAGTTGTTTGCATTGACTGGTACTTGTATTTCTCATTCAATTTCAGAAGCTGCATTATCTATAAGGGCAATTCACAGTTAAATACTCAGCCAAAATAAAACATCTAGCATAGCTCTTGCCTTGGCTAAGTCACTAATATAAGCTGGGCATTACTGTGCAGTTTGGTGCCAGAGCATTTTCTCATATTTTTCTCTAATTGAAACATCAAAAATTCCTCGATGTTGAGGTTACTAGGTAAAGTTCAGAAGTCCCAAATATCACTCTGGCCTATTTTGCCATTCAGAACTAGCTCTTTCAGATATCTTCTCATGTTTTGCCCAGCCTGATTTAAGTGCTCTATGCAACAAGGCTCTCCCCCTTTGAACATTAGAGATCAGGTGTATTTTGTAGTGTAAGACTGGTTTACCTTAAAGACTGCACCTAATAGTGAGTGAAACAGAAAATATGTAATATTGGGGATGCAGTTTATTACTGGCCCATCCATTATCTCTCCTACTCTGCATCACTTGCATCTGCTGCAGACATGAACATTTCCACGTGCCATTAGGAGATGAAGTTGTTTGTTCTCCCCTCAGACCGCAGCTTCCCAACAGCAGCGCAGGCTGCACAGGGAGCTCTCAGTGCTGAATAAGGAGAGAATATACTAATGGAGATTCATAATTCAGATAAAGGAGAGTAGTTTTGATCTTCGTGTATCATGAGTAAGACACCAAGCTGGAGTCTGAAGTACAAGTATCCACCTGTCTCTTGGGAAATCCTCTGTTTGCTCTGTGATAACCATAATGCTGAAAACAGGCGGGCACTGATGAAGACGTAAGACCAAGTACAAGGGAGGTACAAGCAGGATGACATTTCTAAACAAAGTAGAAAACTGCCTGCTTTCACCAGACCTGAATTTTAACTCTGATAGTTTGCAAGGGCTTACCTGGAACTGTACCTCAATTAAATATTCATTCATGAGAAAAAAATTATTTGTTTCATAGCAAACAGCTCATAAACAATGTACAAATGGTTACATATATCCTTAATTGTTTTTCAACCACCCTGCTAAACACTGAGGGCAAACTAAATCCATTTTATGTCAAGGCTGCAGATACACAGTCACCTTATCTAATCAGCCCCAGCTGCCTTAAAGGCAGTAACTCAGAAACAAAGAGGCTACCAAACCAAATAACTTCTGTGAGGCCTTGCTGGAGGAGAAGGGGATCAGGTTGATTACTGTTCACCTGCCACACTGAGGCATGCAGGTAACCTGAAACAAAGGGAGTTTTCAGTGCTTCCCAGTGACACACCTACCCTGTGAAGTAATTACCTCTGACGCATGACACAAAGGATAAACAACAAGTCCTGTAGCATGTTGGTTAGCAACTTGCCAAAACACTTTGGAAAAGATCAGTATGCCTCCTTTAAAATACTGGGTGAATTTTACCTGTTCACAGCAGATAACTCAGGACCTGGGTATTAACTGAGTAGCACTTGACACTCGAGCCTTCAAAAGTTTGTTGACGCGCTGCCTAGGATGTAACCAGGATTTCACACAGACTTGATTTGCTTCTAGGAAGAACACAGCTCAGCAGTTAATTTATTTAATAAGCTAGTTATCTTTTACAGGTGGCATGATGAAGTCTTTGGTCTCTTTCAATAAAAGAGAAACGTCAAGATGAGAGGGGAAAATCTGTCATATGTAACCTTATGAACCCCTCCTGTGCTATGGTTTCATTTGTGTGATGTCTCAGCATTTGCCAGCAACACCTTTGGAGCCACATTCATTGGTCCACTGCTCTGTTTTCACCTTCAAGCACTTCCAGTGTGGGAGGAGAAGGGTGAGGTGCTGCTGGACTCCAGAAGCAGGGTGTTGTGTCCCTTCCCCTGGTATCAGTTGAGCTTAAGGATTGCGTGACTCCAGAGCTGGTGCTTCATAAGCTAATTGTTCAGTATGTTTAATTATCTTGGAACGGTAAAAACATTGTTGTTGCAGCAATCAGAAACGAAGTAGTGTTTCTGTATCCAAAAAGTTTGTCTGGTTTTCCTACCCATGCCGTTTGGCCTTATGAGCTTGCTTTTTGGCCGCATGGACTTTGCTTTGGGTAATTTAGTACAAACATCTATCCATTAGAAATCTTCATAGTCATACCTTGGATCATGTCTAAAGCCAGGCCCAGTTTGTTCCTGTGCGAGATCAGGAGCACAAGAGCTGGGAACACCTTGTAGTCCTGGGTGAACCATGTTTTCCCTAAGGCATGCTACACTGTTACGTGCAGAATTTTCCTGTGAGAAAGTGGGTTGCCCTTTGTTGCTCTCCCTGGCTGTGTTCTGCCTGCCATGGCAGATGTAGAAGGAAGGGGAAGTACAGCATCAAGCTACAGCCTTCTTTTGCAGCGTTCCAATGTAGGGCCATTGCTGTGAGCCCTGGGGCTGCTGCCACAGTAAGGGCTGTGCCAGGTAGCATGGCCTGCTTCCAACCCAGCATGTTGGAGTGCCCAGGACAGACTCCCTTCAGAGTGTCCAAGTGCTCTGGATCTTGGGATGCAAGTGGCTTCTTGCCTGCCACTCGTAGCGAATGTGGTCTTTGAGCCCTGTTTACAAAAGCCTGCAAGAAAGGCTCAGCTGTCTCCAAGTCTACATAGCAGTCCAGACCTGCAGGGTGGTTTCCCTGCCCAGCCCTGCATGGCTGCTCTGTCAGGCAGGACAGCAGCACAGAATGGGAAAACTGAGAGTCTCGGCCACTGCCCTGGTTTCCCTTTACCTGTCTGACATGGTGAGGCAGGAAAACACCAAAAGGGCCTTAGAGATGGCAGCAAAACAGGGTGTGCATATGCTGCTGATTCACAGGGTGGAGTAACAGCTGGATGCACTGGCAAAGCAAGACACTTGTCTCACAGGTGGGGACTCTCCGTAGAGAAGATGTGCCTGGGAGGGTTCTGGGACCTCCTGGAGAACTGCACCTAAGGTGCTTCCAGAAAGTCACATGGACGGGACTAACGAAAGCACTTCACACACTTTATTTCTCTCCCAGTGCAATCATCTCTAGCAACACACCTTTTTTTCTATTTGTGTTCAAAGTCATGGGAACTCTCCTGATCCCACAAGCAAGTAATCTAACAGCAAGGAATAATTTTCTTATGTATTATCTTTCTAGATATCTAAATGTACTCCTTCCCTGCATTCCTCTCAATGCCCTCCACCCCTGTTGCCTGAAATAACTGCTCACTCATCACTAAAGTTTAGCCATGCTGTGCTGTACAAATCCAGAGAGATAAGAAACAATATTCTTTAGATAACAGCTCAGAGTATTGCACAATGTTCTTTCTTGTCTCAGAGTTCAGTCTGCACCCTTAGTTAAAAATAAAAAAAAGGAATGTTAAAGTAAAAAAACCAACCCCTCTTTACAGAAATTGCCTTAAAATGCAGTGTGCAATATAGTTAGTGCACTGCTAGGGACATTGGAAATAGTGCTGTTGTTTTGAGTAAGATTGTGGCCACCATTTTCCCCATGGTTTCCAATGTGTAGTATTTTAAATGATCTCTTTTTCTGTGCTTCAAGTAGCAATTAAGTATTGTGTTTCAAATACCACCACACATCAATGGTGAGTAAATAATGGCTTAAATAAGAACTAAAAAAAGTTTGTTTGCTTTTGCAGGTGTTAAATTTCAGCGGGACAATCTAACTCAAACAAAGTCCTAAACAAAAGTTACTGGAATTCCTGACTGACAACCTGAGTTTCATGTTAGACAAGGCAGATAATCAAAATAATCTTTGCTGGCTCTAAAATCTCTTACCATTCATTCTTACTGTGGTTGTAAATTTCTGCTTTAGTCAAACCAATTTTGTTTAAATTGCTATTGCATGGGAAAATGATTGCCGAGATTACATGGGGTTAAAAGATTTATTTTGTAATGACTATCCTTAAAAAAATCCAAGCAGTAAAACAGCGAGAAGTACATCGCAAGATTTAAATGTGGATTTAAGTTATTTTCTTGTTCTGGTAACTCACTTATTTCTCCCTTGAGAAGAAATGCAATGTATCCAGTACCCTGATGGAGTCAAACTTACATCCTGTAAGATATCTCAGAATATCAGGAAAAATATTAGGGAAGAAGAGAATTGAATAATTTTAGACACCATAATTAACACTGCGTAACCCTTTTATGGTATGCTTGTAGAGAAGAGAATGAAAGCTGGAGGTTTCAATGCAAGCTAGTGATGCTTGTAAATGAGCCCCTTCCCACAGGACTCAAGTTTGCAATCCTGTCAGAGCCCTTCAGAGTCAAGACAGTGGGACCAGGCCTGTAACCGAGAGGTTTAGAGGAGAAAATTCCATGACTTCACTATGACAGGCTTCTGTGGTCATTCTTAATTGGTTACTTTAGATTAGCCTCTCAGCCAACCCTTGTTAATATGAAATGATAACCCTGAACTGTGTTCAGGGTTTAAGTATAATCCAAAGACCTGCATGAAGTGCACAGGGACAAAGTCAGAAATTATTTTGCGCTTGTGTGAGGTAAGAATCAGGCTGATTCTGTCAACCCAATCACATGATCACACCATGGATAGCTTTTTATGGGGTTTATTAAACACCAGATTAAGACCCTATGTGTGTGCCAGTTATCTGGAAATAGATCTTATCAGCCTGATTCTGCTACTTTCAGCCATGGTGCTATTACCTGATTTCTTGTGGAATCTTATTTAAACATGAGTAGAGGTGGAATGAGTTCTATGTTTCTTAGAAAACTTGAGATGGAACAAATTAGTTGTTCAGCAATTATAAAAAACTGAGGTAATCAGGGAAAATCAAAATGGTCCTGGTCAATACAGTTGTTTTCAACTCAAACAAATGCCTATGCCTGTTGTTTGTCTCTGTCTGAGACAGAAGAGAAATTCTTTAAAAGCAATAGTTTCCTTTTAATCTGATATGTAATATAAAGATTCTCAGGCTGGCTCCAGGTTTTTCTGGGCTAGAAACAGGCTGCTGTGGGCTGTGCCAGGGCCTTCACTGGAGCAGTGTACAGGGCAGTACAGGCAGGATGCAAAGGGCCTGCTCCAGCAGTCCGTAAACTTCATATTATCCTAGAAGTATAACAAGTTGGTTTAACTATTCTTCATGTATTTTTTTCATTAATCATTAATATTTAGTTAATACAGCAGTGAGCAGAATGTACCCACAGATCTATCCATAAAGGAAGTAATTTACTGCTCGCTTTACAACAGTGTTGTGTCAACACTTGAGTTGCATTGAGAACTGCATTTCTGTGGAAGTAGTAGCACATTTGGATGACCAAACACAACACTTCAGAGAAAACCAAGCACTTTCAGTTCAGACCTAAACTACACTGCTCCCAGCCTGCAACAGTGTAAAAATAAATCAATGTTACTAATTAAAAAGATTGAGGAAGTGAAAATTACCCCAGCTCTTTAAAATTCAATGTTTGTGTTAATTCTGCAGCACTTCTGCTCCACGCAGCTTGAATATAGCATTAGAGAGAGCCTGGTCTTACCCCAAACACTCATGGATTTCATTCATTTAGGGTAAGGCTCAGGATCAGTACTTCTACTGAAAGAGAAAGCAAGCCCAAGAGACAATCATTACTTCCCAGCATCAGGGTGGTTTCTTATAAATGCCTTACTCTTCAAAGTTAGAAGTATTAATAAATAAATAATTCTGCAACCCCTGTATTGTCCTGTTAAAACTCCCTCAGTATGAGAGGCAGATCTAGATTCCTCTATTCTTGATCCCTCAAATCACAGTTCAGGTTTCAAATATTATCCAATTGTTTCTTTCTTGAAAGAATGTGTTATAGATGTAACACTATTTCTGACAGTGCAGCTTCCAGGCTGAACAGCGGCTGGGAGTGACCCCCATGGAGACTGGGATCTGAAAGCTCCTCCTCAGATTTGCAGCGTTCCTGTGCCTTAACGTGCATATCTAAACTGTCTCTGGGACCCAGTGGCAAGGCATGCTGTACCTCATGGCGAGGCTACTGACTTCAGCCTTGCTGGCATTCTCCAGGATTCAGTGAAGTTACAAGACTTGTTTAACCCTGTGCATGTCCTTTACAAGTCTCGCTGAACTGGAGCCTGAGTAAAGCCCGGGCCCAGCAGTCATTCCTGTACGTGCTCAAGGGTAATAGTTGACTAATGAGTTCAGGGAGAGCTGATGGACAACTTACAGTGACTGTGACCTTCAGTACAGCTAATTTACATCCTTAACATTTTTAGAATTTCAGTTCGGTGTCTGTACATCAGAAGTCACCACGGCACATATACTGCCCTGTTTTCTTGCAGACACGGGAGCTTCGAATTCTTACTCTCAACCCTCCTACATTCCAATGCAATTCCTTTCCTTAATGAGCATGCACCCAAAATGACCTCGTGTTCCATTCTGCAAAATGGTGCACCGATTCCCTGAATGCTGAATCTCACGTTTCCATTACAAAAGTTGCAATTATTTTTCTGGCAGCAAGATTTGCAACAAGATTGGCTTTGCAAGCATATTTTTGGCCTCTCATTAGGCTGACAAGAATTTGGTCAGCCTGGTAAGAAATCTTTTGCATATGGTAAATTAATTTTATTTTAAGCATCCCTTTACATTAGTCTTTTAAAAGAGCCTTCTGAATGCAAAGGCACATACTACTCCTCAGTCTGCCCTTCCCTGTGCATTACAAATTGTTTATTAATGGGGCGGGTAGAATCTGACTTCATGCAATTGATCACAGCATTGTGTTAACAACTTTAATATAAAATTAACTCCTTTCATGACTATAACATAATTTCCAAATTTCCCTCCATCACATGCTGTTCATTATTGGTTACAGTCCATTCGTTGTCATTCTGGAGTCTCAGAAAACTCTGTGCTGTGCATTATACTGCTGACCCAGGCACTGGCAAGGCAGAAACTGGATCTATCTAATCATTAAGCACTACTCAGCCTTTTCCCCCCACAGCAGACAAGATTCAGTGAGCACAAAACCTCACTGGCATTCCCTGATGATGCCTTTGATTTATGGTGGTGGCAAAACTGCTTGTCCCAGTAACCTACAATTACCACATTTAAGTGGTAAAACCCACACAAATCAACATCTCCACTAACAATGCAGTTTCACTATTTTAATGTTGCAGAACTACTCGCATTTTACTTTTGCCACAGGTTCTGATTTAATTCCCAGTTAAGTCAATGGGAGCTTAGAGAATCCTTCCCATTGCTTCAGTGATAGGGGATAAGCCCAGCAGTCAAGGTTTATTCTCCAAATATTAGCAGAAATGCTCCACCTATCAGGCAGTTGATACTGCTAGCTCAAAGGCAGTAAAATCTTTGCATCCAAACATAAGCTTTTGTTAGATCTAAGTTGACAGATGGATTTATAAGTTGATAGTACAGTCTTGAATTTCTTAAACTCTGTTAAATTGAATCATTTAGGAAGTTTGGATCTTTCCAAAACAGTTCCTTGAGGAACAATACTCAAATTGTGATGCCAGTGAACCTTGACTTTCCAATCATTGTAAAGCATCTTTATGTCTTTATATAAAATTGGAATCTAGTTTTATTTTTGTCTGGATAAAACAAATGAAGACACATGAACCAGGGCAGAGCTAACCAGATATGAGGTAGATCTATACTAAACCCACAAACTTAACTTCCTGCTCCCTTCTAAACTTTTTCCCTAGTAAAGACAACTTAGCAGTGGGCTCTGTAAAAGATTCCATGAACTTTTATGCACTGAGGGCATGTCCTCAAGCACAGTGACATTCCTGAAAAGACTCTCATAGGCTACAACAGACTTGTAATCAAGCTCTGAATGTGAGCATCAAGAAATCCCCCAATTTCATTTTCTAAATATGATCAACAGTGGTGGAAGTGCCCAGCTTTGTGAAATGTGTACAATTTTACAGTATGCTGTTGTATATGGCTTACTGAATAGTACATGCTAATTCCTGAGTGAACAGCTTTTTGGAAGCAGATTTTCTTTTAATGAATTAATGAGCAGCAGCTGTTGGGAGGAATGCATTTCTCTTTCTTTCAACAGTGCTTCATAGGTAGAACAAACACACATAATTTGTGCCTGTACAAGAATTACACGCTTCTAAATATATGGACAAAAAACATACCCAGGATTGTTCTTTAGACATTACAAAGCACTGCCAGGCAAACAGTAGCATAATCTTTAGTTTAAACAATTCAGTATTCCTGGAAAAAACTTTTAAGCCATAACATAAATGGGTTCTGAAACCCTACAACAGGACATGGACAAACAGAAACAGCTTCTGCAAAGTTTATGTATTGCACTCTACTTGCCAGAAATGTAGTCTACATCAGGAAAAGGTGTGAACTAAATTGTTCAAAGTGCAACTAATTGATTATTTACTATAGCTACTAGCAGACAAGAAATGTAAAATGCCCTTTCCTGTCTGTGTGCTTAGCATGTGATAGACCTATGACCTGGCAGAAACTGCCCAGGAGTCTTTTGGCTCAGGCTCCAGATTAACACAGATCTTGCCTGTGGAAAAAAAATCCTGTGGGAGATGAAGGGCTCACACAAATGATTATTTTAGGGCCAAGAGCATTTTCTTCTATTGGCTGTAGAAAACTGGGGATTTCGGACACCCAGCTCCATGTGGTTTGATTTCTACATTCTCCTGAGAGTTACATCCAAGAACTTCGGGGATGATGACTCCTGTAAGACTTAAGGAAGGCAATTTGCACAGTTTGTTCTGTCCCATGCTACATTTGCCAAGCCAATAATTGCACCTTTCTTGAAGTGCTGTCTTAGCTGAACAGTTTGGTGGACTGGAGAAACTTCCACACTCACGTAAAAATACTGGGCAATTGGATCTTGAGACTTCTTACTGTGGAGCTCTTTGACCACATGAAATGGCAGTCTGCTCTTTCACCTTTCCTGGTGGAGTTTTCTGACCCTCCTCTCATCTCAGGTGTGTGCTGATGTACCCACCAGGCCTACTGGAAGCTGCCAAAAAACATATATCCCACCCATCATCACACACTGTCTCTACAAATAGAGCTGGAGAGTCACACATGGCTTTTATGGGTGAGGTGCTCTGGAGGCTACTTTTGAATTGGCACTGAATCCTGGTAACAGCCCATTTGTTAAATGTTTACAAAGTTATATTAAAAAAAAAAA
>VYXD01000212.1:1101138-1168140 GCA_013397195.1 Hylia prasina
AAGGTGATATGAAGTCAGGAGCTTGTCTTTCTAGATATAACCAAATGTGCTTTCTTTTCTCAACTTGTGAGTTGTTCATATCACTTCAGGTAGGTGATGACTTTCTGAACAACACTTTTAATGTTATGTAAAGATTAGCAGTGATGTACAGACTTTGGAATTTTCTCTTCAGAGTGTTCTTGACCTTTCATAAACCAATATCACTGAATTATTGCAACAGGTATAAATAATTAATTTTTCTTACAAAATTTAAGAATAAAAATAACGTCACAGAGAATTTAAACACAACAACTCAACACCCTCTAAGTTTTCCAGCCAATAAAACACAAGGCAGAAATGGCAGAAATTAAAATCTTCCAGTTGACCACTTTCCCTTGGACGATTTCTAAAACAAATATTAAAGTCAGCATTCAATGGCTTGAATCTTTTTGCAAATATCCACAGCAATCCTCCTAGTGATGCTAAGTCTCTTGTAAAGATACAGAGGACATCCAGTAATGAGTAATTCCTAAAACTGACATTCAATATTCCACTAAAGAAGCTAAAATATTTACAGTTCTCACATGGCACACCTTAATGGCCCTTTTATTTATTTTAAACCAGATAAAATAAGCCATAATAAGACTGATTTATATGAAGTCATGATAAGAGTCTCCATTCTCATGAAAACAAAACCATTGTAAAGTCCTGGTCCCATCGACTTCAACACCTAAACCAAATTTTCACTGCCAGCCTTTGACTCCCATCTTGCATGTCACTAAAAGAAATAGAGCACTTTATCTCAAATACTAACAAGCAGGTGGGGCATGGAAAATTCAGAGAGATGACATCTATTAGGATGCATTTAGGAATTAATGATAAATGAAAAATGAAAAATATAGCACAGTATGTTGAATTACTGTGACATAAATCCCAGCGTTTACAGAGGAACATTTCATCTTTAGAATGTGTCTGTGCTGTGCTAGCCTAATTTTGACCTCAAACCATCTGACTATGTACACTCAGTTTAACACATTCAAACCTGTTGATCCTAAAATCACCAAGTGGATTTGTTGGTGGTTACTTTTAGCCACCCACAGAGAGGGTGGCACCTTCCAAGGGAGCTTTTCCATCTAAGCAAGAGCTGCCCTGATTATCCCTGAATAGTTCTAGCCCAGGATGGGTGGAAGGCAGGGCCTGCCTTTGAGGTCACACATCTAAGTGGTCCAGTGAGGCCCAGTGGACCCTTCTGAGGGCATGGGGTGTGGATCAGGTCCTTGAATGGTGTCATTCCTGATATTCCACTCTCAGACTGGGATCTGCCCTGCTAGGTCAGCACATGTGGCAGACAACACTCTGAAGACCTTTAGGAGCAGTAGCCTTTGCTCCATTGCCTGCTGAGGTGCTTGTGTGAGACTGTGTCAGGGCTGAAGAGGCAGATGTGATTACAACTTTCCTGTTAGTCATTTCTCAGCTCCCTGCCAGCCCCCAGGCCCATCCTGGCTGGGTTTGTCTGCTCCATCTGCCCGGGGGGAGAGGGTGGCTGCTGGCTGCCCCTCAGTAGCAGCCACATCAATATCTCCATGATTGTCTCTCTAAAGATTATCCTAATCTTCTGTTGCCCATTAGAACCATTTTGGTACAAGACCAAAGGTAGAATTTTATTACTATTTCAGTTTTCAGGTTTTTGATTTTTACCTTAAACTATGGAAAACATGTGTTTTGGTACTTTGCCAGGTTGCATCAATAAGTCTGACACTGGTCTCCTGGTCACTCCCACAGCTGTACATATAGGCAAGCCCAGTCCCTAAGCCTATGTCTATCCAATCTGGAGAGATCCTGGAGAAAAATATTACACAACCCAAAATGTGAGATAAGCAGGAATGATGCCAGGAAGGGCTTTACACTGAATAACCTCTGCATGACAAATGCTAAAGTAATGTCTGCAATGTCAACCACCCGTGGCCATGGTGCAGACTGTTGGCAATAAATACGTGGGTGTGCAAACCTGCCTTTGAGGGGAGGCTTTAATCACAGGTAAAGGTGCTTTGCTTAGTGTTATCAGTGACATCTGGTGGTAACAGACAGGAAGGTAATTTGAAATCTATTGATTGTGGAGGGGTTTAAATGGCTCATCCCAAATGAAGTATTTTTGACAAGGATATATTTCCCAAAGTGTATTTCTTTCTGACAAAACCACATGGTGACCGTGCTCCACGCTAGGAGCAAACACTAAGCAGGTCTGTATATAGAATGGGATTTTTTGGTTGTGGGAAACACTGGAACCAAAAAAGCCACCAAAATATTTAGTGTGCCTGAAAAGCAGTTGATAAACACCTGTTCTTTGTTACTGTTAGCTACATATAGCCTTGTAAGTGTTCCAGATCTCACAGCCTTCTAAATCAATGAACATGGCAGCAATTCAGCACATGTGGGTGCGGGACCAGTGTCAGCTAAGGCAGAGAGAATCACGAGTGCTGCTGGGGGCTAAGTGATGACTGGGCTGGACTGAGACACCACACACCCTCCCACAGCCCCTGTGGGGACTGCCAGGGAGAAACCAAGCACTTATCTGGACCCTATTTCTGTGTCCCCAGCCCCTTCTTGGGCTGGACACTTTTTATAGGGGACAGCATTTATCAGTGATGTAGTTCTTAGCTGGAAGCAGCAGAACCAGTGCACATGGAGACATATCTTCCTTAATTTGCAGTTAACCTCATGGTGTAAATTGAAGAGGTTTTTTTTTTTTTTTTCAATACTGTCTGTGAGGAGAAGCTCCTTTCTGATTTTGCCCTGGTTTTGCATCAGAAGTTTTGTTCATACAGGAGATTTGTTTTAACAGTGGCTGGGGAACTGCACCTCTCCTTTTCCTATTTGCATGGCCACGTGTACTCCTCTTTCTTCTTGGGTCAAAAATGGAGAGGGTTGTCTCGCCAGAAAAGCACCTTCTCACTCCCCATGTGCACCTCGCTGCTCTTCTGAATTCAGCCCTAGAAAGCAAAACTGCAGGACTTTGCTGTGATTTTTAAACCTGACAATTCAGTAAGGTAAACATTCTCCAGTAAATGAACAGTAAAATGAAAAAAACCCCAAAACTCAAAACCCAACTAAAACCATACACGAGGCATCTCTGCATGTTGTAATGTTACATTCTCTGTAATGTGTTCTGCTCTTCTGAAAATGGTTCTTGAGAGGACATTTCACACCACAGATTTCTGAAGCCAGCATCGAAACTTTCAAGTTTCATCTCACCTTGAAGAACAAACAGTTCTTGAAGCAGTTAACTTTGATAAGGCAAGTGCTGCTCATTTTGTAGGGCAGCCACCAGCAGGGTCTGCCCTGGACAAAATGGAGTGACTGGCAAAGATGTTTTCCCATCCTCACCAGTCAAAGGCTCCTTGAGTGTGTTACAAAGTACTCAGAGACACAGATAAAGCAGAACACTGTGAGCCAGAGATGCATGAACCCAGAGGGCAGGAACATGGAGAGGGATAAGGACATCCTCTTCAGAAAGCCTATGGGCTGCCACCACTAAGTCTGAAATCAAAAAGTCATTCAGACCCTCAAGATGCTGTAGAAAAAGAGACTGTGAGTATGTGATCCATCACCCCAGAGCTGAGGAGACACAGAAATGAAGGTAGGTGGTTGGATGTGGGTCTTGGCTTCCAGAGCAGCTGCTGCTCCCCAGCACATAGGGTCTGGCACACAGCCCCTGTCTGCACATGGGGCTGCACAGCCAGGCGCGGGTGCTACAGGGTGCCTGGCTGCTGCAGACTTTGTCAGCTGCAGGTTTTTTTGAGCATTGAGGAACATTGCAGTCCTGGATGTGTCAGCTGGAAGGAAACAGTTTGGACTTTGCATTTGATAAGAAGTCTGCCACCTCTGTGGATTTGATAAGAAGCCTTTTCCTTTCCCACAGGGCTTCTCCCCCAATTTGGCTCTGTACTCATCATCGCACAGGGGAGGAGGCCGCGGGGGTTTCCAGTTCCTGTTCCCTCCTCAGAGCCGCAGCTTCATCCACTGCGTGAGTGAGCGAGCAGCGGGGAGCGGAGAGAGGCCGGGGGGAGCGGGCGTGCAGGCACTAGAGGGCAGGACAGCCCACGGCAATCCGGCTGGAGAGAGGCGGGGAAGGACGCTGCTGGTGTCACCTATTGCACATTGCACACCCTGCACTAGTGACGCCGTCTGAACTTCCCTCCTCTGCTGAACCCCAGTGGTGTCGACCCTTTGGAAAATCTGGTCATACTTCTAAAGTGGGGAACCAAAACTTAGGGTCACCCTACACAGTCTGCAGTACGAGCACAGACTCAGAATGGTTTGGATTTAAAGATCATCTAGTCCAATGCCCCTGACAAGTCCACATGCCCTCTACTCAGTCCACACGACAACTGTGGGTTTCAGGGATTTTTAACTCCAGGTGCCGAATGTTTCCACACACCTCAGCTTTCAAAAAGTTCAGCAGAGTTGTTTTAGTCTGTCCTTTGAGTGACATGGGAGGAAAAAATACATTATCCTGCCTATACTGAAGCATCTTTTTGGATGTCCCAGCAAGTAGCCCTTGTCACCTTCTTGCCAGAATTTGGTGGTTTTGCTTTCTGCCACCATTATGAGGTGACTTAGCTGAAGGTGGGAGAAATTGTGCCCCACAGCTCCAGCACTCTTTTTGAGAGTGAAGCAGAGGTTTCAGCATGCAGACTGGCAGGACGATGAATTTATGTTTTTTTGTTTGTGGTTGTCACAGAAATCTTCCTGCAATATTCTTGAAGAAAAAGGATGTGGCAAAATTAAACCACTGAAAACCAGAAGTTGTTCTCTGGAGCAAATCTTTCAAAAAGTTTATATCCCACATGGGCTGCAAAAAAAAACCTGGGGAAATTTTCAGAAGAGATCAAGCTCGTGGGTACTTTGAAAATATGTCCAGGAACATTGTCCATGTAAAAATCTAGTCCCATAGCCTAGTGGAAATGACAGGACACCCCCTTCTTTTTACTGCTTAACTTCTGAAATCAAATACACAGATTCAGACCACAATTACATGTAGAGCATGCTGTATAAAACCAAATGAAACACTCAACAGCCACCTGAAAAATGCATGATGTACCTCAAAAAGCACAGCTTATTGTGAGCTCATTACCAAACCCTGTGCAGGGAGCAGCCTTGTTCTGTTTGCACACTGCATTAAAATAATTAATTCTGCAGTCCCAGAGCTGCCACTGGTGATTCATTTCCTCTAGCACCTCTGGCTGCTTTCCCAAGAGCAGAGCTGCCAGCACTGACCCTTGACACTGCTCCTACCCCAGTCCCCAGTAGCTGCCTGCATGAAAGGCTAATATTTTCTCCTCATGGAGACCTGGAGGGAGAGCTCAGCAAGCATTATGCAATGTACTTGTAGCAGTGTTTCCAGAAGGAATGCATTCCTGCTGTTTCACTGCTCAGGATCCACCAGCAGCTCCTCCGGTGTTCTTTGGCCTCAAGGGACAAAATCTGCCTCATCCCATGCTGCCTGATGCCAGTTTCCCTCCAGACCATGGGGCATGGGACTGGCTGATTTTGTAAGCAATTCTTGCCAGTCAGGGCTGGAAATAAGAAAAGGATGCAGATGTGCCTGTTTTCCAGTGTACAAACCCTTCAAGATTCAGTTCCTGAGCAGTGTTGTGGAACATCCTGGCACATGCTGATCCAAATCATTTGCAGTGCCTGACCTATGCACAGCAGTCCTGGGTATGACCCATGACACACCTCCACCTTGTTAGCAGACCTGAACAGAAAAGTCCATCTGGGATGACATGAACTCTGGACTTGCAAATCATCAGCAGAAGAGTCTCTCAAGAAAAATGGACGGCTGGACAAACCAATCTAGGCACACTCACACTGCAAGGTGCCGGCCACCAGCACTGCAGTGAACATTTCCCCATCTGTAAAGTGTTCATGTGGCCCAACGCAAGAGTCGGGTGCTCTCTGCTGCTAAATCTCCTTCCAGCAGAGACTTTCTGGGCTGCAGAGGCACAGCCCCACCCCTGGCACACACATGAAGGGAGACACTCTTTCACTGTATGGTCCCTGCTAAGTCCTCAGCAGATCACACCTCCCAGCCCTCTGATCCAACCCACAGAGCAAAATGCACACGAAGGAGAGGCTGCACATCTCTTTTAACAGAAGCTCAGGGAAAGAAGGATTATGGTGTTTGTCTTGCCAAGCCCCCGTTACACGTGCTGAGGCTCTCTTTCCCAGGGAATAGCTGGACATCTGCCTGTTGATGGGAAGCAGGGAATGAAGTCCTCTTTTTGCTTTGGTCACACACAGCTTTTGCTTTTTTAATTAAACTTTCTTTGACCCTTGAGGTGTTTTTTAATCTTATTTTCTCCCCATCTAATTGAGGAGGGGGGTGGGGCTGAGAAAGCATCCAGGTGGATGTCTGGGAGCCAGCCAAGATCAACCCACGAGTGGTTTTTCTTGGGCACGAGATAAAGCCAGTTTTGATCTGGGCATGTTATAGCTGTGGTAGCTGATAATTGGCAGGCTTCTGCCTGGCTCACAGGGCTTGCTTGATTTACAGTGTAACAGAGCCCTGGGCTCTGCAGTGGCTGCTTTCAGCTCCTGTCTTTGCTGCAGAGCTTATCTCTGTGTTTCGCTGTGCCTGGAAGCACTCTGATAAAAGCAGCAGCCCTGCACTTGGCCCTGGCCCTGGCACTGCTGTGCCAGGAGGGCTGTCCTGTGAAGAGCTGAGGGATTGCACCTCTCTCTTCCCCTCTGGAACTGATGTGTCTGCCTTCCTCTCCAGAGGTTCTCACCACATCCTTATCTAAGCTGCTTGACCAATGTCATCTTTTTGTCATTTGCATAGAAACTAGTTTTGGTGTGGTGTTATGAGGAAGCAGTTTGTTGGTGAGGTGACAGGGAGATGTGCCTTTAGGCAACTGATCCCTGGGTGCCTCCATGGTGTGTGGGAGGACTTGGGTGGGTGCCTGGCATGGTTATCACCTCCCATAGCCTGTGATCTTGCACCTCTGCAGGTGTGTAATCTCGTTGAACTGGCACTTGATGGAAGGCTGCCTTGCCTGCTCTGGTGAAATCTGTCAGCTCTTGGCACTACACTTGGGCTTTCTTTGTGCTTCTTGAGCCTCCCTTGAGCACCATCAGGGGAACATGGTTGAGACAGGGACCCAAATCCAAACCACATCTGACAACACCATGGATAAGATAGGGACTCAAGCCCCAGCTGCAGTAATTGCCTTAGCATTCAAAAAGAATCACTGGATGCAGAGGTCAGTGGGGCCATACCAGCAATTAGTACAGGAGCAGGAGAAGAAGGATCTGATCAGGCAGCTGGTCCTTCAGCAAGGAAGCAAGAGGAGGAAGTGAGAGAAATGACCAGTCCCGAAACTTGGGCAGACTTCAAAATATGCTGAAACATTACAGCCACCAGCCAGGCAAGCAGATTGCTGTCACTACCACTAAAGAGGGCATCCAATATGTGAGACTATGAGCAGTGCTGGAAAGTCTTCTACAGTGACCTGGATGACAACCATGTCTCCAAAGATTTAGATAGCCACTGTACATGAGCAAGTGCAGAAAGGTTGTCTGAAATTCACCAACATTATATTCCATCTGCCTGGAGATGATGGACTAACCAGGCTTGAATATATCAGCTGTGGAGAGAGCATCCCACTGACTCTGATTTTTGCAGAAAACCTGTCTCTCTCCCTGTCCCCACACGCCAGGGCCTTGGCCATCAGGGGCACCCCGACACGCTGTGAGCTGCTCTCTGGTTCCTCCTGAGTGACTCCTCCAAGTCAGGAGCCCATGTACACAAACTGACCAGGAAGACATGATAAGGAGGGCCATCCACTGCTGCTGTCTGTTCAGCTGCTGTTGAGATGGTGGAAGGCAACCAGCTGTCTCCCTGGTATACAGGAGGATTAAGAGTGCCTCTCTTGAGTTTGGTGAAGGGACTTCTGCTCTGACACTTCAAGGGTCTCCAGCCTAGAATAGAAGGTCACTGCCTTTGATCAGGAGGAAGAAAGGGGTGAGCAGGTTTATTGGGCTGTGTGGATTTGATGGCCTGGCACACTGGATCCACAGAAGTCTAAAGCATTGCTAGACACTGGTACACAGTGTACCCTAATGCCGTTATGGCGTGTTAAAGAGGAACCCATCTGGATTACTGGATTGGCAGGGAGATCCCAAAAGCTGTCTATACTGGGGGCTGAGGTGAGCTTAGCAGGAGACAAATGGCAAAAGTACCCTGTTGCAACCACCTCAGAGGCCCCATGTATCTTTGTCATAGGCTGTCCAGGAGAGGGTACTTCAGGGACCCAAAAAAAGACTGTGATGGGCTTTTGATGCAGCTGCCATTGATTTAGAGAAGTTGAAACGTCTGCCTGCCTTGCCCAGCCTCCTGGAGGATCCCTGTGTTGTGGGATTGCTGCACGTCAAAGAACAGCAGGGAGCCATGGCTGCCATGATGATGAACCATTGGCATCACCCAAGGGTCCCTGTTCCCATCTAGATTCACCAGCTCAAAAGCCAAGGAGTGATCAGAAAGACTCACAAGGTTTTCTTTTAATCTGCTTTTGTCCCCCTCAGGAGCAAAAATGCTCAGGAGGGAAAATGAGAAAACATCTGGGTGGGCATCTGGCAGCCAGCAAAGGTTAACCACCACACTCCTGTGCACATACAAACTCACAGGCTGGTACATATGCTCATATACCTGAACATACATATGTTATCTTGTGAGCTGATTCACTTCGTAACAGCAGGCAGAGAAGATTAAATCAGCTTCAGATGGTGCAAATAAATGTGAAAGAAACTTCAGGTTGGAGAATGGACATCAATTATTTGAACTAATTATTGTTATTGTTAATAATAATAAAACCAACAACAATAATATTGCTGCTGTGTTGCATAAAGCTTCCAGGAGAGAGAAAAAGCAGGGTTATGTGAATGTCAGTGAAATGCCATCCCAGTCCCCAGGAAAACCTGGGTGCTGGCACAGGTCCTGCACTGTTCAGGTGGTCCGAGCGGTGCTGCTGGGGACACCTGAGGGGAACTGTCAGCACAAGTGACGGTGGCAGAGCCTGGCTCTCAGTACGTACAAGACGTGGCAGATGGAGTGCAAAAGCAAACGGGCTGGCGAGCAGCAGGCACGTTGGTAATGAAGCGTCACAGGAGCTCGAAGACTCCTCTCTGATTTTACTGGGCTGTGTTCCAGAGTGTGCCTTCACCTTTTTTTTTCCCTTAAGTATCCGCAAATGAAAACCTGCTAAGCCCTTGGATAAGTGTCTCCTTAACTTTTCGGTCTCTTTTGAATTTCAAATAGCAATTTTTTATTATCTTAATTGGTGACTGCCTGTTTAAATTAGGCATGCCAGTTAATCTTACTCTGCTAAAACATATGAGGCTTTGTGCAGATCAAAACAGTTTCTTTTTTTAGTGTAAGCATCAAAAGAAATATGAATTGTAAGAAATAAGGTGATCATGTTTGCAATTCTGATTTCTCTCACTGTAGTCTTCAGCCAGTATTTTACATGTCAGAAGGTCCTGGCCAAGACGTTGTGTGAGCTTAGAAAAGATTTCTTTCTTTTGCAGCAATACAGAAAACATTTCTGATCTAAACAGCAAAGCAATGGTCTTTCTCACTTCTCTAGAGGGCTCGTATCTGTCCAGTTTGAGCTAATGTAAAATAATAAACACATTTGTAAATGTAGAAATCAATCACTGCTGATCATGCTGTCCAGGAACATATTGCAACTTCCTGAAAATCTGGCCTGCATTCATGTCCTGGAGGGCTTAACTGAGCCTTTACAATAGTTGCAGTGATGGTGCCAAATCTCATGTAACTTCCCTGTTGATTTTCTGCAGGCTGCCAGAGGATGTCACAGAGCGGACCCAGCAGCTTGGAATGAAGTTTTGTTAATATTTGATATAAGTGATGTTCTCAGTAATAAAGCTGAAAAAATACAAGAGGAAAAAACCCAAACAAACCAAAAAGCCCTCCAGAAATCCCTGGATCACACAGAGCCAGGAAAGGGATGAAAATGGTGGCAGAACTAGGTGGCTGATTGGCAGCACTGGCTGTCCACAAGCAGAGGCAGAGCTGCTGTCATTTGAAGCAACTTAATGCAGGGTCTGTATCTACCTGTGCTTTCAAGGGGTCTGAGTGGTTTTGAAAGGTGCTGTGTTTTGCTGTTTTGTTTGGGTTTTTTCCCCAAGGAGTGCCTTGTGGGCAGTCAGGGACAGGATAATTCATCCCCTTCTTCTCAAGGACAAACTGGAGCTTTTATTAACCAGCACATATTTGACAGAACATTTGTCCTTCTCATGGGAAAGAGCAGTTCCTATGCTTTTTTTCCTAGGGAAAATACCATAATCCAGACTGCAAGAGCAAGTATCCCATCTGGAGACAATTCATCATTACTTGAAACAAATCCTGCAACTTTAGCTGCCAAGCAGCACAACTCAGTGAGAGCAGGTCACTTGTAAAATATAATGGTTAAGTAGAGGCAAGTCTGTAGAAGAAACAATCCACTTTGAAGTGATAAAGCTTCCCAACACTTGGGTCACTTAGATTTCAATAAGAAGATGAAGAATGTTGGGCAGTGGAAAGTCAATCCCAGTTTCTTAGGAGCTCTGTGCCATTCTTACCAGAATTAAAAGGGTGATTCCCCAAACCTGTGCCCAGGACGACGATGAGAATGTGTTTTCCAGACCTAAGTGGACACTTGTGTGGATGATGAGGGCATTACAGAGTCGCTACATAGAGGCCAGTGGTGACAGAGCCCTATCCCTTATGTCACTTGGTCCCATCCCTCATTCCTTCATGGCTGATGGATGCAAATTTGGACTGCCAGTTGCCCCGCACTGGTGCTCGTTATGTCTGACACCCTACGGTGTTACATTCATACCTGCCACGCTGCCTCGGTAATAATCCTGGCAGAGAGGGCTTGGCTGTGAAAGATTGGCCGTGAAGAGCCCCTGAAGGGTTTTCTCTTTGTAAGTCACTTTTCACTGCATTTCTCCCTGCGCCTATTGATTTTTGCCTCCCCTTTTCTGGCAAGCCCAGCCCGCGGCCCGCTCGGCATCCCGGCGGACCCCCGGGGTTTGCTGCGGGAGGGAGCGGCTCCTCCCTCGGCGGGGAGGGCCGGGGGCGGCCGGCGCCGGGGTCTCCGCTCACTCGCTCCGGCTCCGCGCCCGAGGCGNNGACGCGGCTGCTGCTGCCGCGGGGGACTTGGGCATAGAGATAGCTGGGGATCTGCCGGGGATCCGAGCCTGGTCCTGGATCTGGTGACAAGCAAACCCCGAGAGTTCCCGGGCACCGGAGATGCGCTCCCAGGGCACCGGGCCGGTCCCGAACCGCTGGGCTCCGCGGGTTCGTGGTCCCTGCCCCGCACCGCAGAGCGCTCCTCACCCCGAGACAGGGGCCACGGGAGCCGGGTGGAGTCAGGGTCAGATGGGCAGGGGCCAGGTCGACGTGCAGTTCCTCCCTTCTTGCCAGAAATGGAATTTAAAGAGACTGCTTGACGATATCACTGCACTGTCAAACTCCTCTGGCACCGTGTTAGGGCAGCAGAGTCTTGAAAAATGGAACAAACAAAATAAAACCCTCAGCCACGAGTAAATGACATTGGTTCAAATAAAACTGTCGGGTTTCTTGGCTATATCTATGTGAGGGGAAGAGTTTAAGATTTTGTTGTTGTTGTTGTTCTGGAGAGGTTTAACATCGTTGTAAGAAACATGTCTCAGCTTAGTGCATGCTGTGAACACTGTCCCATAGCACCTGGCAGTGTGGTGTGAGCCCAGGAGCAAAGGCTGGTCCCCGGGGGGGTCCCAGCTGCAGAGAACGCTCCTGTCAGCAGGGACAGAAGCCCCGGCCACCAGCCCATCGATTGCGAGGCCAGGAGGGAGCGTTACATCATTTAGTCTGACCTCAGACAGGAGAGAGCTGCTGGCTGGGAGACAAAAAGAATATTGCCGGGGACTGAATCTCTGCACTGAAAAGTGACATTTCCTTCATGACATGGTCATGGTCAGCTCTGACAAATAGATTTTTCTTTAAAAAATGGGGGGCTGTCTGCATGGTTCCCTTACACAGAGATGCGAGGATCATAAGTGGTAACTTCAATGATTCCAAATATAAAAGTTTGTCATTTTACATGACAACTGATCTGGTTTTCCCTTGTTCCTCCTGCTCTTCAGAACAAGGGCTGCTAGCAGAAATGGAATTTTTTTCCTGTAAGAAAGAGTTTACATTAAAAAAAACAAAAACAAAAAGGAGTTAAAAGGGAAAAAAAGAGAAACAAACAGTAGTTGCATTTTCTTCAAAGTTGTCTGTAGAAACATTGTAAAAAAGAAAAAAATTTCAGATATGCTTATTTTCCTCTCTCTCCTTCACATTTCTTTCTTTTTAACCACTCTTTCTTTTTCTGTTTCTGGAGAGAAAGTAGACAATAAAAAGAAAAGAGCAGGTGATTGTTTAGCAGAGAATGTTGGGACGCTGGTGGCCCCAAGATCAATTTTTACTTAGCTTTATTAAAAAGTAACCTTTCAATATACATTGAAAAAAGTTTGCTATTTTCTTTAGACGTAACACAGCCCCAGAACTTGCACCCATAGCAATGAGGATAGATCCATTTCGCTGCATTTTGAGACTTGACTTCGAGTTTTGTGGATCTATTTTGCTTAAGCCTGATGCTTTTTCAGAATAACAGTGGCCTCTGAAAATGGAACAAGACAGTACCAAAAAAGGCTCTTCACCTTACCTCCCACTTTTTCCCATATTAACAACATCCACAAATCCCTTGTGATGGCACAGGAATGGAGCGTCACAAGGAGGGCCAGGCTGTGCTGGGACGTGATCCCAAGAGGCAGGGAGGGTGACTAGCTTCCCCAGCCCTGTGCATCCATCAGCCCAGTGCACCATCTGCCACAGACCTGTGGGTCCTCCTGGGAGCCCTGGAAATGCGTGTCTGCTGCCCACAGTCATGGATATCTGGCTTGCATGGTGTGGCAGGAAAAGGGACGGCAGTGTTTGCGGTTAATGAGGTCCAGTGCAAAGCTGCTTCCCGCAGTAATTTATTACCTTGGAAGGCAGGGGTGTGATGCCAGACAAATAACTGGCCCCGTGGGAGGTCAGGACACCAGGAAGGCGGGATCAGGAGGGGTGGGAAGATGAGGGGGAAGAATAAGGTCCCAGAACCACAGCCGCTGTCTCCAGCAGCAGTATCCAGCAGAACTTGTGGGGGGGGACTTGTCACAGCTGGCTCTTGGAGAGCCTTCAGCAAGGCCCCTGTGGAGACTCTAAATCACACTGATTGCACAGTCAATAAAGGAAATCTCATCAGTCCCCATAACCAGGCTGTCAGCTTTTAAAGCTATTTAGACAAAAATCTGTTTATTGCTGTATTGTTAGAAGTCCAGAGTAACTGCACTGGCTCGAGTGGTGATAGTGGCACAAAGTAGCTTTGGAGAAGAGTTTTACTGTAGATTGGATCAAGGCAAATTCCAGTCTAGTTTATTCAATGTAAGCCTTAGGATGGCTAGTTTAAATTGAGTGCTGCTGCTTATTTCAGAGGGACCACTCTGCCCACACTGATACAACTAAGACCAGAAATCCTCCTCTTGCATATATTTGTAAATTCCTTCCCAGCCTGCTTGAATGAGACAAACAAATTGCTAAGGGAACATCTGTGGGGCAGCTCTGGTGGGTACTGCTGGGGGCAGTGAGGCAGCAGAGTACCCAACAGATCCCAGGGAGGTACAGAGGTGCCCTGGTCCGTGAAGGACAAAGAAACCAGACAATGCCACCCATCTGTGTGCCACTGGGGAATACTCACAGAGGGCTGCTCATCTGAAATGTCAGCTAGTGGGACTGGCTGCAGAAATGGCCAGGGCATGCACCATTCAGGGTTTGCATTAATAGATTAAGAAGCACTTGAGAGTGCTCCCTGGCACAGCAACATAATTATCTAAAATCAGTATATATAATATCAAACATAAACTGTTAAAGCCAGCCCTGAACCCTCTTTTGGCCCATGCCAAGTAGCACTGCCATGCTCAAACCTTGCCCTCTTCGAGGCAGCAGTGTCCAGGGATGTTCCCAGTGGGAGCAGAGCCCTGCGTCAGGATGAGCAGCACTGGCTCACACAAGCACTTCCTGAGCCATGAAACCAGGAGCATCTGCAGGTGGTTTGGTTTGGCAGTGCAGCAAAACCAATGCCTTGAAGAGTGTTTGGATGGCATCCCCACACCTCTTATCACCTCCTTGTTAGTGACCTCCGGTGAGAGACAAAATTGGGAAGAGATCCAGGAAAAAGCTCATTTAAAATACTCATTGCTTTCAGGAGCCCCCTTTTCTCCCCTTTTTGGCAGCCTGATATGTTGGGGTGGTCACAGCTGCCACTGCCCCAGCCTCCTGTGCATGTGAATATACATGACCTGACTGGGGAAAGGAAAGTCCCTGGGAATTTCATTGTTTCCTGGGAAAACCTGGTCAAGGAAAGGCAGGTTTACCTGCCACCACACCTCCTGGAAATCTACTGGGCTCTCCTTTCTTCTGCTTTTAGTGTCTTGTGGGCTTTGGTTTAAGCAATCACTTAAAGTGAACTGATGTTCACGTTCAATGTTCCTGCCATTGATGGATTCTTTCAGGCAAAAGACATGAGTTTGCTGTTTTCACAAGGACTCTCACCTAGTGTGGTAGAAGGGGGTAAAGGGTCTTTTTGTTTTTCCTTAAGGATTGTAGAACTATGTTAGTAGATGTGGGGGCATTTCTGAAAATCATGAAGAAACAGAAGTCTAAGGTTTTAGAAATGGCATTGGTTTTCAGCTAGTGCTGGCTGTTACTTGCTGAAGAATCTGGCAACCCAAAAATCTCTTCAAATGGCAAAATCATGTCCCTGTATACACACTTTGAAAGGCTTTCTGAATGAATGAAGACAAGCAATGCATTTGCACCTATAAACCAGCAGGACATGGTTCGCTCATCTGAAGAAGGATGACTGAACTCTGGATTTTCAGGGGTTTTGGTGGAGTGTTTTGAGATAATAAAGGAGATTTGATTTTTGTGCCCATTTCAAAAAGGAAATAATTTGCTGCAAGGGTTGTTCAGCATTCTCAGTAATCTACATACCCCCACAATGTGCAGAGCACTGGGATACTTTTCAGACTTTCCCTGTTGTTTTCTGGTTATGGTCAAATCTTCAGACAGATCTCCTTGTGGTGAAGCCCTTGCCTGAGGTGAAGCCCTTGTATGGTGAGTGTAGGTGATTTCCTGGAGCAAATGGCTCCCAGTGAGTGCTCCTGAAGTTCTGCCACCTGCAGATGCCATCCTTGCATTATTTGCTGTGTGCCTCGAATGAGAACAGGTCACAGGCAGGAGTAAGAAGGGCTGGAGCTAAACTTGTGGCAGAAACTGCGATATCCTCCGTTAAGCAAAAACAGATTTCTGTTAAGTGGAGGAAAACCCCTGAAGAGAGAAAGTATGATATAATTGATATTGAATACTGTGAATACGTAACTGTGTTCAAATTCTCCCAGGTCTTGGAATACAGGACAAAGTTAATTTGTCCTCTCTGCACCTGCTGAAGTGTTGAGTAAAAATCATATGTAATTTTTTTCCACCAAAGTAGCAGCAACACTGGGGAATAAAGCTTTTCTTCATGACATGACATTATCTTGTTCAATAAATCAAATAATAAGTCCCTTGTGTTTGGAGCAAGAGGAGGAACATCAGGTCTGATACTTTCATTTGTGTCAAAGTGTGCATGTGTATACATACATCACTTGAAATATACAGCTTATTTAATCTTGTCTGTATGCATTTGCTAGATGAAATTGTGGCAACTCTAGAATAGAGTTAATATAAGAATAGTAGTAACAGAAAGAATTTGCTTTACACTGATCTGGGGAGAGGAACAAAACCATTCTTCCCCACGGTGCAGCACTCTTTCCTTGCTGTCCTGTGACACATCAATCCAGGCACCCTGAGCATCCTGCTGCCACCAGCTGTAACCCCCATGCCCACTCTGGGTGGATGCTAGGAGGGTTGCATTTCCCTGAGCATTCCCTGTCTGCTCTGCACAGAAAGTGCCTTTTGGCTGGTCCTAGGTGGGTTCAGAAAAGAGTCCTGGCCGATCTCTCAAATGTTGCACCAGATTAAGAAACTGGTGTCTGCCCTCCCAAGGGCATCTTGTCTGGGAGTCTGCACTGAGCAGTCCTTGTGGGTTTAAATGGAGGCAGGATGACAGGTAGCACTGACAGTGTTAGAAGCTGGTGTGGTCAGAGCTCAGGATACAAGGGAGTAAGCTGGGGAGAAAATGAGCCTCTGCCTGGGTCAGGATTCATCCTCAGTTCCCCTGGAGGGTGCAGTTGTTTCCATTGCTTTATCACTAGGCTGGTGTTTTATCCTGATACCACAAAACCAATGATGAATAGACCATGCCTTCCATGCATATGGTATTTTAACTGGAGCTGGAGAACTTCCCCCATGTAGAGCCCCAGTGGGCTCAAGTGTGAAGACAACATCCTAGAACATTTTAGGATGATCTTAGAAGGATGATCTTAGAAGGATAACCTTTCTCCAAAACACATTTAGCTCCATGAGCTCAGCAGTGACTGCTGTGAGAGCAACATAGGCTTTGTCATGTACTGACCTTTTGTTGAACAACAGACTAGAGAAGAACTGGTAATAATGAGTCAATACTTAGAAAAGAAAGGACTTGCTGCTCTGATAACAGACATATGTCCATAATTAGCAATTTCAATGTTCATTTCTTTGACTTCACATTGCATATATTTAGGTATTTGTCAAAGGTAGGCAGCAAAAAGGGCCATGGTAGTACAGGCATGGGAACAAGTATTGCTTCAGAAACCAGCTCCTCTGCAGGTATGAAGCAGTGTCACCTACTCCTGTCATTCCCACATACAGAGATGCCACTGGGCTAAATATACCAGTGTCAAACTGGTATAAACCAAGAGTAAGTATACAAATCTCCCCTGTCTTTCACTGTTCCTAGGAGGAAATGGTTATCTAGTATCCCAGTGCAGTGCTGCTGCAGGTTCATGGCTATGTGTGCCAGCACTCTTCCCTGCAGCCAGAGCAAGGTGACTTCTCCTGCTGCTGCTTTACTTTTTTCTGCTGATTATAATGGGGAACATCACTCATCTCCTCTGGGAAACTGCATTTGTTTGGCTTACATGGGCCATGGCACCGTGGGGTGGCCTCAGCTAGCTAGGCTCCCCATCACCCTGCTCAGGGTCTGAGACATCTTGAGGGAGCACACAATGCCTCCAGCTCTGCTCCATGTGGTGCAGGTGCCTAAGGGCTGGTTTGCACTGACTTGGTGAGATTGTGGTAGAGAAGATCTGCAGACACCACCCAGCAGGGCTTGTTTGCCATTTGTGTACTGCATGGGGTGGTATGCTGCTAACATACTTTCAGGAGTAAAAATCAAGAGTTAAAGGTTAAAGCTGATGAAATTCTGATGAATCTGAAACAAAGTTCAATAAAAAGCAGATGGTGTTTTTAATCATTCCTTTTCTACTCTGTTAATGAGGCCAAATGTTCAGAAAGTTCTCTGTAAATATATCACCCTGCTTTTCAAGTATCTCAAAAAAATATAGTGTAACTACAGCTTTAATAAGACAGGCATCCTCCCAAAAGGGCAGTAACCTGCCCTTTATTGGCCTCATGTCAACACTTGGCAGCAAGGAGCCATTTCTTGCCTCTGATGTTCCTCTGTTGTGTCACTTGTTCCTAAAATAGCTTCATTCCTTAGCACTCATACTTGTGTTCAGATGGCGGGCAGCCACACAGAACCTGCTGTCCCAAAGCACAGATTGCAGGGATTTTAGATTTTCAAGAGGCAAGGAGCTTCCCCGTGGATTTGGAGGAGGCAGCTTACCCACCTCTAATTGAAACCAACTTGGTTGCCTCTGCGTGCTGGGCTCACCGAGAGCAGCCTCCTCTCACCCTGCATTCCAGAGAGCAGAGGTCTGTATCCAACCCTGTTTGGTCCAAGGGCCTTTTACAGTCAGGACAGAGAAGTGGGCACTTCTGGGAAAGGACATAGCTCCTGTTCTCCCAAGCCTGCTGCAGAAGTGGGGAGGGAAGAATGGTGCCCTGCAAGTGTCCATGTCTCCCCACTGCCCATAAAAGGAGCTCGGGTTGAGCAGCCCCTGTGCAGACACTGGTGTTGAGGTTGCCCCAAGTTGGGCAAACACCTGCTGGGGTGTCTTGGCTGGTGGCCCCAGGGCTTTGCCCACAGTGCTGTGGCTGTGCACCAGCCTTGGCCAGTGCCCTCAAGCTGAGCTGACCCTGTGTGACAGCAGCTGTTGTGCTGACCACTGTGGGGCTTGGAGCCTTCACACTCGAGGAGAAATTCAGCAACATCCAGCAGTTAAGAGCATAAACACATATTCTCCTCCCATACACACTTTGACTCCTATAAATGCTCAAATCCCTCACCTTTGTGGGAGCTTTGCTGTAGGATGGAAACTGAAAATGAACTTATTCTTGTTTTCAGCCCCTCAAGACTGTTCCTTCCCGCCGGTGTTCAGCACCGTCGCTCTTACTCATCAAAGGTTTGAGCAAGCCGTGGCTACCTTCAGCCAGGTACGTACACTGAGTGGCTGCACAGGTGTTTGATGCCCAGGAGCAAGGTGTGCACCTTGGCTTGCCCATGTGTGTGTCGTGTGGCTCTGCTGTCAGTGTCCTGCACTAGAGGACCCCAGCGAGTCGCAGGTGCTGGAGTGTACCTGTGGTGCCTGGCGTGGCTGAGCTGGCAGAGTCATGGCTGCAGTGGGAGCTGCTGGTGTAGATGGGATGGATGGGAGAGATGGTGGGAATTGCACTTCCTGGCAGGCACCCAGCTGCTTTGCTCTCCTCCCACCAGGCCTGTGCAAGTCCAGCAGGAGATAAGCCTCTTCTCTCCATCTCTCCCACCCCATGCCAAGGGCTGCCAGTGCTGCCTCCATATTAGTTTCTACTACTGCTGTTGAGAAGTCCCCATTGGCAGTTTCTCATTGGTGCATTTCGATTCTTTGTTTTCCTCCTGTTTTTCTTTCTTTTGAATAGCAAAACCTCCAAAACAGGCAGAAGAGTTGGCTGTGATAGCATTTACTGCCTTAATGACCTACAGGTCATTACTTACCTAGACAAACCTGCTGATGTTAGTGACAGTGCCTCCTTCCTTGATTGAACTATTTCCAATAAGCAGAACACTGTTATTTGAACTGCAGCTATTTCACTGCAATGCCCGGATTTCCCCTCGAATAAACCCAGCGCAGTTAGTCAAAGAGTGCTGCTAACTGGGCATGGTGGTGTTGCAAGTGGGCTCGTTATGTGTTACAAACTAATCTTCCAGGGGAAAGGCAGAAAGGGCACCACTATCTCGGGTCTTCATCTTTCAAAAATCCGAGGCCTTGAGCACTCCTTGCATGGGGAAGGGGGCAAGTTGTGCTGTGTGAGCACTTACTCATTAATTATTCAGCTGTTATGTCTCTCTTCAGAGAGAGCACATTTTTTTTGCATTCATTTCTTGACATGAACATCAGGAGCTGTCAGACTGTGAGAATGGCTGAGTTTCACACATTTTTCTTTTGCTGGAAACATTCCTGATTGAAGTCTGTGAAGTGGCTCTGTGTGACACCTTCTGGCTTGCCATACGGCTCTCTCTCAGAGCCCAGAATCATCCCACAGCCCAGAGGACAGGAGGAACTCAAATACTGAACGAGTGCCTAGGACTCACTGCTCTGTTTTCGTTGATGGCATAATTTGGTAGGTGTTACAAGTGAAAAATATGACCACACACCCCATCCTACCTTCCTCCCCACAACAGCTATAAACTCCAGGCGCCTGCAGGAAAAGGGGGCTGTTAATGTCACTGCAGGAAGGAGACAGCAGCATCCCTGTGTTAGCTGGTGAGGGATCAGATGGAGCAGTTGTGCCTCTTGTCCAGCCCTGACTTCCTCCATCCTTCAGCCTCTGGTTTTGGTTTTTGGACATCTGTCTATGAGGACAGAGTGTGCTGGGCAGGAAAGTTGTCCCAGTGCTTCACCCCCCCTTCACGCTTAGTGTGGGCCCTCCCTCTCATTTCTGCAGGAGGCAGCATTTACCAAGAACTCCTGCAGAGCATTCTCAGTGGTCTAATCCACATTGTTGCTGGTGCCATCAGCTAATTTGCAGCTCGAGCCAGCACCTGATTTTGCTTCTCCAAGTGTCAGTTCAGCAGTAGCTGCCACCTCCCTTTGCCCTGAGCCTTGCCTCCACATTGCTCTCCAGGCAGTGTGGGCAGCAGAGCTGTGATGATTTTCACACTCCTTGCTCCTGTGGGTGGCTGCCTGCTTAGCCTGTCCCTCGAGCTGTGCTAATCCCAGTAGCCTGGACAGAGCCCCAGTTTATTCATCAGCACCTACCTCACAGCACTAATGGCCATCAAGGCCTTGAATTGCCTCATCTTACAAAACAAAGTATTATTTCTACTGAATACATTGGAGTCAATGAATACACAAAACGTCTGAGGTGCAGAAGAGAGTTGTGGAAGTCAGGTCAGACCCAGCTTCCTTTGTGCTGCACACAGTTCCTGCCTGAGACCTCACAGCCTTGTGACCAAGCCACTGGTGGCTTCACTGTGACATGAAGCAATGGAGAAGACCCACAAAGCCCCATGGAAAGTGATTTTTGATTATCTGTGATCAGCACAATCTAATCAGCCTGAAAATGAAAAATGTCATTTGTGTCTCAGAAAAGGCTCCCATCTTGGGCAACACTCCAGACTCGCTGTCTGCAGACAGGGTCTAAAGGGTCTAAAGGCCCTGCACCTATAGAAGCATAAAAAGAAAAGCCTCAATTACACTTCACAGCAGGAAGGCAGAATTGTTAAAAGTAACAATGACCTTCAGAAAGCTGTCACCTTTCAGAACAGAGAGCAGTCTGGGTTTTTTCTGTGCAGGCAGTAAGCTATGCATGTACCATGGAGCACTTAGTGGAACGCTATCCTGCATAGCCACTATGCGGTGAGGATGAATTTCACATGGCAGCAATAGCCTTTGGGAGTTGGTTGCCAAACAGAACCATCCAGTCCTGACTGTTCTCAGTCTAAATGTGATTTTTTCTTTCCCCTTCATGACTTCACAAACCACTAGACTGGGCTAATATAGGTGATGGTTGGGATTCAACCATAAGTAATTTCCAGAAAATGGATGAATTTATTCATCCTGCAGGTTCACTGGTTTATAAAACTGGTATCATCCAGCCCTCAAACCAGTTCCTTATTGCAATAGCATAGAGGTTTTACTCTAATCAACTAGGGGAGATCCAGGCTTTGCATGAGGAGTTGGCTTGTGAGATAAAAGTCACTGAAGTATCTGGTTTCTAAACCTATTGAAAAATTATCAGTAGCATTAGGAAAAGGTAACATAAGCATAATCCTGTGCTTAGTTTCTGGTTATTAACCAACAGGCCAATCAGAAATCCTTTGGATCTATGTTGTAAAACTACCAATGACAAACTTCAGGAAGTAAGTAAGGCAAACCTTTTGCTTTAAAGGAAACAACCTCCACAACAAACTAAGACCTTAAAGAAACTTATTTCTTGGCATGTCTAGAGGATATTTTTTGAGAGTTGATATTTAATTGGTGTACCTCTGAGGCTGAGTTTGCATACTGCTCATTAAGTGCTAACTTCATTGCCCACTCCTGATAGCGAAGATATTAATTGATGTGCATACTCTTCAAATATTCATGGGGACAAGATTCCTATCCCACTGAGTTTTCCACTGATGTCATGTTGTAGATGTCAGTGGACCCAGACCAACCCTTGCCGTGACTGCAGATGCAATTGCAGGAGCTGAGAGGAGCAGTGTACTGAAGACAACACTCAGCTGGCTTTCAGGAGAGTGAAGCAAGTCTTATCTGCAACCCTTAGTGTGACATTTGGGAAAGTAATTTAATTAATGACTATTTTGATTTCCAGCCTGGTAATGAAGCTAGCACTGCATTTCCTTGTGGAGGCAAACATCATTTTGGGGGGCTCTTCACAAAAGAACACGGAGTGGGGGAGCTTGGGCTCTGTGTGGTCTTTTCTGTGTTACCCTAGCTCCTTTCCTGTCCAGGCAGCCAGGTCTAAGTAGGGAGGCACAGCATGTGCTGAACTCTCCTACAGAGATGCTGGATCCCGTCCCAAAACTGAAGATCTGATTCCTGTCATCATGCAACCCCATTTATTTGCCTTTTTATCCTTGCCATGCCAAGCTGAGAAAGCTCTGGCAAGTGTCTGCAGAGATGCAGAGGGGGTGAGTCATGCAGAGCCTGGGGGTGACAGCAGAGACCCTTGTGTGGAAGGCTGTGGTTAAGGGAGGTAGGAAGGTTTCTGGCTGGCCACAGAACAGAAGTGGGCAGGTGTCAATGAGGCAAGTGAAGGTTACTGCAAAACACAGTCTCTGAAAATGAAATCAGTGAGGTTGCTGGTAACACCACGGAGTTTTATGGGTCATCTTGAAGCTTCAATTTCCTTTCCATACCCTCCCACGACTCCTTGACAGCCATACTGCTCCTGCCCTTCACTTTTTCTCTTCACTCTTACTAACTAAACTAATTTTTCACCCTTTGTGCACTTACACTAGCTAAATGTTTTAGCTCCCTTGTGTGACCAGCTGATAACAGTACGGTGAGTTGTCTTTCATAGACTGACCGATGGGAAATTAATGAACAAAAATATAATACTATCACAGGACCAGCTGAATGGAAGCATAGCAGGCTGGGTGCTGCTTTTTAGGGGAAGAGTGGGCATCCACCCCCTGCTGTGGTTCAGGCAACCTTCAGCATGACATTTCACCTCTGCACCACAAGTCTCATCTGGAACACAGGGTTAATAATGCTGCTTTTCCTCATAAGGATAAGGATATGGTGAGGAAAGAAGTTAAGAACTAAACAGAGTGATGGGGCTGATTAATTTGGAGGTAGGTACAAGACAATTAGGGACTGCAGAGACCTGGAGCAAACCCAAAAGATGAGGTTTTTTCACAGTAAGATTTGTGTCTTATCATAACAGGACTCTGGTCCATGCAGGATCCCTGTCTTTTTATAATACAAATAATAAGTGAAAGTACTTCATATTAATTAAGAGCAATTCCTTGAGAAAGAGTTTTGTGAAAACAGACCTATTTGTAAACAAAGAATAATGTATCCAGCTTCTCGTGTGGATTGATTCAAAACAATTAGTAGAAATTGTATTGCTGAGAAACTCAGAGGCTGGCTGACATTATTATAGAACGTGTCTGCTTTCTTTGGAAAAGTTACATTTGTGTTGAAAAAAAGTAACACTGAAAATATCACCCAAACTAAAAAGCTTCCCAGAGGGAAAATATGTTGTTGCTGGTAAAGACCTTGAAACTTTTATTTTTACCTATGACCTAACTTAAATGCGAGCTTTAAAAACTTGGCCTATGTGATTCCTCATTGTGCTTTTGATAAATTACAGTTTCAGGAAAGCTGCAACCCAAATGTATTGAATAAATTCTAAAAACGTGGGAAGTAAATATGTTTTGCAACAATATTGCCCTGACACTGGCTGATGCTGCCACAAACATGTCTGTGACTCCACGACCAGTCCCAGTGGGCTCTGATCAGATGTGTTCAATGGGGTGAATGGGGAGCGTGTCCCACCCAGGGATCAGCAGGATGGCCTGCAGAGCCCACACAGCTGTGTGACCAGAGGTGTCCAAGTGGACCATAAAGGCATCAATGCAGCTTTAAAAAGACTGAAGGGTCTTCAGGTGTTACTGCCCTGTTCCCACTTAACACCCTTCCCTGTCTGGAAGTGATAAACAGCAGCAAAGGCTGGTGGGCGCTCTGGTACCAGTTCTGCTATTTCTGTACTACAATGCTGCATGATGGGGCTTGAAATAAGCTGGAGACTTCCCACTGGAGATAAACTTGGGAGCACTCACTTGCTCTGTTTCACCTGCAGACAGGCGGGAGCAGAGTGCTCATGAGGTGGCCAGTGACAAGCCAAACCCAGCTGCTGGGCAGCAGCTGCTGCCTTCACAGATGCTGACCTGAACAGCTGTTCCACACAGGGCAGAATCTGTACTTCCCCAACACATCTTGTTTAAAACAGTAAAACAACTATTATGTGTCCAAGCCTCAGTAATAAGCAGCTTATCTCTAAACAGCTAATAATTTCATTTTACTTCTAAATGAAACTCTGGGGTGAGCCAGAAAAGGTTTTCATGACCTTTCTGCACACACACAGCTATTCTTATCTATGCGCCACGAGGAACGTGCAGCAGCACGTGCAATGTTGCCTTAGGACTTAGCTGGACAAATTCCATAAATGGCCAGCGGTGCTCATGGGATGCTTGTAGAACACAGGATTCTTCATTAAAAAAAATAAAAAAGTTGCACCCAGAGAAGACCTCAGAGGGATGGGGGCTTCAGTGCTGTGACCCTGTTAAAAACTGAGTCTGAGAAGAGAGAGCCTCAAACCGAAAGATGCGCTGATGGAAATCAGGAGCATGGCGTTGCGGGCTGTTAACACCCATGACAGCGAACATCCTGTCTGCTGCTGGAAAGGAAACCTGCTGTGGGCGTCCCGAGGCTGCCACTCATGCCTGCCATCTCCCCCCTGCTGCTGCACGGTGGGCAGCACAGCCAGCAGTGTGCAGGACATGCAGACCACTGTCACCATGGGCACTCCAGAGCCTCCATCCTCTGCAGCATGAGGCAGCCCCAGAGGTCTCCTGGGGCTCACCAGGGTACCTGCTCTGCTAGCAAACATGTTGCTGTCAAGGACTTTTCCCCCATCACTCAAATGGGATTGTCCTCAGAAGTTGCTCAGGTGTCCCCAGCACAGCACAACTCGGCCCGGGCCAGCCAGCCCTTGCCAGCAGCATCTTGACACCATCTGGAAACTAGCACAAGCTGGACATCCCCAGCAGGCAGCTTGGATAAGGTCTCCTTTGCTTGGCAGGGTGATAGCCTTGGACAGCAAAACTGTGGACTGCCCCATGCCAGGTCACCACAGAACCAGGCTTGTGCCAGGATTGCCATGGTCAGTGTTTAGCATCTCCCCAGTCTTCAGGTGAGGACACTGTGAAGAACCACCCTCTGCCCTGAGCCCAGGGTGTGGGCAGGGCCCAGCCTTGCCAGCAGTGCAGCCCTGGTCTCTTTAGTTTCCTTCTCCACTTCCAGCCATGAAAGGACATTGCTAATCTGCAAAGACTCACTCCAGTGCCCCAGGCTGACCCAGGTGGGACTCACACTAATGCCAGAGCAAAGCCAGACCAAATGTTTCAGGCTGAGGAAAGTTTGGTGATTTCCACATCACTTCCAGTCCTACATGACTTCCTGCATGCCCAGAAGAAATTCACTTTGTTGTCCTCCTCAGCATCCTCCCAGGGAGGAATACTGAGATTTATGGGTGAATGAAAAGCAGATGAGAGCTGAGTCCTGTTGTTACCCCAATGCAAAGGCACTTGGCATGTCCTTGTGCAGCCCATTTACGACAGTGGCAATGGGCACCTTTGAGATCAGGAAAGACAATGGGCTGCAGGGCCATCTCAATGCTATGAGAAGCCCCAGAGCTGAGTTGAGTCACCAAACACTCATCCTTCCCTTGCTCAGGTGTGCTGAAACAGTGCCCATTCCCTGACAGGGAGTCTTTGGTGTTTATTGAAGCTAGGAGAGACAGGCAAGTCTCATTTCATCAGGGTGAGGCATCTCCAGGTTTGTTTGGAGATCAGTTTTGAAGTGTGCTACGATGTCAGTCTGTATGGACTATTTTGCCACGATCAAGAGTGGAACCAGAGGGTTTCCTCCCACTCTCTGCCTGTGGTCTCACATTTGGCAGGATTTTTAAGTTCAGTCACACACTTATGCAGTGCCTCTACTGCCAGGCAAGCTCCTGCTAGCTCCCAGGTTTAGCCAAGCATGGGTGCATGTAGCCTCGCATGGCTGTGAGGAACCCCAAAGGGCTCTGTCCTTTAGACAGCCAAGGTCAAAATGTGTAAACATGCTCAGACAGCTCTTACACGTGCTACTCCCACTCTTTCTCCTTTCCACACATCACCTCCCACAAACAGCAGCTTTCCCTTCAGTCTCCACACAAGTGGTTAATAGCTAAATGTCAACCAAAGCAGCAAAACCTTTGCAGTTTTCGGCAGTCCTGAGCTCCCTGCTAGCACTCAGCTGGCAGAGCAAGCAAGGGCTGGGGAGGAAGCAGTGTATATGTGGGTGTGCTCTTGTTGCACGAGAGAAGGGGATTACTGGAGCATCATCCGTGTTTTTCATTCCACACGTCACCCTGTCACCTGCCCTGCAGAGGAAGAGTGAGCTAGGCAGGCAACAAGCAGATGAAGCTGCAGTTGGCTGATGAAGGAGAATGTTCTTATGCCTTGGAGCCATGCTTCACACTGTGTGCTCCTCTGACTCTGCTCTTTGAGGTCCCTGAAGATTTGAGTGTTACCTGGTATGGGAACCAGGTGTCAATGATAGAAAATACGTCTGCACTTCTGCCTGAGGGAGGGCAGACTGGAAGGCACAAGATCCTGGGTTGGTCAGCCCAGTTCACTTGAGGATTTGCAGCCATGGGGGGACCCACAGCTTGCAGACGTGAATGTCCTTTCTTCCATTCAGGGCAAATGCAGATGTCTCTAGTCCACCCAAACCAATGGAAGGCCCTGGTGTACTCCAGACAGAACCACGTGTTTTGAGTATTTTTCTGTGGCAACACAGACCTGTTACAGTCTCAAACACCATCATCTTCTCTTTCCTCCCCAGCAGCAGTCACTTCCTCTTGTCCCCTACTGGAAAACTAAGTCGCAGGCCCCCAGCCTACAATTAGATCTTTGAAAACCCAGGCACTGAAGGAAGCAGGGCTGGGGTGCAGTCACAGTAGTTCCACTGCTCCACATATATTGGTGGATTAATAAGAAGAGACATGGGCATGGGAATTAATTAACCTGTAAAGGTGTGGCCTGAGGAAATGTTGCTGGTTTTGGTACATGAAAGAAATAGCAGTTGCTTAGATATCAAGCATCAGGTGACAAGCAAGGGACTTGAGGAGCTCCCAGGGGGGGATAAAGTATGTCTTGGTGCTTCCCATGCAACACTCATACATCAGTGGATGGACTATTTAATTTTAAATCAGTTACAGCCATAAAAGCAAAAGTCCACTTACTTTAATGTCAAAATGGAGTCTCACTGATTTGTCTGCCTCTGGCTAGGAGGAGGGATTTTAGCCAAACTCATTGCATTTCTTTCCTAGTAAACAATATAATCCAGAAAAAAAAATATATATAGTCGACTATTGTATTTCTAAGCCTCTTGTACTGTCTGACCCCAAAAAACTCATCTAGGACACCTTAATCCTGTCCTCATTGTGCACCTGTTGTGTGCAAGCCCTTACAAATGGTCTTGCTCAAAAAGGCTTGTCTACTCTGTGAGTCAATCTCTACACTCTGTACCCATATACAGGAGTTTTATCAACATTATTCTGGTAGGGTATGAATTTGAGTTTCCTTGAGACGGCAGGTGTAAAGTTTCTGGGGGTCCTGGCATCCCCAGAGTCATGAGAAAGCTGTCCCCACCTCTCCTGCAGCCAAAGGTTCACAGCATCTCTGGACAGACCTGTCCACCAGTGTCTGCATGGCCCATGGCACCTGGCCTCAGCGCTCCTAAGGAATAACAAAGCTCTTTTATCCTCCGTGTGTCCATGGTCCCTATCTTGCTTTAATTAAGGTGGGTGATGGAAACTGGAACAGGTAACTTGTTTTAAAGCATCTTTCAGGTGTCTGTTACCTAGACAACCACTTGTAAGGAAGCTTTTATATATTGAAAGCTTGATGTGACCTTTGGATATATATAAAGCAATTAGCAGAAGTAAGGAGATTAATTTTAAGTTAGAAAAGTGTTTGAAACAGTGCGACTGAAAGATATCTGACACATTGGTGTCTGTATTTTTTAAAGGATTTGAAAACTTGATGAAACTGCAGAAAAATCCCTTAAAAACTGTGGAAGGGTTTGAGAAAGCACTGCAGAATGAATCTGAAGGATATTAGCCGGGGTAATATAATCAAAGGAAGATCAGAAGATGACTCAGGTTATGTGTGGATGTGTTCATGTAGGGGAAACAACTGCAAGATGGGGCTTTTGGAAGTAGGTGAAATTGGTGTTAGGAGAAGGGGTACCTGTGCAAACTGGGAAAAATGAAATGTGAGAATAACCATGCTGTTAATAAGCCATTCTGAAAGTTTGAACCACAGTGAACCACACATTGTTGGCTGGGTTCGCTCCAAGACTAACCAGATGAAATTCCAGTGTGGATTTGCAGCCAGACTAGATGATTTCATGGACTATTTCCTGGCCTTGTGGATGAACCTATGTGTTCATGCTACCTGTTTCCTTTGGAAAAAAGAAAAACATATTTCTTCTGATTTACATTTCCTCTTCCTGCAGTCCTCACCTAGGCACAGTTTCCACCAACCTCTTCTAAGTGTTGTTCACATGGTTCTGTAAGGCCCAGGCCAGATCTCACCCTTGTCCCTTCTCCCAGCTCAGAACATAACTCTGATGAATCACTTCCAGAGCTTCATTGCAAAAATTAAGGCCCATTTGCAGGATGGCAAAAGACTAAGCATCTAAAGGTACAAAACACATCCAGATGCATCTACAGAGACAATTCCTCACTTTCTTGGGCAAGCAGGAATATTTGACTACATCCAGCCACACAGTTATAAGGTTTTCCACAGTTGTAAGTTTTGACCCACGGTGACCTTGGATCACAGCTTACCAAAAACCCAGCAATGAGAAACCATCTCCATTTTTCTAATAGCAGTAACCCTACTGATTATGTCTCACAAAGTATATCAAGTAAAATGGATTTTCTTACCTCTTATATTTATTTTTTCATATATCTAAAATAAAAATCCCTGAAACCCCCCATCTTAAATGTTTCTTGAAAAATAACAAAAAAACCCCAAGAAACGCTGTAGTCAGTTATAAACAGACAATGGGAAAATCCTGCACTTGACTAATTGTAGTACTGTGGGTGGGCTTTGTGTTTGGGGATTTCTCAAAGTTTAACTTCGCGTGAATGAGCTCAGAGCCAAACTGAAAGTGAAAGTCAGAAGCCGTGCTGAGCCAACCACAGGTGAGCTGGGCAAATCTGCAACTCTGCCTCTGACCCACACCAAACCAATAAAACAGGTATTTTTGGAGCTGGCTTGAAGAAACTGGAAAGGAGCTTGAGTTCTTAAGAACAGCTGCTCAAAATCTTATTTTTGGCAGGCTGCTGGGAACTTTGGTCCTGAAATTGGAAGAAGTGTAAGAAGTTGTCTCACATGTTGAATAGCTGATGTTCAGCTGAAGAAATGCTATTTTTTTTCACTGAAAGAATTTTATGTTCAGTTAAACTTTTCATGATGCAGAAATAATTTTTAACACAGTTTCAATCTTCCCTTCATTTTGTGAAGAGACAAACCTCACCCATTTTTCCTCAGCAAATTTACCACTTTGGCCCTGCTGGAGGCTCACATATAGACAGGTGGCTGGGGATAGTAGCACAGTCAAGTGGCCACAGCTTTGTCCTCAGCGCCTGGCTCATCAACCTGGACCTGCCAACGGGCAAGTCACTGCCCCAGGGAATCTGCCCACATCCTAAGTTCAGAGAGCCTGCTTAGGGCACAGCTCTCCAGGCTGTTATGCTTAGGTTATAAAAACATTTCCCAGGAAACCGGTAGCAGCTTCTTCATTTGAAAAGCTGGTAACCCTCTCCTTGCACAGACCTCTGGTACCTGCTGTGTCAGGCAGAAACCTGGTCCCTCTGATTTGGCTGAGCCCCAGGCCCTGTGCTATAATAAGCAAGGTCAATAATAATCACGCTGATGGTGAGATCAACAACAGCAGAGTCAATCAAGCATGCCCACCCTCGGACCATAAACCCAGCCTTTCTATACATACATAACACACTGACACAGTAACTCTTCCTTATCAAAACTGTCAATTGACTCTTTGTAGAACCAAAGAATCACTGAGGTTGGAAAATACCTCTAAGATCATTGAGTCCAACCCTTAACCTGATACAGCCAAGCACACCACAAGACCATGTCCCCGAGAGCCTCATCTACACATCTTTTAAATACCTCCAAGGATGGGGACTCCACCACTTCCCTGGACAGGCTGTTCCAATGCTCAACAACTTTTCACTGAATCTAGAACTTAAGCATTCATCAATGAGTTTCAAATCAGCCATCTGATGTTTCTTGATATACGTGAAGGGCACAAGCTTTCACTTCAGGAGAGTAACTTGCATAAAATCTGTGCTCACCCTGAGGAAATCATCAATATCCACTGCTTCCCACTGGAGTTCAGCCATGGGCAGCTTTTCTCCTCCTCCCCCTCTACTTTTCTGGTTGGATTTCTCCACTTAGACCCTGGTAATACAGTATCTGGTTCAGATGCTATCTGATGAGCAGATCCTTTGAAACAAACAGAGATGAGAGGGCCAGAATCTTTCTTTATTTTGAAGGAACTTTGAAATATAATCCTTCAGGAGGACACTAAAGGCAGAAAGGGAATTTTTAGTGTGAGGAGCTTTGCTAGCATAACTCCAGGGAAGTCCACAGCACAAAAAAGATTAAGTTCAGCATTTAAATGCATTTAATCTGCTTCACATATCATAAATGTTTCTCTAGCCCATTTTCTGGATAAAGTGCTAATTTCAAGGTCCCAGCTCTTGTTTTTTGTAAGCTTCACAGGAAAGAGGAAAATGGAGTAGACCAGGCACCCTGAGGGGAATGATGATTTTAAAGTTCTTTATCCTTCCCTCCAAAAAATGCATCAGGAATCTAGGACACTGTAGACCATTATTCAGAAAATGCTGCCACTGTAAACAGGTGGATGCATTGCAATCTTGTGTGTAAATCAATCTGACCAGTGACTTAGCAAAGTTTTTGCCCAGTGAACCAGGACAGCTCCTTTGTAGCAAGAGAAGGGAAGGTTTTCTGTACCCTAGCAGGCACAAAATGGGTTATGAAGTACGATATTCCTGGCAACTACTGTTTGTTTTTCGGTCGAGTTTTGGGGTTATTTTGTTTCTTCCTCTAACTGTTCTGCATGCATGCACCTAAACTCTGTGTAGCTCACACATGTAGTAAAAATGATGTCATTCTCCTGTGTCCTGCCTAGGTAATTGTGCTGCATATTTAGAAAAGCACCACTACAAATCAGACTCATTTTCCTTTTCCTGTCAGCATTGGAGAAAGGGACTTGGATCATTCTCCAAGGCTCAAAGAATTTGGTTTGGTTCTTATTAAGACCCTTTCCTTGGCCAAAATTATCAGCCTAAGCTCTAAATTTTTGGGGAAGAAAATATACCAACTTTTCTGAAAGACTTTCTGCTGTAGTCTTAAACTGCAAAGTCCCTTGAACATCCTTTTTCTTCTCACAGGCAAAACATCCAGCCCTTGCACAGGTCAGTCAGGCCACTGTACTTCACTGACTTTTTCTTTCCTCCTACGTTCAAACAAACTGGTACTTCTTTGTAAACCCCACACTTCTTAAATTAGTCAGGGGATGAATTAATTTATCAGTCTGAAGGTGTGGGAAATAACAAAGGCTGCACCTACTGATTCAGCCTCAGCTGCGGTATTTGTCTTACTAATGGACAAAGAGCATCTTCTGCTTCCCATCAATGCTATTCATGCCTGCTGAGAAGTGACTTATCAGAGAGAGTTGACTGAAAAAGGACAGAAAGACATAAATGTATTCTTATTAATTTCTTCTTAAAGCCAGTTCAGATGTAGTTTTTAATTTCCATTGCTTAGAGTAATTTTAAAAGTTTCAGTTATTGTCCAGTTATTGTATTGCTGTATTAGATGCACTCCCCATGAGAAATTTCCCTAGAAGGCACCCCAAATCAGAATTCCTAAAATGAATTTGCACTGCTACTTTTGTGATACCATGATATAGGTAATGTGTTTTGGTTCGTTGGTTTGGTTTTTTTTTTTCTGCTGAGAAGCACAAGGAAGAGCAGCAGTCTTTCCTAGTTCTCTTTGGAATTTGCTTGGTGGTGGGGCTTTTTTTCCATTTTTTTTTTTCCCTGATAGGGCTACTGGAAACTGGAAATCTTGTGTTTATTTTTCTTGGCTGCTTCTTGGGTGGCAGAGGAAAGTGCCACTAGCTGGGCAACCCAGCTGGCACTCAAAGAAGAAAGGCTGTGCCTTTAATGAAAATGTTTTCATCTACCTTCTTTAGCAGACAGCACAAAAAAGTATCATTTAAAGGTGCCTTTGAGGGAGAAATAGAGTAATTAAACACAGAATTTTGAGTGTAAGCTCATTCAAGTATTTTTCATCCTGCTTATGTTGCATGAAAAGACTAATGCAATAAAAGAACACATTACTTCACTTAGTGAATGTCCCCATTCTTTAACATGATTGTATGCTGCTTTACAGAGAACAACCAAGGTAAGGATCTTTCTGTATATGGCTGAGAGAACCGAGTGATGTGAAAAGCAGCGGCTCTGGCACAAAAAGTCTCTTTTCCCTTCAAGGGCAGCAAGCTCATTGTCCCACTGCCAAGACCTAATGCAAAAGGGCAGCATATGTGTGATGGCTTGCATGGATTAGACAAAAGTTTGTTAAATGATTCTACTTGGGAGGAGAGAAGGTACTCAGAAGAATGCCCTGACTCTACTAGCAATCTTTCTTTTGAACCCTCTGCTCTTCTGCTCACAGGGACAGAAGCTGATGTACTGGTAAAACTGGAATTGTTACCAGTGTACTATTATTCCAACTTTTTCTAGGAAAACAATCTTTAATTAAATAAGAGACTAAATCAGCCTACTCCTCTATGCTTTTCTCAAGAGTAAATAAAATTAATAAACTAGAGGTTGGAAGAAAAACCTTCTTAAAAAGGCACGAGATCTGCAACTATTTCTGAAACAAGTAGCATCATTTGCCATTAGAGATAGAAACCTGGATTAGGTGGTTCAGGAGAACGATCCAGCCTGCTAATTTCCTACATTCCTATGTTTTATGTACACTAGTTTTCTCCAATAAAATGGCCCAAGCTGAAAACTCAACTGTGTTCAAGGCTTCCATGAGCTGCTAAGTATTTGGGCATGGAGGTTTGCTGTGGTCATCAGTAGGGGCTTACCACCACCACACATCTTCACAGATCTTGGTTTCAATCACAACTACAAGCAGAAGTTCCAAAATAGCCCAAGAAAGGAAGTTCCCCAAGTTGTTTTTAAAATCAGAAGTAGAAGGATGCTACTAAAGCCTCCAGAGCTAATACAAATCCTAGTCTCATTCACAGCGTAAGCCATTCTTACTGAATGCTTCTGTAACTCAGACTTTTTGGGTTTCCCCATCCTTGAGTATATTTTAATGACAATGTAAGGAGGCTGTGGCTGCTCAGAAAACCACAGCCCCTGAGGATCAGACTGTAATGAAAAGCCTTCACATTAGATGTTGCCTGGGGATTTGCTCCATAGACACCTCAACACAGTCAACACAGAGAAAGGGCAGGGTAGTCCCCTTAAAGGGACACTGTATGGCTCAGAACTATTACTGATGTGAATTATAAATGTAGTCTGCAAATCTGCCTGGGATGTTGCTATTTTTTTACCCCAAGTAAAAATGACAGAATTGTGTAAGCACACAAATGCTGCCTACCTGTGTATATGGATGTCTGCATTTATTGGGATTGATCCTGTTTTTTCCTTACACAGTGCACTTTTATCAGGAAACAAAGGTAATAATACTCAGAGAGACTCTGGCCAGCCTCTTTAAAATGCAGGTTTTCTTGTTCAATTTGGGATAAATATATAGAATACCATCAGCTCAGAGCAGTGGCCAGGAGGTTTTCTGTTACAGGGGCTGTGCATCCAATCTGATACGTCATCCAATCATGGAAGACCTTCCTAAGGCTGGGAGCACAGTCTGCACTTCCCAGCACAGAGTACACAGGCTGACAGCAGCTGGTGTCTTGGGAACCATTTAGAGCTCCCTGACCTTCCTCCTTACCCTGGGGGTTAGGGGTCTAACTTCAACATCTTCCAGGTTAGAAAATATTTGCAAAAGGTTAAGTTTCCTCCTCTGAAAAGAAGATTTGTTTGATTGCCTTTGTCTCTGATGATGCCTTATAGTGCAAAGAAAAGTAGCAGAATGCAGGGGTCTGTGAGCTTGCTGGCAGTGGTCCTGGGGAGCAGCCAGGATCTGGGGAGATCTGGAGAAGAATGAAGCCACCTTGGGTCATGTCTTTCTCACCTTGCCTTGCAAAACACATATTCTCCATCTGTCATTTGTTCTGGAGGTGGGGAGGATGCAGAAGTGCTGCTGTTCTAACATTGCCAATGAGGCTCTCATCTGACGGGACACTGAAGAACCTCAGGAACAAGGCCAGACACAGAATGTGCCCCCGTGACTTGGACTGATAAATGATGTTCAGCGTATTTAAAGTACAACGTAGATGATTGTCAGTGTTATGTCACAGAAGAGTTATTTGTATTTGGGCTGATGGATAGAGGTGTTAGTGTGTGTGTGTTTTCTAGTCTCTGAAGGTCTCCAAAGGACTGAAGTCATCTGTGAAAGGTTAAAACCCCCCAAGAGAAAAATGTAAAAAAAAAAAAAAAAAAAAAAAGGCTTGAAGCCACCCACAGGTGGTATTGACAAATAACTGTTTCCCAGGGGTCCAAGAGAATTTTCGCTTTGTTTTGAGCTGACTGAATGCTAATTAGTGAGGCATGAATGTGACAACCATTCTCTGTGCTACCAAATAATCTGAAACCTTTATCTGACTTTTTCAAATATATTGTGGTTTGTAATCACTAAGCCAGTCAGCTGCTGTGAGAAACATTTGTCATCTCAGCACTGGGGGAAGACCCAGTGGGGCAATGATGACCAGCATGTCCCAGAAAATAGAGAATTCTGGTCATGGGAATGATCAATTCAGCAAATTTCTCAAACAACAAAATGCACACAGTTGCTTTCAAAAGAAAAACACAAGTCAAGCTATGTCACTTGACTGGCAACAAAGTCAAGAGCTCATTTAAAAGAAGTCAAGTGTATCTGAGTTGTAGAAAACTTTCATGCTTGCACAACAAGTCTCTAGGCATTGAGGCAAGAGACCGACCAGCTGCCATGGATTTTATGACGCTGTCAGTCATGTGACCCAGGTTTGCAGAGAAAATCTCTCTCATGTGCCTTTTAGAGAGTTACTCATCAGATCAGCTGCCATGGCCCTGGTGGAAGGCTTTCTATGCCCCCCACTTTGTATCTGAATGCTTAAACCTTTGTTCTCAGGAGTCCCTAGCAGTCCCTAGAGAGAAATAGGCAAAAGCCACCAGTCTCAGCAAGGTGAACCTGGGCAAACTCTTACCTTGCTGTACTCTCTTGTAGATTGTTGCAAGTCTAAAAGTTATTATAACTGGTCAGATTAAAGGGACTGTTTTGTCCCTGCTTCCTTGTTAGTTCATTGCATGGAAGCAGACCCCTCTTCTAGTTTTATCAGCCTCCCACACACAAACCCCTCAGAACCTGCCAGTTCCTCTCTGAGGAGGAGGATGGTGTGAAGAAATGCCACCAGCGATTACTTTCTGAGTGCACAGTGGGCTGGAACATCCTCTCAGTGGCACCTGCTATTACATAGCCTTCACAGGAGGCCCTTGCTGACATGTGCAATCCCATCTGCTGATCTGCCTTTGCTCTCATTGCTTTTTTGCCTTTCTGCTTGGTCTGGAGGCATAAACCCAACTGCGGTCCTGTGAGTGTTTCGCACCCTGTGCCCTGGGCACAGCTGGGGATGACCCAGCTTAGGGCATCTCCGGTGGCATGGCAGGCGAAAGCAGCTGTCACAAAACCGTCAGGAGAAATGAGGCATGGGAACCCCAGGCTTCTTTTGTCATAAGAGAGGCATGAGAGTGGTATGGTCTCATGTTGCTGAAGGGAACCTAGGCAGGTAAATGAGATGCACTGCAGGGCACCAAAGAGCAGAGTGAGAATTTCTGCTGTGAAGAACAGTTTAAAAGCAAGGTATTACTGTTGAATACTGTGAGCAGTATGGGTGGTAGGAAAATGTGGCGTTATTTCCTAATTGTCTTTGACAATGTTTGGTACTTTCTACCTCCCCAAAAGCTTAGTGGGCTTGAAGAAAATAATGCAAGGGTATTTGTATCACTCTGTCTTTAGACCCCTTCTACAAAGAGCTACAGTCAGCAGGTGCATCAAAGGTTTGTTACTAGCTGCTCTTCAATTGAAGTGTATCCATTCCTGGATACACTCCAAGAGGTGTTGAGAGGAGTGTGAGCAAACATGCAGTCTCCCATAGGATAGCTGGTTAGTAGGAATCAAGTTAGCCAGCATTAAAGGGGCGAGGCCCAGTGACAGCAGGGAAGTCTGTAGTATGTGACATGTGCAAGTGCCACTATCCATAATCAGATGGTACAATAGGATGCCTTCTTGGTTTTCTCTACACTTTTGTTATTGTTGCATATTATATGGGAAGATCCCAACACCTCCTGAATTCCTGAAAGACCTTAATGGGATTTGTATTTTACACTTTGCATTTTAACACTGCTCATGAAAGAAAATTATACCTTCCTCATTTTCCTGTGCTCATGTGTATCCTTTTTTAATGCAATAGGTTTGTGGAGAAGGAATGGTTCCTGCCTGTGCACAGGATTATGAGCATGCCAAAGTCCTCTTAAAGTCTAATACACATGGTACCATGGTGAGGATGTGCCAAAGGATATCAGTGATCCAGTGCCCACTTACAGTAAAGGATATTGCACTAAAGGAACATCTCACTGTGGCCCCATAAGTTAGTCCAAGACAGAGTTCATTCAGAACAGAGTTCCTCTAGGGGCACAATGAAATCTCTTCATTCATAGGTTTTGGCTGCAACTACATCTTTGGATCATACTCATCTTTTTAGAGACAAGTCATTGACTGAAACTTGATTCAAGCAGTATTTAGAGCAATTCATCTCTGAATCCCAGATTTGCAATGTTATTGTGCCAAATTTCTGTGGCAACTCAAATCAAAACCTAGATGCTGAGCCACATCCCTTTTCTATCTGTGTCTCCAGGTCTAGAATTCCAGGCAAGCACCCTGATATTAACTACATCCTCTGTATTATCAGATGCAGTCTAGGTCATGGTCTTATGTTTTTACCATCTATTTTCTCTAGAGGTGATTTGGGGGCTGCATCAGGTAGAGTCCTATACCTTCTTTTACTGGTACTGAAAATAAAAGGGATCAAATGGAAAGCACTGCCTAAGTGCAGGTTACCAGTTTTATCTAACTGGTCATGAAGGAGAGCAAATTGAAAGGAGTTATACCTCACTGCTGGATCCTGCCTGATCTCTCCCTGACACTAACCTCATCCAAAATTTGCCAAGGCAGTTAGATTCTCAGCTCCCATTTTAATTCAGGGTGAGTGGGTGATTTAAAAGGCAATAGATCCCTAAGTGCTTTTGAGGATCTGGTCCTTGGCTCCACTTCCTCACCAGAGCCGTCAGTGGTAACTCCCTAGCACAAGGATGCCCACAGCTGCCGAGCCCAGCTCCAGCCTTCTCCTGCTGAAATGGTGCAGAAGCTGTGGGAGAGGAGATGAAATCCCACCAGTGGGCACATGCTGTTTCCACACCCTCTTCTCTTCCAAGGAACAGGGACTAGGATGGTACCGGTACCCATAGCCCTCATACATGTGTATCATTGTGAAACCACCATTCTGTGGTTCTTAATGGAAATTCCCCATTTTGAGGACAGAAATTTTTACCAAAATTGATAAACTATTTTAGTGAGCAGGCTTTTATAAGTGCTCCCTCATAAAGTCACAATCGAAAAACAGAGGCCTGGGATTTTTTTCCCATTTTCTGTGGAAACTTATCCCTGTTTAATTTTGAACACCACCTAAACAGAATGGTGGTATTTTATACCTGGGATGCCTGGAGAGCCAGGCTGTAGGAATAGGGCCCTATTTGGTTATACCTACATGGGTACAGAAACAGTCCCACAAACCACTGTGAGAGATGGCAGTTTTGGTGGGAAAATTAATTCTGCAGGACTGGTGGCATCTTGCATGTTGAGAAAAAGAAAACGAACAAAAACTGAATTTTGAGGAACTAAAACTTGGATCTGCTAAGCAATTGTAAAGAATAAAAAAGAGAAGGAAGAGGGGAGAACAACCACTGTCTGACAGTAATTTCCTTTTAATGAATTACCTCTGTATAAGAAATGAAGCAACTACTTTCAAGCTGATGAAACTTTTTGATTTTTTTTCAGCAAGTACAACATCATCCAGCATTTAGAAACTAAACTGGAAAATACAGGCTTTTTTATTTTTATTTTTTTAAAATTTTCATTAAAATCACCTTATTTACACAGAACAGTGGCCAAACCACAGCCAAAATTCTCTAAAGTAAGCTAAGAAAAAAAGCACTGGTTGACCAAAGAGAGGAGATTGTTCCCATTTGTTATTGGATTCTTCCCCTACTCTTCAAAATAAATAATCTGTGGGGAATAAAATGGGTCTTTGTTTCGACCAGGTACTCCAGTGTACTGAAAATGAAAGACCAGTGTTTCAAGCTCTGAAGTGATACATAAGCCCGAGTGCAGTGATTTTCATTGGCTCATGATGAGAGTAGAGGGAAGGGACAAACCTACTAATTACAAGAGAAAGCAGAGATTTCTGCCTTGGTACCAAAAGTATTTAGTTCATCCTCCAGCCCAGCATATTCAGCTAAGTACTTGTCTGTGTGCTTTTCAGCAAAGTGATGAATCAAATACTTTGGTGTACTGAACATCTCAGCATTCACAGAGATGGTGTCACAGTGATGGAAGGGAGTGTTCACTGGCTTGTCATTGGGGTATAGAGCAAGTAGTCAACCTCCATACATATATCCCTCCAGTCACCATTCCAGTGACTTTTTTTGAAGATTAAATATGAAGTTCATGAAATTGGCAGCTCCCTCTTATTACCTTCAGCACTTCTATGTTGAATATACAAGGTAAGGACCTTCTTAGGAGCTTGAAGATACACACAGAGTAGTTACAATTATTTCAGTGGCACGCAGCTCTTCCCAAGCTCACACTGAAGGAAGCAACTTCTCATGGACCATGTAGACATCAGGTGATACCATTTCCTACCATCAGGCTGATGATTAAAGCATAGCCTCTGCTGTGACGATGCTGGAGTCCCTGTGTCAGATCCTTTGCCAGAGGCCAGGCAAAGGGAGGGGAGTTCATGTTCAGAAATGTTTCTAATTACATGATCTTTATAAAATGGCTGGTTCAATCACAATATTGAATGTTTATTTCATTGTCACATGATCACATGTTGTCACATTTTCATATATTATCCTGACAATAAGCTGCATGCTTAAAATAAATGTGTATGTGACATGGCCAGAAGATGACTGTTGCATTCTGATGTGGCAAGCAGAACTGCCAAGACCTTGGAGGGACGCAAATAATGCCCAGAAAAAGAATGTATTTTTCTCCTGGGTGATGTACTTTAAAACATGGTTTCATTTGTAAAAGGTCTGCCAGGAGGGCTACAATTAATGCCTTTTCTTTGCTCTGTAGCACACAGGAGGCAGGAGAGGCAACAGCTGCTGAACTCTTTATGGTGTTCTCCTGTAGGTACCAGCTTTCACCAAAAGATATCAAAGCACCTTATGCAGTGCAGTGACCTTTTATTTTCAGCACCTTATTAATAAGAAACTGAGGCAGAAAGAAGGCAGGCTATCTTTCAGATGTTGCATGGAAAATCAAAGAGCAAACTGAGGCATCTCCCAGAGTTCACTCACAAAATCCCAACACAAAGACATAGTTACAGTCTTTGGTTAGTCTGAAAATTCCCTAATAGGGGGATTACTGTGTTGTAGCTTGTTTACATTTGTGGATTGATTACTGAGTGCTGAGTAAGCATGTTCAATTGTTAAAGTAATTACTTTTTCCATGCTTGTGATGTTTATTAGGTCTGTTCCTTTAAGGCCAGAATGAAAATATTATCTGCATTGTTTATTCATGTCAGTCTCACAGTTATGACAGGTTTACATTGCAGCATACTCTCATCCAAAGAGTGGGAATATTTGGTTCTGGAAGCAGATAGAAATGTCACAGGGAGGAGCACCAACAACTGGGACATAAGAAAGACCTCTCCAACTCCTCTTCCAGCAATCCAGCTCCCCTAAAACAGCCCAGACAGGTGTCAATTACTATGATATGATGTATCTTTAAATGTTGTTTTGCTGAGTATAGCATTGGAGGTGATTACCTTAGAGCTATAATATGTCCAGGAGGTTAAATGTGAAAGAAAAATTCTGGAGATTTTTGTATAATGCAATAACAGCCATCTACCCTGTTACATTCTAAATGGAAGAAAGACCCCCCTGACTCATGTACCATCACCTTCAGTTTGGCATTACTTCCAGGATAATGAGTGCTCATGTTTATTCTCTGAATACTAAGCTCAATTAAGTTACACAAGGAAAAGCTTGGTTCACAGTGTTGCACAAGCAGAACTAAGACTGTAACAAATATGGTCTTTGGTTTACAAAAATGTTACAGCAGTTTCTGAACTGTAATCTTTTGGCTTAGCATTTCAGATCTTGCCTTGCCTTGTATATTCAACATAGAAGTGCTGAAGGTAATAAGAGGGAGCTGCCAATTTCATGAACTTCATATTTAATCTTCGAAAATTAGCACTTAGATCTATAGTGCCTAAAGGAAAGAGGATTCCATCTCTCTTTGAAAAGACCCTTCTCTTGAGGTACTTCTGGGACATCTAATCTTATCTTAACAAGTAACTGTATAACTGATCAATGGATCTAGTAAAATTCAGAGCATTTCTTCTCAACTTGTCCTGAGAGTGAAGACAGACATTTCTTTTCAGACCTGAAGGTGGGTTTTATACCTGTATCGGTTGGTCTGGTTAAAGATATATTCTCCCCTCACAAACTTTCATGCTATTTCTGAATAAGGAAGTTTGAGACAATAAGAATGCACACAGATACCGTTTTCAGAGAAAAATAAATCCCAATTCCAAAGAAACATACTCTGGCAAGTGGGACAAAAGTTAAAGCTTGAACAAAGCACAAACAAACCTTTACAAGGAAGTGGAAATGGAGAACAAGTTCTTCTATTCAAGCCTCCACCATCACTGAACAGGGAAATGAACATTGTGGCATGCAGGGTACCTTCTCTACATATTCTTAGTGTCATCTCTCTGCAGGGACTGTAGGACTGAAAGCAAATGCAGGGTCGAGAGCAGGCACACACAGGGGGAATAAGTAAAGGCACCATGACAGCACCTGGTTTTCATGTTAGCAGCATAAATTAATGGCCAATTTTGCAGGAATGCAGGCCTGAAGGGAACAGCCTGGCCTTCAAGCTGAGCCCTCTCCAGCAATGGGTCAAATAGCTGAACTCAAACTCAAAAGCACTTTTTCTTCCTCCTGACTCCACTCTCACAAGGGGGAGATCCCAGCTCCTGCTTGCCCGGCAGGGTGGGAATTTCTCCCTTTTTCCTGGCCTGGAAGTGCATCGTGCTTTTACAAATGTGAACGTGAGGACCTGGCTGCCCTGGCTCTGGGCGTGGCAGCCCTCAGTGCCCTCCTGTTGTGTTGGTTAGAGCTGGTGCCCAAGGCCAGCACCTCCACTCTCTGCATTTCCCTTCCTCCCAGAGACCTCATGATGCCCTGCAGCAGGAGGCAGAGCCTGTGCCATGAGAAGCATTTGCTTTCAGAAATCCTCATAAGGTAGTCATGCTTTAAAATGGGAGAGAAGTGCAGTGTTTATAGAAAACACTAACAGGGCAGCTGTTGCTAGTAGCAACAATATGGCAATCACCAGCTAATATGGATATGTTTGTTTCGAATTTATCATCTTGATTTTGATGGGTGGCCAAAACTTCACAGAACATTTTATTTTGCAGTGTGTGGATGTGCATGCACAAGGACAGCACGACAACAAATAACCCTCTTGAAGCATGAGGTCAAATGTGCTCAGGGGAGTTCAGCTGTGCTTAGCAGAGTTGTCCCTGGAAAAATTTGCTTTGTCTGACACTGCTTTTGCCTGGAGAATGGAATCTAGATGTGTGGTCATAAAAACTCCTATTCTTGGTTAATTTAGTGGTGTTGAGGTTACAACTGGTTACTGGCAGTTGTACTTATTGCCTAGGAAGCTGGTACAACACAGGAATGACAAACTCACAAGGGCAAAACAATGATGATGAAGAGTTCAGGGATGTTCTCATCAAACCCCTGGGGCTCAGAGGAAGCCAGCTGGAGAGAAATGATGGGCAAAATCCAACTACTTCTGGTTGTTTCTCCTGGGCACCTATGGTAACAGTGGTAACAGCTGTGTTCATGGCACTTGCAATACGTGGAGCAGCTCCCCCACAACCAGGGCAGTGGTAAGGTCTTGCATTCCTGAGCCTGCCTTTCTTTTCTAGTTTTTATATCAGTGGGACACACATACAATGAAACCCCAAATTACACTTGGGCCAGTTTTTCCTGGTCTTATTCCAGACTGGCTTCTAGGCCAGTGCCAGTCTACAAGGTCATATTTTATGTGAAAGTAAGATGACTTATGCCTGATAATCACATGCAAGTTAGAATTCAATGTCAAATCCAGGTTCCTTTTTGTTTTCCCTGATTCACATTTTAAGATTTGAGATCATTTTGATGCTGAAATTGAAAGCAAAACAGGAGGTGCATAAATAAGAGAAATACAAGTGTATATGGGGAAAAAAAAAATCTAAAAGAAAACTTTCTTGTTAATCCTGAAAAGCAAAACCTAGATTCACATCTCTCTGTATTTGGTAAGAAGCATAATCTGTCCCTGACGGCAAATGAGCTTGGCAAAAAGTCTCATCTCAGTTTCTGATTTGCAAATGAAGAACATAAAAAGCAAATTAAGTGAAAAATCTGGTGGAGTAACAAAAAAATAGTAAAACTATCACTTTTCACTATTGCTTGAGTACCTTCAACCAGGAATCTTGAAAAGAACAGATTTCAGACTGAATTACAATGTTCTCTACTATTTTTGTGCAAATAAGCAAAAAGTTTATATCTGCATCTGCTCAGTCAGAAATGACAGGCAACATCAATTCCCTGATTACTTTGTGCTGGTCACCTCAGGCAACCCAAGGAATGAGTAATTCCCAAGTGCCAGGGATACAAGAGCAAGATGAATGCAGACACAGCCAAACAGCAGCACAGACACTTTGGAAAAATGGCCCATATGCACCTGATGCTTTCCACAACTGAAAAAGCATCCACTGGACCCAGTCACCTGAGGATGAGTAAAAATCTTTAGAGCTGACAACTTAGTCTTGGGGGAAGTACCCATGAAAGAACAAACAAACCAAACTGCAAAGCAAATGCAACAGAAATGGTGTCACGGGAAGGGCATAGAATGCACCTTGTCCTGTATTTATAGTGTCATTTTTGATTTGTAACTTTTTCCCGTGCAATGGCAGTACAGTGTGTAAAAGGGTGGTGCAATCTAACCCACACTGCAATCTAACCTTGATATCTAATTCAGGATAGAAATCAGCTGAACAGAGTTGGAGAAAACTGACAGTGCATTTCACTTTCCAAAGGCAGATTTAGCATGAGCCCAGGCTCTACCTGATTAAACCTGTAGGAGTTCAGCACCAGCTGGGTTGATGGTTCTTGTTCTGAATTGTTACTGGTAGGAAGTAGGGACTAATCTGATCAAAAGTCTCTCTGACCTCTTTTCTCTGATCAAACCCTGAACCATGCCTATGCATCCCACAACACACTCTGGAGGGTGGTAGGAAATCAGAGCTTTCAGAAGGCATCTGTAAATATGGCTTGTTTCCAGGAACCCACTTGCCACCTTGTTCTTTGAGTCCATGAACAAATTGTACAGAGCCTTCCCTTCCAATAAAACAACCGACCCAACAGCCTTCTGAGTTTGGCACAACTGCTTTCCTTATTTTGGTAAATGTTCCTGTTGTTCCCTGGGGAGACTGCAGCTGTGGCAGTGAAGACAAAAGTGGAATCCAATCCCTTTTCCACATGGAAAGGCGCTGATGAAGGCTCTTTCTGCTCTATATGGGCTTGAAAGGATCCCTGCTCCAGGCACATTCTGCCGTACCCTTCTCACAGCCATGCTCCTGCTGCCTCCTTGCTGGTATGATAACAGGGCAAAGGCAGGTTTCAGGATTCATTCCCACACTTCCTCCTTCCTAAAAGCCATGATGTCAAAAGTAATAGAAATAAACAAAAGTGAGCTGTGGCTGGGGTTTTCCCATTTGTGGTTTGATAAGGAGAGAAGGAAACAGACACTCTCCAATCACAGCAGATTTATTCTTTTTTCTTTTTTTCACTGTCAACTCCTGACTTCTTTCTCATGCCAACTGATGTTGCTCTTTCATTGCTGTGGTCTAGAGTCCTTCACAGAGCCACTGGGTAAGTGTAAAAGAAGAAAAGAGGAGGAAATGCCTAGCTTAACTGGAGCTCACACAAAGGGGAAAATCACCATTTGGTCCATGTTTGCAAGTGCTATATAAGCCCTCTTTCCAAACACTGGTTGGGCAAAGGGCTTGGAAGTGGATTGCAAAAGCAGCCATGGTCTGAGAGGGGAAAGGGTTTGCACCAGGGGAAGCTGAGGCATCAAACTGATGTCCTGGCTTCTATAAGGAAAATGCTTCACATCTCGAGGGGCAAACCCAGTCCTTAAGAGGGCTGGATCCACCCAGGCTTTGCTGCTCTACAGGACCTCCCTGCTCCTGCTTTCTTTCCAGTAAATGTAAAACACTTCAGCAGAACTGAGGGAAGCAGCCTGATGTACAGCAGGGGAAGAACTTCTACAAAGGCTAGTCCTATAAAACCCTTGCAAATCCACTGCCTCTCCCAAGCTCTGATCTTTGTGTAACATCCAGTACCTTTGAAGGACAGTGCGTTCTCTTTGTCAGGGATGGATTGGGAGAAACACATCGACTGCAAACAGCTCCAGGTGTACCCAAGCCATCTGCCATCTGTTCTCCTTGCCCCAGGGCACTGGCTGTGGTACAACAAACACATTGCTCTGATGCATCGTGGTGTAAGATCTGTACCAAACTGAGGGAGGAGTGGACCATAGCAAAGGTTTCAAGTCTGCAAAGCAGAACTGGAAGGTAGACATGGAATCAGCCTCCTCAGGGAGACAAGTTATTCATATAAGGGAACTTGTAAACATCTCATATGACAGGCCTTTTCTGTTAGTATTTAGGGTGGAGACTGGCTGTGGGCACTACATCTCTGTTACCTTTTCCATGTTGATGGGGAAGCTGTGAAGCTGCTCTGGCTGGTAGGTGTGAGAGCAGCTCTTCTGACCCTGGAAGCCTGCACACAGCTCTGCAGTGTTTGGCGGGAATCAGCATATGCTTACTTACTGCTTTTCACAAAAACAGCCAAGATTCCCTCTGTGTTGCCATACAATTACTCTGCCAAACCTGCTTGTTTCTAATAAAATAGAACCGTTTTAAAGTAATTTTGGCATGATTTAAGTGTTTATATATAAGTGTTTAAATAAAGAATGATATCAGGAAGGTAAAAAAATCAATTTTTTTTCATATGGGCAGGCAGGCCTATAAATACACCTTCCACGTACAGCAGTCATTATATCCCCACAACTGTTAATGGATGAGAACTAATTGGATAGAGATACAACAGTGTGGCCAGTGGACAGTCTGGTGATGTACTATCAATACACCATCCATTACTGTATCTTCTCTTGGGAAACTAAAAGCACAGTGCCCTGTGTACAGCTGGTAATCTAAGAACCTACAGAATCTAAGAATCTACAGAACTGTAATCTAAGTTTCTGGCCTGGCTAATCGCCATGCATTAAACTCACATTTTCTTCATAAGTCAAACATTTTTGAGATCAAACCCCATGTCTTAATCATGAAACAGACTGAGATCAGAAACACATCTGTGCAGAGTGCTGGAAGTGAGGGCAAGGCAGAATTGGACTGCATAGGTTCCCTCTGAGATGCTTAACAGACAGGTATGTTTGGATATACATTTAACAGATGTAATGAAAAAATAGATGCTTCTTGTTGAGGAATCCCACTGAAAGTATCAGCAGTGAGGCTGCAGCTGCTAAGGATCCTCAAAAGAAGTTCTCAGGAGAAAGTGATATAGGATGACAATATTTCTGCAAGCATGTACAACAGACCATGGAATTTAGTTAGGAAATTACAAATGTCATGGGACTGATAACTAACAAAAAATCAGTTAGAGCAGTGAGTAAAAGGTCAGTGGTAAATGTGCAGGGCTGCAGACTAATTGATCAAGATTGCTCTAAGTTTCAGCCCTAAACAAGTCACCAGACCAGTGCCACTACAGAGCACAGAAATGATGGGCCTCAGGAGGACTTAAAAGGTGAGCTACATCAGCTCCTTCCACAAAAGCAGAGCAAGTCTCCATTTGCTCTTCTGGATACATCTCTATCGAACCAGAAGTGAATTCTGTGCTTTGGATTTCTGCCAGAGTCAAACAGAGATCACCTTTCCATTCTGCATGAAACAGGGTCAGTACTGCACTGGCTGGGTCTGATGTGGTTACACAAAGAATGGCTTTGAGGGTGAATTCAGCAGCAGATGTAGCCATTACGTGCATCTGCAAAGTGCTGTGCTAAGACAGCCCCATCCTCTGCCCCTGTGAAATGGAGCATTCAGGAGGGAAGCAGCAGAAAGGCCACAGCTTCACAAATGTGCCTTCCATATAAATCCACTACTGAAAAATTCCCAACCCTGACTCTCAGCCTTAAATCCTCCTTTTCAGAAGATCAGCAGACTGGCACCCAGAACAAGGTTGTAATTTGCCTCAGTTAATAAATCAATAGAAATAATACCATGTACTTAAAATCAAACTTTAATGAATTTTCATAATGGCCTGGTAGAGTGAGTGCTGTATTCCTGATATGCCCAGGCTGGGGGGCAGTCAGAAACACAATGATACAGGTCAAGCAGAGGTAGACTTTTCCTAGATTTTTTTTATCTCTTCAGTTGAATCAAATTTTAATATGTGCACACAAATATATCCTATTAAGATTTATTTTAAGCAAGACTTTTTAATTACATATTGTCATACATTACTAGATTACTACATAACACCACTTCATCTACAGATGTCCAGTACCTAGATTCTCAAAAACTACTTAGTACTGACAAAACGTGTGTCTACATCTGCTTGTAGACAGTAAACTGTTGTAATTAGCTTTTAAAAAAATATAAATAAACATTTCTCTTAATCTTGTCTGTTCCACCTACCCGTTGTTTTCACTGTTCTTAGTGTAACTTGATCTGGCTGTGCGTCTTTAAACTGCCAAATCTAATGTCTCTGAGCAGTCAAAGGACAGACTGTACCCACTGCCCTTTAATGGTAAAGAGAAGCTGCCCACACTGCAGCCCCCTCTGCACATCTCACCTCATGCTGGTGATGATAGCTGGAACCTTTACCTGGCAAGTGTTTCATCTTTTCCATCCATAACAGCTACCAGAGCTTCTTTTTTTTTCTTTAAGGAGGGGAAAACCCAAAAAAAGTAGCTCCTCTAAAAGGAAAGAGGAAGACAGAAATTTGGTAATGTCTTGGTCCTGCCCCATGATGCTTCTTCCTGCCTGTGAATTTCCACCTGCCCCTTCTGCATATATAAGGCAGCACATGTGGTACACACTGCTTAGTTGCCTGCCTCTGTCCAAAGGATTAGTAGCAGTGGGGAGTGATGCTGTTTCTCCTTTCCTCTGCAGTTCACGGGAGGTGAAGGAGCTCTGGCTGGACTCACTTCTTGGGTAAGTACTGCCTTTGAAAAAATCTGTGGCACCGTGGTTGAAATCAGTGGAGAGCTTCAGATGCAGCTGCACATAGATTTACAAAAATATAGATGGGGAGAGGTGCACCGACTGCTAAGCATAGGTCAGGGACAGAACTGACTGAACTGCTCAGCCTCGGGTGTGCAGATTAATGACCATACGTAGCTGTCACCACTTGCTCACTTTTTGCATGGATTAAAAGGGATTAAAATGGCAGATGGGACAACAGGGCTGAATGCCCTTCCAGAGAAGGGCTTTATGGTTTACTTGTGTGGGAGACCTTGCTGCTTCAGGATCATACACACTAGATTGGCTTGCAGAGGAGAAAGCCAAGAAGGGAGCAGTTTTACAAGACTCTTTGTCCATTCCCTGTTCAACAAACAGGCAAACAAAAGGACTGAAGGAAACCAGAGTGTCCAGAGCTCCTCCGATCAAACTCCTAATGAAAGTGTTAAGCAGCTGTAATACTGTGAGTATCTTAATTATTTCAGCTCTGTCAACATAGCGACTTTGAAAAGCTCTGATTTTAAACCATAGTATTCAATTACTCACACAGTGTCTTTGTGTTCTTACCTAGTCAAAGACACTAAATGCTGGGAACATGGAGAGTCTGATTGAGTGCCAGACAGAGGTAAGCAGCCCTTACATTTTTCTGGATCCTTCTTGGGTACTGGTGTGAGATACCTTAGCAAAGTAGGGGTGGCTCCTCCAGCTGCTGGCAGCTGCCTACCCTCACCCAGGAGTGGGCAGAGCTCTTCAAAGGCAGCTCTGTGCCGTAGTGAGCAGAGGGAACAGGGCATTTCTGTGGGCAGTCCGTGCATTCCCCTGGCTCTTGAGGAGCTTTGCTCAGGGATCTCGCAGGCTTCAAAGCCATCAAAGCTCCCCAGAGGAGTTTGGGAGAAAATTTCCAGTGCCAGGAGAGGACACAAAAAAGGAGGCTGTGTCCGGCTATGGCTTCTCTGGATCAAAAGCAAAGCTTGAGTGAGCACAGGGTTGTGACCTGCTGGGCATGACTGGGGTGTATGGCTGCAGAGTTTACCACAGACCCCTCTACCAGGCAGCAAGGCAGTGTCAGTCCTGGGCCAAGGCACCTCTTTAGCAGTTGTTGGGCTTGTCTGGCTATTCCTCAGAGCCTCCCCAGATTTCTGAGGAGCTGCAGCAACTTGCTGGTGGCTCTCGTTACTGTGGCAGCTCTGTAACCCTAAAGTGTTTTGCAGGCTGATGCCAAGAAATATCCCCTGTCAGTCCCAGCAGATACTGAAGACGGACTTTGCCTCTCAAATGGTAAGTTTCAAAAACAAACAGAGGAACTGGCTTCTTATATAATGCTTGCAAGCTGGCAGTTGTGCAAAACCACCCGAAACTGCCTGCTCCACCTCCTGGAGTGCAAGCCATAGTCCTCATCCAGGAGAGGGTTTAAGCCCTGGAGTGCCACTCATTGCAAATTTCTTCTTTCCTATATGCTCAGTGGCAGAGGTGACAGTGCTGAGTGCAAGAGGTCTTGGATTCCCATTCCCTGGTCCTCAGAGCCACATTTCATTGTGTTCCCTGGTAGCAGTGGGAAGTAAATGTGTTTCATTCTCACTCAAGCATCACCTTTGAGGTGTGGCACTGCAAGCGAGTTCTGAGTACTGTACCAGCTGTGGCACACCACAGCAAATAAACCCTCTTGCCAGCAGCATCAGCACTTGTTTTTTATCACCATGCAAAACCTCAGCCCCTGTAAACAACCCAGAGCAGACCATTAACAGGACAGGGTCAGATTTCGATCATCATGTCAGACCAGTTTTCAGGAGTATCAGAAGCTAATATTTTATATTACACTATAATGTTAGGTGACTTTCTCAAATTTTTTAACCTCTACCTTCCAAGAGCTTATGCTAAGTCACAAAGAGAGGTTCTGAGAATTTCTTGTGTGGGTAAGACAACTTCATTTTGGAGTAGAAAGCATGACATTTATTGCAAATTTGCAGAAGGCAAATCCTTAAGAAACCTTTCTCGCAAAAGGTTCCTTCTCTCACTGTGAAAGGGAAAACAAAGACACACCCTACACCAATACAACTATGATCTTCAAATTCCTGACCCTCGTCTTTATGAAGCAGATACAAAACCCATGCTAAGAAATTTCTAACCCTGAAGCCAGTGAGCACCTACTCTGATGCTCCCATCCTCTGGAGCAAGTATCACATTCCACTGGCTGGGGGGCAAGCACTAGCTCTAGGAGCATTGTCATTAGAGCTGGCTCCAGAGCTGGCAGAGCTGAAGCTGTATGTTTTCATTTCAGGCTGTGAAAGAGGTAAAAAAGTAGAAGCCCCTACTTCTACTCTTGCCCTAAGGCTGGGGCACAATCAGACCATGTAGTGAAAATTGTTGTCATTGCCAGCTGCCCAAGTGGTATATCCGCCTCAGAGTTATCAGAGAAACTACTGCAATATCAAAAATCTCTATAAATGTTGTTATTTCTGTGCCTTGTATTTTCCCACTCTCTAAGAAGAAACAGGGACTAGAACATAAAAAACACCCAACCCAAAACAGGAAAGGTGGTGGCCTTAGGGGGATGGCCACAGTTTTATGGTTTAGGCAGTTGTTTCCTTAGCAACCACTTAGTTGTCTCTCAGTTTCTCCTGGTTTGGTTTGAGTTGTTTCAACATACATCTCTGCACTGCACACAGATGAAAGACCACATAGTACTCTGTTGTTTTTTTTTAATTTTAAATCGATCTTTTGTTTTCCTTTTACTTGCAGCAGATGGAACAAAGAAAAGAAAGAAGGTGATATCGCAGTCATTTACGCTGAGACGAAGCCTTACCAAAAGAAATTCCTCAGGACAGCTAGACTTGGGTGCCAAAATCACTCTGTTTGGCCATCCTCTGGCACTTATCTGTGGGGAAGACGACACACTGCCCCAGCCAATCCAGGTAAGGAGGTACTGTTATAGTGGAACTGTTTACAAAGGCCTGGAGTGTCAGGACAAGGGTGAAGTAGCTTCAAACTGAGAGAGAGAAGAGTTAGATTGGACATTGGGAAGAAATTCTTGGCTGTGAGGGTAAGGAGGTCATCCAGAGAAGCTGTGGCTGCCCCATCCCATTCCAGGTCAGGTTGGATGGGACTTGGAGCAACCGGGTCTAGTGGAAGGTGTCCCTGCCTATGACAGGGGGTTGGAATGGGATTATCTTTGAGGTCCCTTTCAGCCCAAGCCATTCTCTGATTCTGTGATACCTCCGACTTCAGTGTGAGGCAGGATACCCAGTACTTCTTCTGCATCACCCAGGAGATTATTTTGGTGTTTCCCCCACACATATGCTGCTGATATAAGCTCAGGGTTCATTCCAGATGTAGAAAGAGTCAGGTCTGAGGGTTTTGTCCAGCTCACCCAACTTTCACTGGAAGTAACTTGGAGTGTAGAGAACCCAGGACCAGGAATGGAAGATCTGCTTCTTCATATAAACATCTCTGATTTTAAAGAAGTAATTTAAAGAAATCTTTCAGCAGCGTAAACTTCCAAGGATTTCTGTATTTCCACAAAAAGCAAGTGTTCAGCTATGGACTGCCACAAAAAATACCTAAACAAAAACTTCTAGATAAAGATGGTCTAGTAGCAATTTTTCCACTGAATTGGCTTTCCCAATAGACACACATTTGTCTCTACTAAGTAGTATTTGCCTGGCTTGCAAGAGAGGGGATGTGAACAAAGATTCAAGCCATCCCTTGCTTCCTTCTGGAAGTAAGCAAGGATGACTCCACTGAAGTTAGTCGAATTCATCAGTTCAAAAAGAAGGTGGATTAGGGGAAAATCAAGACTACTTCCCATGCAATGTACTTGGAGCAAGAACTAGATACCGAACTAATCAGAGTACAGAGTACCTCCAGATAATTTTTCTTCTGTTTCTAAAGAAATGCTCACCTGCTAACTTCCTTCATCCAAGTAACCGTTCTTCCATTCCTGTCTGGTTTTTTCTCTGCAGGATCTCCTAGCCATATTGTATATGAAAGGCCCTTCTACTGAAGGGATATTCAGAAAAGCTGCCAATGAGAAAGCACGAAAGGAGTTGAAGGAGGATCTAAACAAAGGGGGGAGTGTTGACCTGAAAAGCAAATCTGTGCACCTGCTGGCCGTGGTTTTAAAGGTGAGTAATTCGGAGCTACACTGGTGGGAGGACATTGCTAATATGCACAGGCCCAATCCAGTGCTCCAAACTGACCTAGGTGGGACTCTTGGCTAAAACCAGAGAAAAGCCAGACTGAATTCTTCAAGCTTAGGAAAGTTTGGCCTTTTCCACCTATTGTCAGTCCTACTTGTTGGGCTGCTGATTTCCTGAGGAAACTCACTGTGTCCTCTTGCTCAGCATCCTCCAAGGGTGCAATAGTGAGATTTCTGAATGAAGGAAAAGCAACTGAAAGCTGGATCCAGTTAATACACAAGTGCAAAGGCACTTGTGCATTGCACGGCTCTGTCAGTGCTGATGGTCAGGTACCTCAAGTCAACCTGCCTCCTAGAGATCCCAGGTGACAGTAATACTCTCTCTGTCCTCAGGGGTAGTGTCAAAGCTTCACCTAAATATTTTCTTCCTTGCAGGACTTTCTCCGAAATATTCCCTCCAAACTCCTCTCAGCTGACCTCTATGAGAAATGGATGCAAGCTCTAGAGAAGCCAAGCAAGCAAGAAAAAATTGAAGAATTGAAAGAGTAAGTTTTTCAACCAGGAAATTTTGCAACCAACGCCAATGTAAAATGGAGCAGCTTGCAGAGGCCAATGTCTTTCAAAATCAAGAGTCTCATTTAAAAGCCTGTCATTTATATCAGCGTGCTATTGCTCCATGGGGTTTGGTTTAGAGGGCTCCAGCAGCAGCACTTCCTGAAGTCACTTCAGATTGCTTTATGAAACCACCAACACAGGAACAGGGCAGAGGCTGCAGTGCCTCAGCTAACACGGTCACCGTGCTGTGGGACAGGCACTGATGGAGCCCTCACATCTGCTGGAGGTGAAGTTGGGCACATGGACACCACAACTGTGTTCTCCTCTTTAGGAACAGTAGGTGTGGGGGCTCACTGGGAGTGCTTTGAAAGCCCCACAGCACAACCACAGGAGTTGGGAAGCCTCCAGTGACATCTCCTGATGTCATCCCATCTATTCCAGGGTATGGGCTTCTGCAATGCTGTCTTTCAGTCAAGACCTTGTAATTCAAGGTCTCATAATTAACCACACACTACATTGCAGACGGGGATTTCTGAAAGATACAGAGAGCACACACATGCCCCTTTCTGGAGGAAGTGGTGTTGCTCTAAATTTAATTGAGACTTGCTCAGATCAAGAAGCAGAGGCCCCTGCACCATCGATTAACGTCACCTTTTGTTTGTGTTCACGCAGGGTGGCTGACAAGCTGCCGAGACCAAACCTCGTCTTGCTCAAGCTCTTGCTGTCTCTGCTCCACCACATCAGCCAAAGTGCCGAGACCAACAGGATGGACTCCAGCAACCTGGCCATCTGCATTGGCCCAAATATGCTGAGCCCAGGCACGGGCAGCGTGCTCCCGCTGGAAGTGCAGAAGGAGATGAACGACAAGGTGCGCTGAACTCACCAAGCAGCTGCTCCCTCCGGGGCAATTTAGAGCCATCCATGGGGATCCCACTGCCATTGCAGCAGCCGAACAGAGCAGCTCCCCTGGACCCCTCAGCTCAGGTGTCCCTCAGCCTGCAGTGGGAATGGGCCAGGCTGCCCCTCATCTCGCCTCCTCTGAGCAAAAGCAGCAGCTGCCCTGCAGCCCTCTAAGTCACAGCTCCTGCAGACTTGCATCTGGAGGGCAAGGGGCACCTGTGAGCAATGTCACCCCTGGGCCCTTGGGCAGTGAGGCCAAAGCTGTGGCTGATGGTGTTTTGTCTGTACCGGGGCAGATCCATTTGTCTGCAGCATCAGGCCTTATCCCCATGGTGGACTCACCTTTGGATTTTGGCAGAAGCCACCCTGCTCTGTGCTGCCCTTCCTGCAAAGATAGGAGGCAGGGTCAGGAAAGAATCTTCAATATGTCTTGACTGAAATGGGCTGTTTTCTGTGTGCAGGTGACAACATTGGTGGAGTTCCTCATAAACAACTGCTCAGAAATATTTGAGGAGGACATTGCCTTCCCTGTCTGTGCCTTGGCTGAGGAGTCACAAGAGCACACAGACAGCTCCACAGGTATGACAATAGACTGGGGATGTCACTGACTGGGGCTGCTGGGCCAAATTATCAAATTTGATATGTGAATATATCGGTGGAAACACAGAGGGTTCAAGATTTTTGAAGCCCTCATCTCAGCTCTCTCTGTGTAATTCTCTTTCATCCTCAGCTGATCAGAGAAAACTAATGTCTGCTTTCTCCCCACAGAACAACTCTGTGCAGCTCATCAGAATGACTCTGCCTATGACAGCCCAGATCCTGAAGTGGAAGGCAGCCCCTGTACCTCTGAGATGGAGCAGGCCAACGGGAGGAATGCTACTGTGAGCAGAAAATATCCCACAAATATCTCTGCCCCATCACTGACTTATTACAGAAATGACATCAGCACAATGGACAGGAGGTACTCAGAGTCAGACCTGTCCTTCCAGAACTGCCTTGACGACAAAATAAGGAAACAAAGGCTAAACAAAAGTGAGGACAATTTTCCAGTTGAGCAGAAACAGCTATGGATGGAGGCACTGGAGCAACGTCTTGCAGGCTTACCTTCACAATTATCAACTGACTCTCTACCCAAAACATCCTCCAGTTGCTCCCTGGAGAGCTCTGATGGCTCAGTTTTCACCAGCTCCCCAGTATTTTCACCCTCTAGTCCCAAAAAAACCTTTTTAAATAGGCCTCAGTCCTTTTCTACCAAGGCCACAGAAGACTGCAGTACACCTAGCAGAGAGATCAAAAAACATTCCATGTCATTCTCTTTTGCAAACCGCAGGAAAACACTAATAAAAACCCAGAGCTGGGGGGCTGGAAAAAACATGTTTTTTCAGAGGGACAGTTTCACAAAGAAAGAAGATCAATTTTCCTGCAGAATTGTCCAGGAGGACAGCCATAGTGATGACAAATTATTGCCTGTGGAGTATCAGCAAAGGCCCCGTCTCAGGTCAGTTGATGAAGTGTTCAGAGAGGTAGACCAGAGAAACCCTGGAAGACCACCCTCTTATGAAGAGGCTGTTAAAAACTGCTTGGCCACTAAAGTTCCCTCCCAAAATCTCACGGTTCAAACTCTGAGATTAGCGGTGTCAAAAAAGGATGTTTTGCTGTCTCATCCACGCAGCTACAGTGCACAGGACACATCACACATGGATCTGAGGGATCTACGCAGTGCCAGAGTTTCTGCAACAAAGGATTCTGACATGGAAACTGAAACCTTCAGCATCACTGTGGGAGTAAACTCCCGTGTGAATTTACCCGTGACCCCAGGAGTTTACCAGATGAGAGCCATGTCTGAGTCCTGTCCAAAGAACAAACTGGAGTATGTGGCTCAGAGGTGCAGCCAGCCGGTTTTTGAGGTTGAGCAGATCCAGTATGCTAAGGAGTCCTATGTTTAAAAAGCCTGTCCTTCCTCTTTGCACTGTACAAAGTAAATATTGTAAAAATAGACATCTTGCTGATCATTTGTAGGATTTTACTTTCAAGACACAAAGAATAAGCTAGCTCTGCATGAACTTTTTTTTGTGCGTGTGTCAGTCAGCTTGACGTGTCACATCCTTTTAACACAAGAGTTGTTGCTGCTGCAGACCTGTGTATGATTATGTAAAAATGTAAGTTAGTATGCTGTACGTAACCTGTTGTGTGGGAAGAGTAGTTAGCAGATGATACATAGTGTTGTATTTGTTTTCATGAAATGACAAAAGGTTGGCAGGTCCAAAACCTGTCTCACCTTCTTTTTGTTTTCTGTATGGTCATAGACCCTGTACCATTTTTCATGTGTGTACGTGTGCCAGGCTGATGCAATGCTTTACTGATTTTCTGCAATTAAAGGCGGGCTGGCAGTTGCCCTAATGAGGGAAGAGCTATTTTGTCATCTAGACCACTTCAGCACTCTTCCATAAACCCCTCTACCTGTAGCCATTCCATCTTCCTGCTTGCTGGTGATAAGAATGATCTGACCACTAAGCAGCATTCGTCTTGTACACTGAGTCTGGGGTTAGAGCCCTGTGAGGTCATTATGGGAATGTATGAAGTAACCCTCATGTGTCCTGAGGTGCTTTTAGACTAAATAAACTGGACAGGCGAAGAAAGGAAAAGCAAGAAAGGAAAAGCAAGCAAGAAAGCGAGAAAACAAGCAAGAAAGAAAAAAAACAAAGAAAAACTACAAGGAAATATTCTGGATTCCAGCTTTAAATAGTTAAAGCTCATTGAAAAAAAAAAAAAAAGAAAAGACAAAGAAGAAACTACTAGGTGGTGTCCTTATGAACTTGTGAAAATGACTGGAAGTGCAATGTGCTTTTGTGGCTCAGCATAGCGTTAAACCAGGAGAAGAGAGATGTTTTTCTCCATTTTAACTTCACTACAATAAAACATTTTTCTGCACAAATGCTTAAATGCCCATTGTCTGATTTTAAAATATCCAGGCCCTACATGTACTGTACCTACTTTTCTACTATTCTACAGTACTGGTCTGCTTGAATGATGTAGCATAGGTGAGTAGCATGAAGCAAAGTAAATGACCAGCAGTATCACTGCTATTGCTGTAAGAGGCTTCGGACTGCAAATCCCTCCAGCCTTTTGCTTAGAACTAGATCTCTGATTTCTTGTAACACTAAAGCCAAAACTGATGCTACCATGTAACAGCTTTGCTAACAGCTAAGCTGCAAAGAGGTGATGTATTGTTACGCTCACTGATGGCTCAAGTAAGGATAGGTAAAAATCCAGTCTTCTTGGAGGGCATATAGCAAAGTTTATTGAAAGACAAACCCCTTTTATATCCTTCTTCACTACAAGGAATAGGATCGGCTGTTCAGAACACCACCTTCTTGTAAACATCTCTACCAGTAAACAAGTTGGAAAAACACCAGGTGTCAGCAGGAGGCTACCTATGAAGGATTGTTTTGGGTTCCTCCTTAGAAATTTCCAGGCCAGAATGAGAGTGTTGTCAGCTTTCTGACAGGCTTTGAGTAACTGCCTGGAGCCTGAGAATCTATTTCTGACCACTGTCAGGCCCTACAGTGATGCTGCTCCAAACATGAAACACATTAAAAACGGCACACCATCTTCTCAGGAATTATGTTTTCCAGGTGTAGGTGTTCCCAGGACACAGAGAAAAGGGAAGGTGGGTGCCTGACCTGACAGAAGAAATTATGAGAAGGACCATATTGGTAGGCTGCAACTACAGAAACCATCACTTCTGTCGGCCACCAGAACAGTGGCACTCTGCCTCCAAGCAAGCTGAATGAGAGGGCTCTGACACAAAAGGTGGTTTAACTTTTTCTAGAATCTGCATCTCCTGGGTCACAGAACCAGTGAAGCTTGAGATCCCTCTGTCCAGCCCCACTGCCCAAGCAGGGTCAGATAAAACAGGTTGCCCAGGATCGTGTCCAGAAAGTTTTTGAATATTTCCATAGATGGAGGCTCTGCAACATCTCTGGACAATCTATTCAGAAGCCACAGAAAAGAAAACACAAACCGTGAAATGTAATCAAAACTCAATACAGCTCCTTCTTTGCTAAGTGACTCATTCTTTTTTGACTGTGAGAAGACGAAGTCTCCCAAGAAGATTCCTGCTCTGTAACCACACCAGAAAATCCAGGATGAATAAGCATGGTCACTTCACCAGAGATGAGGAAAGTCTCTCTTTAGGTCTAAAGTGTCCTAAGGCATACATGACACTCCCACTCAAAAAGCTTACCTGGGCTTTAATATTCAGTATAGATGAGTCTAAATCTTCCAGCTCCTGGATAAGAAAGACCATTTGGAAAAGATTTCTTTCAATTGGTGGAGGAAAAGGAAGAGAGAGAAGCTCTAGAAATTGTTAACAAAAAAAGGTTAAGGCTGTATAGAAGAACGGCCTAGTCCCCTTCATCCTGCTCTTCTTCAAGTCCAGGGAACACCATGATTAAAGAAAATCTGAATGCAAACAGACCCCAAAAGATATTTACCTCCTCACTGACAGATAGCTTTTCACTTCCTTCATCCCTTCAGATTTGACTGCTTAGTCAGCATTGTTTTCATGTCATATCTCTCCACAGAAGTGATTTTTCTTCTACAGGCAGACAAGAGACCTCAAAAGACTAGAGTGACACAGGAAGTAGAGAAGTTTGCTTTAGCACTTACCTTCCTTTGGCTCAGAAAACCATTTCATCATGCTACCAGTCCGCCCCACCACGTTCTAGGATCCAGACTAACTATCCTGGACTCCAAGAGTAAGGCCCTTTAACTTCTATATCCAACAAGTGAATTATCTGTTTTACAAGTGCTGTGCCAAAGCTGCCTTTGACTCCTCAGCCAGAAAAATCAAACACCCATTTACAACTGGAGATGGATTTTGGTAGAATAGTTGAATGATGACAGTCAGCCTCTCACTCTCCACAAGTTTTTTCAACATCAGTATTGCACCACTTGCTTCACACACAAAATTTTCTAGTTAAATTTCATGAAGACACTCCAAACACGAGTTTGGAGGTAGGACTGGAAGAGGGAAAAAAGCAATATTAAAGCAGAAAATCCAAGCCACTGCCTTATAAGGTAATGCTGGAATGAAGACTGGTGATGCAGCTTGAATTCAGCTCCTTATGTTTGCATGCTGCTGTTGTCCTCAAACACATGGTGCACTCTGTTCTTCCCCACAGGATGCACCTGCACCAGTAGAGAAAAAAGATTGTGCAGCAAAGGAGAAAATTTTAATTCTGGCATTCCCAAGTACAGTTTGTCTAGCAGACATCTAGGTTTTGGACATATGGCTATGTCACTTTTGCTAGGATTTGAAAGAACAAACAGAAGAACAAAGGAGTTCCTCACAGAGTACCTCCTTCCTTAACCATGTCATGCATCAGGAAGTTGCAAACTCTTTCCCTGCCACTTGAATTAGGATGGCAACTTACAGAAAAGGGATGATGGTATCAACTGTATGTCCAAACATTAGTGAAGATTGAGAGAAACATTATGCCTGCAGGTTTCACAAACATTCAGACTGTAGGCATTCAAACACTCAGGTGCAGACTGCAGATGTAGACACATACATTTATTTATCTGTATGCAAGGCTTATATTTATGTAAGCCTGTGTCTCATCTTTTGCACAGTCTGCAGAAAATGAGGCATAGGCTCTCTGTGTCTTATTTCTCTGGATTCCTGGGACTGAATTGAGTGCAAGTAGAGCACATTTGCCTGAAAGAAGGTGTCCCTTCAAGTCATTTGGATATCTTAGGACCATAGGAATTTCCTGAGGCATCAAAAGTGGATACAATTCCATATACTTAGATTACAAAATCCTTTTCCAAAGTCTTCTCTGACTGTGATGTAAGCTTAGACTCTCACCTCACACATACATGATACATTTAGGTACCTTGAATGTAGGTCTCTATAATCTAGGGCTGACATTTTTACTGCCACCAGAGACACAGTAACACTTGAGATTTTAGGCACCATCTAAGTCTTCTTTTAGGCACCACCTAAGCCTCTAAGCCTTCAAAAGAAGCCTTCTTGAGTAGGTACAGGCTCTCATGCTTGCCCTCCTCCAGAGTTTGGTGTTTTCTGCTCCATGCCACCATACAAAATTCTGACTCAGACATTTATCTTCTCCATCCCTGACCCCTTATCTCTGCCTCATTTTCATTCCCTCTCCATTCCCAGCCTCCATTCCTGACCTCATTCAGCTATTTCTCTTTTAATTGAACAAGCCTCAACCTTTGACTTGCTCTCAAAGTCCAAATTTCATTTCCTGTCCATCCCTAGACCTGCTTCTCTCAGTCAGTCAGTTACAGTTTTCCCCTTCCAATTCTTCCACATTTTCCTCTTACCTGCACTGGTTGTTATTGCAATAAGCCCCATCAAAACTCGTCTAGTCTCAGTCCCACTCACATGCCCTTCCTTGTTTTAGGCTTTGTAAATACAGAGAATCAGAACGAGAGAAGGAAACTCCCACCAAGCTACAAGAAAAAGAAACATAATTCATAAAGTCCAGTGATGACCTCAATTGACAGCTGTAACCATGGAAAGCCTCAGGATGAACCTTCCATGGACAGAGGTCTCCTTGAATTTTTGGGATTTCAGCAAGTGGTCTGCACATCTCTTGTTTTGTGGAAATGCAGGCTGTCAGCTATGATGGAAGGACATTTGGAGCTAGGTTTAGGTGAAATGAGTCAAAATAAGTCGTTGCCCCTGTGCTTCATGAAAGCAATGCACAAACTATGATGTAAAGGATATTTTCAGTAATTTGCTCATGTTCTCTGAGAACAGGCAGTGTCAGTAAATTTTTTTCTGCGTCTGCAAGCAAGGTCCTGGGGGAGAAGCCTCCTCACCTGTCTGACCCCTTCTCAAAGCTATTATCTGCAGGGCACTTATTTCTGGGAACTGTGAAAACTAAATAGAAAATGAATTCAGACCTGAGGAAGAACAACTTCTAGCCACTTAGCAAGGATGCACAAGAGGATTGTTACTGACATGGTCACTTTCTGTGATAGCTGCCTCAACATAACCCAAGAAAACCCTTCACTGAAGACAATCACAGAACAGAACCACTGCTCTATGTAAGATTTTTCTTCTGTATCTTCCTCCCATGATTGTTACCTGTGTGCCCCAGGAACAAGATGCAACACTGATGTAATGTTTGCTATTTCAAACCCATGGCAAAAATATCAGTGGACAGAATTACACCAACCTTGTTGCCCACACTTTGTATTTCATATTTACCTCCTTACAACATGGACAGCTGGCTTTTCCTTTTGTGAAAGAGCATTTGGCTCTTCAGAGTTCCTTATACTGTATCCAGTTTGATGAAATAGGATTTGTAATCTTCTTCTTTGGACATGGTGTAACTGGATGACAAGATTGAATACCCTGCATTGACAGGTAGTATTAGGGAAGGTAGAGCACTCTGTTGTCACCCAAAACTGTTGCTTTTGAAATTGAATCACTCTGTTGGATGTGACTGTGGTCCACAATTCTGACACTTATAATAAAAGCCAAGAACTTTGGAGTTTGGTTCGGTTTAATGGGATTGTATTCTCTTCAGCCTTTTGCTTAGGACTAGATCTCTAACTTCTTTTAACACTAAAGCCAAAATGGATAGTTTGGGGATTCTGCTCTGGTTATATATACCTTAATGTTGAAAAGCTAATACTGATGTTAAAAGCTAATAGTAAAATTACTGCTTCATAGCTCAGTTCCACACTGTAGGGAGTTCCACACAGATGGTTTATACATAATGGTTCCTCTTGTAATATTGCTATCAAATGTCTCCAATTACAGCATGAAGAAGTATCACTACTGATAAAAACCCCATTTGTGTTGGTTTTTATCTGGGAATAGGTGTTCTTATTTCTGTGCTGACTGTTCTGGTTTTGCTGCTGATACATCACAGGAGACCAGGTGGTTTGTTGCAGCACCACACCAGGTCATTCCTTGTTCATAAACTGCAAGTGACAATTTCAGCTTCCCATTGTACCTAGGCAGGTCTCTTAACCGGAGAAGAGAATGTTACTTTTTACTATCACAGGGATGACCTCTGCACAAATAAGAACATGATGCTACTCTGGTAGCATGAGTCAGACCACAGTTAGTGTGGCTATCGTGTTTCCAGGAGGACAATTTCTGACTACAGGAAAAGGAAACCCACCTTGGGTTGGCGTTCTGGTTACATTTTTCTCTGAATTTTGTTATCAGTCAGTCCTTATCACATGTGTCATCAGAACAGAGTGAAAACTTCAGAGGATCTTCTGAAAGCTAAAAATTCAGAAGAGGGAACAATTTTTAAATAAAAAATCTGACAATGATGGAAAGAAAGATCATGGGAAAAGGGCAACCACTGTTGGAAAAGTGATATAATCCTCATATGGACAGCTGACTATCGCATATGTAGCTGTCTGCAAGTCTCTGTGGATGCCAGGTAAAAAATTGTTTTTTCTGCCTCTCTGCTATTCAGAAATGTTAATTATCCAATAATATTTTTCCTATAAATAAATAATTTTATTGTTTTAGTCTATATCATTCTCTGTGATAAATATATCCATTTAAATCTCACTTCTGACTGAAATTCATTCCAAGTTCTACCTGTTCTTCTACAAAGGGAGAAGAAATCACAGATTATTTTCTGTTTCTAACCTGAGGTGTCAGCACATAAGTCTGAACAAACAGTTCACAAATTCTAAACACAGCTGACTCTGTAGCTCTGCTTCCTCTGCTAGGTAATAATATGAAAAGGTTTCTATGAAGGGTTTCACACTTTCTAAACAAAACATGCTCTTCAGCCAACAGGTCTATTTACAGAACTGATCCAACGGCCGCTCAAAACTCTTCCTTCCTACAACCCACAAACCTCCCACCAACTTCCTCAACAAATGCAACAGTTTGTATTCAAACCCTGCACCTCCAGTATCCCACAGGTTATGCTGAAAATTATAGAACTGTATTAAAAAAAAAATTAAAGCCAAATCCAAGCAGTTTCCAAGTCAAGTGATCAGAGAAGATGCTCTTACAACACAGATTAGGGATTCTTCTGTTCAGTGCAGTTGAACAACTGCCCTCATTACAGGGAGATGCAAAATAAGGCAGAGCTTCCTGGGGTAAAAAGATGGAGTGGGAGTGCCCTGTTCAAGGCAGGGAGAGGTAAGAAAGGGCTGGAGCAGGACAGCAGCACACAATCTATTTGAGCTTAAGTAGGAAGGTCACCAACAACTGATTTTCCATTTGGCAGTATAATGAATGATAGTTTAAAATTCACGCTCTAAGGTGCTTTATCACCACTTCATAACTTTTTCTAGTCACTCTATCCGAAAGCACATGGTGGCAAAAGGCAAGAATGCAGCCCCAAGAGCAGGCTTGTATAACTGAAAAACAAAGCTTGTGGGGAACATGGAGGAAAGGGAACCTAGGGAAAATGGAGCTGAGAGTCAGAGGTGAAGTGATGGGGGAAACAGCATTGTAAATTTTGCTGGAAACCATGATTAATAAATTCTGGCTTTTCACTAGTGTTGGAGAAATTAAGGTCTTGAGAACTGAAAGTTTCTAGTCATGCCCAACCCCACAAACTCAGAACTGGAGTCAAGAGGAAGCTGTGCTGCTACACAGAAAAGGAAGTTTAATAATTTGGGTTGAAGATATGAGTGATAGGATCTCTGTTTTTTTATTAATGCTTATATATCATTATTAACAACCCTTATTAAAAATATAGATGTCACCAGCAGAACTTAAGTTTAGCTCTGTTATTTATTTTTCCTTTTATGTCTCTCATCTGTCAAAACCCCCAGACTGGCACATTGAATTTTTTAAAGCTGAATATCTCCCTATTAGGACCAGGTCTGTTTATCTCTGATGCACTGAGCCCAGCACCCATGAACAGCAGCAAAGACACCATCCGTGGGCTGGCAGACACCAGTGATACAATACTGACACTGTATTTGCTAATTCTCTCTGATCACGTCAATGCAGCAAGTTGGAAAAGGTTTCAGGGCACTTCTATTAATTATTCTCACACAGCATCAGGACAAATAGTACATCTACACCTCACTTGGGCTTTGTGATTTTTTTCTTCATCTTCGAAGTCACACTGATGGCTCTCCATGTCTCTGCTTTTTCTATTTCCATCAGATATATCAGGGCATTGATTAGCAGTGGCATGATGATTTCTGGGATTTCCAAGGCTATTTCAAGCATCTCCATCCCTGGAGATTTTCAAAAGCTGGCAGGAGGAGGCCCTGATCAATCTGATCTATCTTTGAATTTTTCCTAGCTTAGACAAGAGGGTTAAACTAGAGACCTCCAGAGTCCTTTTCAGTGTACATTGCTCTGTGATTCTTTGATGTCTACTTGAAAGCAATGGCATTTTGGCCTCAAATGGTGTTACATTCAAGACTGGGAGAGCCACACCTTTAACTGTAGGCTCAAGGGGGTAAGAATCACAGATTACAATTCCATCTCAGGACCATGGAGAACCAAAATTCATATAATTGCACAGCTTTACACCTGGGAAGCATTCCTGTGATTTTATAAGCAGCAATGGTCCTCCCCCAGACAGAAGACAATGCTCTAGCAAGGCATTATGCCCCTCACTGTCCTTTTTGACAATTTAGCATTGCCTAGATCCATAAACCTCCTTCCTTTCTTAATTATGAAAGACTGCTGAAAGTTAAGATGGTAGAAACTGGACTCAGCTAGTCTGCTCAGCATTGTATTGAGTAATGCACTGTGGCACAAGGTCTCCCAGTCTAGCAACATCCAAGCTAGGGCCCCAGGAAGACCCAGGTCAGCACTGCAGATCCCTTATATTGTATTTCAAGGGGTCATTCACTAGTTACAGATGCATCCCAAGTGCTGCAGGAAATAGTGGGTGTACATCTTCTGTTACTACACACTGACACCTTCACATTTGCTTTGCTGTGAATAAACTTGTTTCACATCCAAAAAAAGAAAGCCCATGGCATGCCATAAGGCATGGTACAATGCCAGGAAATGCTCATGAAAACAAACAAAAAACCAAGTGTGTTCAAGGCTTTTTAACAGACCCACAGCAAACCTGGAAGGAGATAAAGAACTCGTTCTGCAGCCTTGAAGTCAGCTGAAGGCACTTCAAAAGACCTTTCTTAGCTGCCATATGGCAGATGGACTGATTCATTCCTTACTAGTTACAAGCAGTACCTCTGGCACTGTGATTGTGCAGGTCCAAGAAAATCCTCCGAAGAATATGTGACGAAGCCGTTGCTACTATAAGATCCAGAAAGCAACTAACGACAGGAATCTGATTACAATCAATGTGGTTTTGGATCCTGCTCCACTCAGTCTTGTGATGACACAAAATGTTCTAGAACTCATCAGGGTTTTTTAGCAAAAAAACCCCCCAAACCAACAAACCCACAAACCCCCCTCAAACCACCAAAAAACCAAAATTAAACAAATAATCCCCTGCAAAGCCAACAAAAACAAACAAACAACAAAAACCAAACACAAAAAACAAAACCGAAAAAATGGCATAAAAGGGGCCAAGAGGGAAAAGCTGCCTTTTTTTCTGGCCATGGCTTTGTCACTTATAAACCTGCAGAGACTTTTGCACTGATCTGGTAACTCAGGAGGTTAGCAATGTTTCACAGAGATAAAGAGGCGAGTCGCTGCCATTCAACCAGTGAACATACCAGGTGAATGAGAAATTCTTCCAAAAAGTGAGACACCAGCTGGGGCCAGCTTAACAAAATGAACTTGTGATGCAACACCTTCCTCTTCACAAGATTTGTGGTCAATAGGGAACAGGCAGCTCCTCAGGAATCCTGGCTCCAGTGGTTACAGGCGGTCTTCTTGTTGTCTTCTTATCCAGTCCATTCCAGCCAAATTTCTAGGGTTATCCAGCAAGCATGCTCTGGACAGCTATAGAGTGACATTTTTAAGGCTATGCTGCAGCTGTTTTTCACATGAAGAGAAACACCAGATCCATAACAATCCTGAAAAGGTCTAACCAGATTTCAAGTCCCCAGTCTAAAAGCAGTAAAGCCAACTATATAGCCAAACTTAGATTTTCAGAAAATATGAGTCAGATCTCCAGAATCAAAGGACTGTACTGGTTCTGGTCAAACTTAAGGACCATAGTGCTCTGGTTTGGCTGGACTGAGAATCCATTCATTAACTTTTCTTGCCCAGACACAAGCAAATATGGAAGGACCACTCTCCCCTCCTACCCCAGTGACACTTGCACTGCACTTCTGCAGGCCCATGTCCACCTGTCCCACCACCCAGCTAGCAACAGTGTCATCAACACAGTTCCCATTCCTCTACTGACTCTGCAAGCTGCACAATAATGAATTACAAAAAATTTCTTTTTTCCCCCTTGCCTCTCACACTTGGCTTTTTAGTAGTGGTGGGGGTTTTGTTATTGTTGTTGGTTTTGTTTTGTTTGGGGTGGGTTTTTTAAACTTGTTTTTCAAATAGTTTCTCCTGGTCCACAGTTTTTTCCATACCTTTGAGGCCTCCTGTGAAGTACTTAGGGCTGCAGTGGAGCACAGATGCCTGCAGCACTAACATAACTGAGCTGAAATAAATAGAATTTAACACAAGAATTACATCTAAACCAAAGGTTTCAGAAAGAAAGGGCATGGGCTATTCAATATGCTAAGTCTTGCTAAAATAATCAAGGCATATCCCTACCCGCATAGGTTAAAAAAAAAAAAAAGAAAAGAAAAAAAAAAAAGGAAAAAGAAAAAAAGGCTATCACTGTATCAGTAACCCTTCAATGCTTTTGTTTCTCTCAATGGAAATTTTTCACAGAAGCTGAAAACACGTGCTCATGATTTGCCCTGGCAGGGAGTGCAGCTCACCACGGATGGGACAGCATACTGAGGACTCACCTCATCTTTTCGTTGTCGTCATAGGACATCTTTACAGTAGCCAAATCTCCAGCTTGTGTGGAAAACACAAATTTGGGGTGCAGCTGTTCGAGCCGGTACTTCCAGGACACCGGTACTTAAGCCACCAGCACGCCATCCATCAGGGTTTTCGCAACCCCCCAGCCAACCATTGCATACCAGTGCCACTGCCAGCGCCAGTGGAGATCGCGTTAAGCCACCTTGCGTTTCCCTGGAAAGCTGCGGGTCCCCGGGGAGTTATTCCGCAGGCGGCGGGAGGACGGTGACACCTCGCGGTCCGAGCCCTCATTGCCGCGGCCGGGCGGGCCCCGCAGCGGTGCCGAGCACGAGCCCGCTGTGGGTCACGGCGATGCTTTCCCAGCGCCCGGCGGGCGGGCACGGCCCGGGGCTCGGGCTCCGTCCCGGCAGGAACAGCTCCCTGAGCGGGAAGGGGAGGGCCCCGGGGTGACCTGACGGCGGCATTCCAGTACCGGAGAGCCGACAAGAGAGCTGGAGAGGGGCTTATTACGAGGGCATGTAGCGACAGGACAAGGGGGAATGCATTCAGACTGGAAGAGGGTAGATTTAGATTAGATATTAGGAAGACAGTGTTTGCTGGGAGGGCGATGAGGCGCTGTAGCGGGTTGCCCAGAGAGGCTGTGAATTCCCCACCCTGAACGCGTTCGAGGTCGGGCTGGATGGGGCGTTGAACA